>MU223064.1:647186-665153 GCA_018584345.1 Thuja plicata | reverse complement strand
TTACTAACAATTGGTATCAGAGCTTGTGTGCTTAGAAGGAAGGTTTCAAGACCTAAGCTAAATATCACAAGATGAACAGACGAGATGTGCCCAAGTTGAACAAAGACAATTTTGCTTCATGGCAGAGAAGAATAAGACTCCACTTATCAAGTATTGGAAATTATGTTACTCAATACTTAGATACTAAATATGTTTTTCCCACAGGTGCACCCATAGTTGAACAAATGAGAGATAAGCATGAGAACAACTACATGATGATAGAGATTTCTTCCTTACTCTCTGATGTTGAATTTGAAGATGTCAAAACTTGCAAGACTACAAAGTAGATGTGGGACAAATTGCTGCTTGTACATGGTGGTGACAAAAATATTTTAAGAGCCAAGGAAGAAAGCCTTAGAGGAAAGTTTGATGATCTCAAAATGAAAGAAGGTGAAAACATCACACAGTACAACACAAGAATCAAAGAGGTAGTCAATGCTATCTGAGGAGTTGGAGGTATACTAGAAGAAGATACAGTGGTAATTAAAATACTAAGAACCTTACTGCCTACTTATGCTATTAGAGTATCATCCATACAAGAAATGAGAGTAGTAGCAAATAACAATGTTACTCTAGATAGTTTGATTGGAAGACTGATTTCATTTGAGATGAATAACTTTGATAATAGTGTCTTACCAAACATAGAGTCTGCAATCAAAACTTCTATGAGAATAAGTAAATCATGTCATAAACACACTATGAGAAAAGATAGTGATAGTGAAAGTGAAGAAGAGGATCATGATGAAATTGAAGCACTTATGGCTAGAAGAATGCAGAGAGGAAAAGGCAAATTACCACTTGTTTGTTTTAATTGTAAAGAGATTGGACACTTTGTTGCAAGATGTCCTAACAGAAGAAAAGATGAAAGAAGTAATGACAGATCATTTAAAAAGAAGTCTAACAGAGGTGATTACAGAAGCTACTAAAAATCAGAAAGAAGAGATACCTGAGACTACAAGGACAAATGAAAGAAAGCCAGTTGCCTAGCTAAATGAAAAGATGATGACACTAACACTGAATCTGATGAAGACACTGAGATGGTGTTTGTGGTAGTAAAAGATGATTCAGATGATCATGAAGAAAGGTATGTATAAACTGCACTCATATCTAAGGTTAGTAAAAATTATGTTTGGATCATACATAGTGGCTACACTCACCATATGACCGGTGACAAGAAAATTTTTGAGACTTTTGAATACTACAATGGTGGTTCAGTAAGAATGGGTAATGATACACCTTGTCTAGTTGAAGGTAGAGGAACTATAATGTTGAATAACCAGATAAAATGTGAAAATGCTTATTGGTTAAATGGATTGAATTATAATCTATTGAGTGTTTCTCAGTTGAATAATTTAGGTCATAGAGTAGCATTCAAAAATAAGAAGGCAAAGATATTTAATAATCAGGAAGTCTGATTGGTACTGGTGAGTAGACAAAAGGTAACTTATTCTATCTGAATGATACTGACACCACTTGTTTGATTGCTACAAATGAAGACATATGCTTGTGGCACAAAATATTATGTCATGTGAACTTTGACAACATGATAAAGATAATAAAAAATAGGAATGTCAGAGGCTTACCGACGATGACCAAGCCTAACAACATCATGTGCAAAAATTCTCAAAAAGGTAAGATGACAAAGTCTAGTTTCAAAATCAAAACCCATACATCTGATGCAATTCTAGAATTAGTCCATACTAATCTATGTGGACCTATGAGGACAAAGAGCTACTATGGAGATAGGTATTTTATTCTCTTTGTTGATGATTTTTCTAGAATGATGGCAGTCATGTTTCTAAAAGATAAATCAGAAGCATTTAAGATGTTTAAATGGTACAAAGCAATGGTTGAGAAACAAAGTGGTAAGGAGTTAAAATGCTTAAGATTAGATAGATGAGGGGAATTTATTTCAGATGAATTCACTAAATTTTGCAATGAGAATGGAATCAAAAGACAATTCTTTGGACCAAGAACACCACAACAAAATGGAATTGCTGAAAGAAGGAACAAATACATTGTTGATTGTGCAAGGAAACTGATGATAGAGAAAGGGATCATCCAAATATTCTAGAGGGAAGCTGTTAGTACTATTGTTTACACATTAAATAGAGTACAATTAAAAAAAGACACCAAGAAGACACCCTATGAGCTTTGGTATGGTTACACACCCAATGTAAGTTACTTCAACATCTTTTGTAGTCAATGTTATATCTTAAAATATGATAGAAATGGAAAGCTTGACTGCAAAAGTGATGAAGGTATCTTTCTAGGGTATTCCACCAAAAGCAAGGCTTATAAATGTCTCAATAAAGCCTCTAACAAAATTGCTGAAAGTGAAAATGTAAAGATAGATGAATTTTCAGAGAAGAATAAAAAGGAAAGAACAAAAGAACCAGAGGACTACATCAAGTTTGATTACAATGAAGAACCTGACACTCTACCCAACCAAAAATGTAGAGCTCCCGAGCAATAAATCATTGCACCCAACCATTGGACTACAAATACTGACGATCAGGAAATTGCTCAAGATGATGTACCTAATGATGGAGATCAGAATGAAGGAAAAAATGATGATCATGATGATAGATAGAGGATTGAACCTGTACTTGCCAGATATGTCAGAAGAAACCATCCATAGGACCAAATCATAGGAGACAAGAAGGTTGGTATGAGAACCAAAAGTAAGTCTCTAAACACAAGATGTCTTATTTGTGATTATGAGCCCAAATTTGTCAATGCTGCACTTGATAATGATCAATGGATAAGTGCTATGAATGAAAAAATTGAGAAGATAGAGAAAAACAAGACATGGAAACTTGTACCAAGACCAGATGACAAGAATGTCATCGGTACAAACTGGATATTCAGGAATAAACTGAATGAGAATGGAGAAGTCACCAGAAACAAACCAAGACTAGTATGCAAGGGGTATGCACAAGAAGAAGGAATTGACTATGCAGAGACCTTTACACCCGTTGCTAGGCTAGAAGGAGTAAGAATATTACTTGCTTATGCTGCATGTAAAGGCTTCAAGGTATACCAAATGGATGTCAAGTCTGCATTCCTAAATGGAATACTTGAGGAAGAGGCATACATTGAGAAACCAAAAGGGTTTTTTGATCCAAACAAGAGAAACATGGGATGTAAAATACACAAAGCCTTGTATAGATTGATACAAGCACCCTGAGCCTGGTATGAAAGACTTCATTCCTATCTCATAAGTATTGGATTTGTAAGGACTAGTGAAAACAATAATATTTATTTGAAGGAATATACCGATGCTAACATTTTGATTACTGAAATATTTGTTGATGACATCATATTTGGAGGCAATGATATGCTATGAAAATCATTTGCAAATGAAATGAGAAAATAATTTGAGATGTCTATGTTTGGAGAGATAAAGTTCTTTCTTGGTCTGTAGATCATGCAACAAGATGAAGGTATTTTCATTACATAATCCAAGTACATCAAAGAAGTACTGACAATATTCAAGATGGAAGAGTTCAAACTAGTTGGAACACCAATGGAAACTAGATATAAGCTGGCAAAGGAGGAAAAGTCATTAGAGGTAAATTAAACTTTGTACAGATCAATGAATGGCAAACTCATGTATGTTGTACATACTAATCCAGATATTGCACATGAAGTAGGAATAGTTTCAGGATTTTTTGCTAATCCCAGGAAATCACATATGAGTGTTGTGAAAAGAATCCTAAGATATTTCAAGAATATTGAGGAATATGGCTTATGGTATAGAAGAGAAGGAAAATGGTATTTGAACTAAAGGTTTTTATCAACGCTGATTGGGCTGGAAACATTGATGACCGAAAGAGCACAACTGGAGGAGCATTCTTTATGGGTGACAGAATTGTCACATGGATCAGCAAGAAGAAATGATGCATCTCTCAGTCTACTGCATAAGTGGAGTATGTTGTTTCTACTGCAAATTTCTCAAATATTGCATGGATCAAACAATTACTGGAAGGTATGCACATGAAAATTCTTGAACCAATAATTATCTATTGTGATAATACCAGTGAAATAACCATTTCCAAGAATCCAGTTATGCATGCTAAGACAAAGCATATTTCCATCATGTATCATTATTTGAGAGAACAAGTTCAGGCAAAGGAGGTGATACTTGAGTATGTGCAATCTAAGGAACAACTAGCTGATATCTTCACCAAGCCACTGCCCAAGGATGCATTTGAGTACTTGAGAAAGAGACTAGGGGTCAGACCCTTGTCTACTAGTAATTAAGATGACTAGAAGGTTGTATTAGCCTACATATTATCAGAATATCATTCATGTTGATGCAAGAAAAAAGATGGACTTCAAAGATAAATCTATACATAACAAGGTATTTATCTACTCCGAGAAACAAAGCTATTACCGATGGATTGGGAAATTCAAGGAATATATTATGGATAGAAAGGATCCATTTAACATTAATGTCAATAATTATTTGTTTGGCATTGATTTCAAAGGGAGATATTTTATCCATTATCACCTAAGGGAGATATTTCTCTTATTATCATATAGATAAAGGGAAAGATCACATCTATCACAGTATCCAAAGGGAGAAAAGTAATCAGAAAGTGAGAGTACATACAAAGGAAGAATTGCTGACAAGAAACATCAAGAGAAGAGAACAGTCAAAGGGAGAAAATTTGACATAGGGAGAGAACATGTCACATTAGAGAAGGAAATATTCTATATCTATCCAGTAAAGGGATTGAAGACAGAAAGAAAGCTGCAAGAATCAAATCTAAGCTATTTTGAGCTTACCGAAAGCCAAACATTTGTAATAGTTACATTAGGAAAGCTTGATGAAACTGTATATTTAATATTGTATTAGCAATAGTATAATATGATAATGTAGTATGTGTCCATCAATGCCAAAGGGAGAGATTGATGACATGTAACTAATTGATTGTTTGAAGATGTTAAGTTGATGATCATGCAAGGCATTAAATTAGTTAACGTATTGTATTTTCATTGATGTCAACTTGATATAATCTGTATGGTCATGGAAATACTGCCAAAGACTTCAAAGAGCTGATGAATCAAAGGCTATGCTATCAATAATGCATACAACTCAAGTATTCACAAAGTGACTACATACACTGACAGAGTGCACACCGACGGTCAGAGTAAAAGAGAAAAGTCACTATGTTACACGATGAGTGAATGCATAGCATTACCGATGAGAAAAATCACAATGTTTCCTGATGAGAAAAGCACTGAGTAACCTGATGGACAAAATTACAGTGTTGCCTGACGAACGGAGATCCCAAAGACAACTGAAGTCACACCAATCGAACAGTCAGTTATCACCGATAACTAATTGAAGTGTTGACCGACAAAATAGAGAGTTCAGAAATGAAAAAATGCTTAGCTGTCAAGAGATATATATAGAGTTAACTAATACTTATCATTATTTTAATCATCCAGATAAAGCAAGAGATAAGTAACTAATTTAAAGTTGATTTTTCCAGTTGGCAAGAAGATCTCTATGAGATAAGACTGGAGATTTGCTTTAAACCTATTGGCAAGAATTGTTGAACATGCCAAGGATCAAGAAAGCCAAGAAAATGTAAAATCATGTCTATAAAGAGACAAACCCAATTCATTACGAATGGTGGGGTGAACAAGAGAGAAGAGGGAAGATTCTAAATATAATCTAAAGGAGAAGAAATTTTTCATTCAGTTCTGATCAACAAGCTAAGGAAAGAGCTAGATTCTGCAGACACTGACGAACAATGAGACAACATCACATAGCAGAACAGTGTGGAGCAAAGGTATTGAATTGACAATATTGATCAGATAGGTAATGCACTTACAATAGATCTGAAAATCTGCAATTGATTTGTATGTATGAAAAAATCATTAGTGTTTTAGTTTAACCATTGAAGCATCAAGTCTCTTAACCGAGCAGGACTTAAAATTCTCTACAATTGAGATACATCCCAAGGAGTATAAAAAAGTTTGATCATAGAAAGTAGCATTAGATATGCTTGATACCTATTGACAGGCCAAGTGAGTGTTTGATCAAGGATGGTAGCATTAAATGTCAGATACTAGGTGACAAACTATCTTTTAAATCCTCTAACAAGGTCACACCTAACAGTGTGTTTGTAACCTTAGTTGGGTTGGCTCCTAACAGGGCTCACTTCAGAAGAGTGAAAATTTGGAGTATCGGTCCCAGTGGTTTTTCCCCTAATAGGGTTTCCACGTTAAAAATACACATGTCAAGTGTTTATGTTTCAATGCTTTACTGTTTTATATTTCACATATGCAATTCTGAATTGATTGATATACTTTGTTTATTTACTGTGTTTCGGTAAATGAATGTCTTCTTATCGGTAAACATACAGAAGAAGGGTTAACAAAGCAATCTGACAAGTAGTAAATGGCTATAAGTATTTCAAGGCATTCATCTTGTAGGACAAAAGATAACTATAGGCATAATCTATGGTTATAAGTTTTAAGGGTTGATTTAAGGATTAGTTTTTGAGGCCACTGATTCACCCCCCCTCTCAGTTATTACTAACAATTCACATACACATACACATACACATGCATACATACATACATAAATACACATATACATGTATATACATACATACATACACATACACATACACATACATACATACATACATATTTACACATATACATGTACATATATACATACATGCATACACATATACATACATCATGTACACATACACATACATGTACACATGTACACATACATACACATACACATATACATACATACATGTACATGTACACATACATACATACATACACATACATACATACATACATATACGCACATACACATATATACATACATACCTGTAAACATGAACATACACATACACATACACATACATGCATGTACATACATACATGTGTACACATATATACATACATACATACATACACATATACATATGTATACATGTATACATACACATGCATACACATACACATGTACATGCACATACACATACACATACATATACATGTACATACATACATATATACACATACATACATACATACATACACATACACATACATATACACATACATACATACATGTACATACATACACATGCATGCATCTACATACATACACATATATACATACATACATACACATACATACATACATATATACATACACATGTACATGCAGACATACACATACATACATATGTGTACACATACACATACATTTACACATACGTGCATGTACATACATACATGTGTACACATACATACATACACATATACATATGTATACATGTACACATACACATGCATACATACATACACATACATACATACATACACATACATATACATACATAGATATATAAACACACATACACATACATACATACATACACATACATATGTATATATATACATACACATACACATGTACATATATGATATATGTACATACATACATACATATATACATACATATATATACACATATATACACACACACACACACAACTTCAGAATGACTTGTTATGAGATTATAGTTTATTCTCATTGAAGGGTTGACTAATTCGACGATCTGTAACCTCAGAATGGCATGTTATGAGATTCTAGCTCATTCTCAGTGAGGGATCGACCGATTAGGAAATCTATAACCTCCAAACTATTACAAGATTTTAGCTCATTCTCAGTGAAGGGTTGACCGATTCAAAGATCTGTAACCTCAGAATAGCTTGTTATGATATTATAGCTCATTTCAGTGAATGGTTAACCGATTCGGTGATCTACAACTTTAGAATGGCATGCTATGAGATTTTAGCTCATTTTTAGTGAAGGGTTGATCGATTCAGCAATCTATAACTTTAGAATGGCTTCTTATGAGATTCTAGCTCATTTGTAGTGAAGAGTTGACTTATTTGGCAATCTGCAACCTCATAATGGATTTTTATAAGATTCTACATCATTCTCGGTGAAGGGTTAATTGATTCGATGATCTGCAA
The DNA here is from genome assembly GCA_018584345.1 of Thuja plicata. Lineage (NCBI taxonomy): Eukaryota > Viridiplantae > Streptophyta > Pinopsida > Cupressales > Cupressaceae > Thuja > Thuja plicata. The sequence goes on along the minus strand of MU223064.1, from coordinate 657,084 downwards.
CTTCACAATGACTTGATATGAGATACTATCTCATTCTCAGTGAATGGTTGACTTATTTGGCAATCTATAACCTCAAAACTACTTGTTACAAGATTTGAGCTCATTCTCAGTGAAGGGTTGACCATTTTGGATATCTGCAACCTCAAAATGGCTTGTTATGAGATTCTCACTCATTTTAGCAAATGGTTGGTCAATTCAGTGATCTGCAACATCATAATGGCATGCTATGAGATTCTAGCTCATTCTTAGTGAAGGGTTGACCGATTCAACAATCTACAACTTCATAATGGCTTATTATGAGATTCTAGCTCTTTTCAGTGAATGGTTAACCTATTTGGTGATGAGTAGCTTCATAAAGGCATGTTAAGATATTCCAACTCATTCTCAGTGAAGGGTTGATCGATTCGGCGATATGCAAATTCAGAATGGCATGTTATGAAATTATAGCTCTTTCTTAGAGAAGGGTTGATCGATTCAATGATCTACAACTTCAAGATGACTTGTTATGAGATTATAGCTCATTCTCAATGAAGTGTTGACTGATTCGGCGATTTGCAACCTCATAATAGTTTTTTATGAGATTCTAGCTCATTTCAGCGATTGGGTTACCGATTCAATGATCTGCAACTTCCGAATGATGTGTTATGAGATTCTAGCTCATTCTCAGTGAATGGTTGACTGATTCAACGATCTACAACTTTAGAATGGCTTGTTATGAGATTCTAGCTCATTCCAAAGAATGGTTGACTGAGTTGGTGATCTGCAACTTCTGAATGGCCTATTATGAGATTATAGTTCTTTCTTAGTGAAGGGTTGACCTATTCGATGTTATACAACTTTAGAATGGCTTTTTATGAGATTATAATTTATTCTCAGGGAAGGGTTGAACGATTCAATGATCTACAACCTTAAAATTGTTTTTTATGAGATTCTAGCTCATTTTCGACGAAGCGTTGACCGATTTGATGATCTACAACTTCACAATGGCTTGTTCTAGGATTATAGCTCATTCTCAAAGAAGGGTTGACTTATTCAACAATCTATAACCTCAAAACTTCTCTTTACAAGATTTTAGCTCATTCTCAGTAAAGGATTGACCGATTCAGAGATATGCAACCTTAAAATAGCTTGTTATGAGATTGTAGCCCATTTCAGCAAATAGTTGACCTATTCAGAAATTGACAACTTTAGATTGGTATTTTATGAGATTCTAGCTCATTCTCAATGAACAATTGTCTGATTCAGTGATCTCCAACTTTAGAATGGCTTGTTACGAGATTTTATCTCATTTCAGTGAATGTTTGACCGATTCAGGGAGCTACGACTTTAGAATGGCATGTTATGAGATTCTAGCTCCTTCATGGCAAAGGGTCAACCGGTTCAGAAATCTACAACTTTAGAATGGCTTTTTATGAGATTCTAGCTCATTCTCAGTGAAGGGTTGACCGATTCAATGAACTGTAACTTCAAAATAGCGTGATATGAGATTATAGCTCTTTCTTAGTGAAGCATTGACTGATTTGATTATCTACAACTTTAAAATGACTTGTTATGAGATTATTGCTTATTCTCAGTGAACAGTTGACCGATTTGGAAATATGGAACCTCATAATGGCTTGTTATGAGATTCTAGCTCATTCTCAACAAAGTGTTGATTGATTTAGCGATCCACAATTTAAGAATGGCTTGTTTTGAGATTCTTGTTCATTCTTGGTGAAGGGTTGACCAATTCAGCGATCTACAACTCTAGAATGGTTTTTCATGAGATTCTATCTCATTCTCAGTGAAGGGTTGACCGATTTGGCGATTTGCAACTTCAGAATGGTGTGTTATGAAATTATAGTTTTTTGTTAATGAAGGGTTGACCGATTCGATGATCTGTAACTTCACAATGACTTGTTATGAGATTATAGCTCATTCTCAGTGAAGAGGTTACCAATTCAGTGATCTACAACCTTAGATTGGCTTGTTATGGGATTATAGCTCATTCTCATTGAAGTATTGACCCATTTGACAATGTGCAACCTCTGAATGGCTTTTTATGAGATTCTAGGTCATTCTCAGCAAATGGTTGACCGATTCAACAATCTACAACTTAACAATGACTTGCTATGAGATTATAGCTCATTCTCATTGAAGGGTTGACTTATTCAGTGATCTGTAACTTCAGAATGGCATGTTGTGAGATTCTAGCTCATTCTCAAAGAATGGTTGGGTGATCTTCAACTTCAGAGTGGCATATTATGAGATTCTAGCTCATTTCAGTGAATGGTTGACTAATTCGGTGATCTACAACTTTAGAATAGTGTGTTATGAAATTATAGCTCTTTCTTAGTGAAGGTTTGACTGATTCAATGATCTACAACTTCATAATGGCTTGTGATGAGATTATAGCTCATTCTCAATCAAGGGTTGACCGATTCGATGAACTGCAACCTTAGAATGGCTTGTTATGATATTCTAGCTCATTCTCAATGAAGTGTTGACTGATTCGGCGATCTGCAACCTCAGAATGGATTTTTATTGTTGGATGATATCAGATTTGGGTACTACTAATGTTGTTGATATTCAGTTTTGTCACTGATGTCAACATATGTTTCTGTGGAGAGAACAGACTAGTTATTACTATTGTATGATGACTGACAAAAGGGTACAAACACTGTACAAATTATTCAGAATAATCAAAGACAAGAATATGGAGAAGAATGTTTGATGACCTTATTCCTAAGGTTGCATGGCTTAATATTGCATATTGGTGATGTTATATATGTTTTAGTGAAGATTGGTTTCTGTAGTGTGACAGTGATGTTTGACAGAGCAGGTCTCTATGTTTTGGGTATATCTTACAGGTGAAGATGTTATGGGTGATGCAAGCTTAAGGGATGATAGAGGACATATTGGGGAATTTTTTTTGTTGATCTATTTTAGTGGACATGTTGGTGACGTCAGCTATGGTGTGTATTTTGGAGGAGACCTATTTGGGGCTGACTTCAAAGATGTAGTGTGTATTATGGACTGTGAGCATGGATTTTGGATCCTGGAGTATATCTGATGTATTGTAATTGATGTTTACTTGTTTTAGGTACCATGTGTATTTTATCGAGGGGTTAAATAATTATTTGTATATTGGGAAAGATTAATTGGCTGGCCTAATCAATTATTGTAATAATGTATATATGAGAGATTTTTTCTTTTGAAAAGATGAATGTATGATGAGAAGGTAATTGAAAGATATAGAAGTGTGGAAGCTATGAAGCTTGTTTGACCGCTGGACGTAGATCAAAGTTGGTGATTATAATACTTCATTGGAATTGACCATGCAAAGATAGTATCTATCAGACAGTTCACTAGATTGTATATTCTCTATATACACTTGTTCAGATTGTTAATCCTTGAGGGTGGCTTTAAACTTCTTTGAGCAGTGTGCCTAGGCAGTGAGCCCACTGTTACTCTTGACTCCTAACAGGGTATGTCCTCTAACAAGGACTATGTACTATAATGTTATGATAAGCTCCTAACAAGGCTAAATCTTTTAACAGGGATACTACATGTAATACCTACCCCTTAGTCTGCTTGTCTGTGTCAGTTTCTGAATTCTTTAGACTATAGTATGTATGTGTTAGATATTTCAAGTGATTTTAAGGGTATTCATGCGTTATTATTCATTATGATAATGATCCACTATTAGTTGTATTATATCATCTATTTGTATATGATTTGTGATTATTTCATGTTGGCTATACTTATGTTATGAAATCATTGTTATTAAGGTTTTCTGACAATACTGACCCTATATTTATATGCACATGGATTATTGTGATATTTTACATTTCTGTCTGTTGTGTTTGGTATGGTATGAGAAAGACTCATAGTTACTTGCTTCGGCAAGATTCACATGATAAACTGGTCTCAACCATTATTTTTTATATTGCATGTATATATGCTCATCTTTGTGATGACAAGTTTGCAGGTACCGGGCTATGTCTTCCCTGAATTGGCAAGAGTGAGCGTGCCCTATCGCAATATCTCAATGGTAAGAGAGGGGAGATAATATCAGGTCCAAATCCATACCCTAAACCCTTATGTTGTCCTAGAACTGGAGAAGAACCTGATTGACTATCCTAGTGGTTGAATCCGTCAAGTGACGTTGATTCGTGAGCCTGTTTGTGTGTACTTGGGTGTCTGTTTCAGTTGATTCTCTATTGTAGTTGTTTATTTGTTTGGATGGGTTTCATGTGATTTAGTGATGCTTTTAACTTGATTTATTTAATGAATATTTATGGAAAATATTAATCTTAAGTATTGCACCTTTAATAAGGTTAAAACATTGATATATTAAATATATGGCTATTTAATAATTAAATATTAATCAAATGCCTATACTTAATTAATTGATTTAATTATTAAGTCCTGATTCAAATAATTGAGATTTAATAAATATTATATTCAATTAATTGTAATGAGTTGTGCAAAGTTGACTTATTAAATATTTCTTTAAGTTACATGATTAATTGATTTATTTAATTGCAATATTCTCATATGCATTTTCAATTTAACACTTTGCTTTCATATTCTAAAGTTGAGTTATGCATGCTTTAAGTAAATATTGAGAATAAAGAATTTCTTTTAATTATTAATTAGATAATTTATTTTCTTTTTAGGGTTTTCACTTTTTGAAAACCTAATTGTTTGGTTTTCTATATCCTTGGATTGAAAGCCATTTTGGAGGGGGTTCAATTAGGAGAGAAAGGAAAATCAGGTGATGGAGGATTTTGGAAAGTTTGAGAGCATTTTTGGAGCATTTGTGAGTTCTTCTTGCTTGGATTTGTGAGTTTGTTCCTCTCATCAGTTACAAAGATAGGATCTTGTTCTTTACAATCCTAGCTTTCAGATCCTCATCTTCTATGCATCTGAAAAGCTAGGATCCCTTATGTAAAGCTTCCTTGATTGATCATTGTGTGAATTATTGTTTAAAATTAGAAAAATGTGTTCTTGGATCAATTTTATATTTTTATTCAAGTTTGCATGTCGGATCTATTCTTGTGGGCATAAGGGTTTCAATTTATTGTTTTGGGTGCAAAATGGGTATTAAGGGTTTTTCAATTGGAATAAATCTGTTTCGAAATTGCCCTTAGGGTTTCAATTTGGGAAAACCATATTTTTTAAAGAAAATTAATATTAAAAATAGAATTAGAATTCTTTTCTTGTTTACATCAATTTGCATACAAGGTTTTCATTTGGAAAATCAAATATTAATGCTTGTTTTCTTGTTTGCATCAATTTGCATGCAAGGTTTTTATTTGGAAATCAAATATTAATGCTTATTTTCTTGTTTGTATCAAATTTCATGCTTGAAAATTCTCTTAAAATAAAGATTAATATTAAATTTAATATCTTTGCCTTGTTTGCATCAATTTGCATGCAAAAATTTCATTTGAAAAATATTATTAAATTTAGAATATTTTTCTTGTTTATGTCAATTTATATGCTTAGAGAAAACCCTTCTTGAAAATAAATTAATATTAGATTTAGAATTTCTTTCTTGTTTGTATCAATTTGCATGCAAAGATATCATTTGAAAAATATTATTAAATGTAGAATATTTTTCTTGTTTATGTCAATTTGCATGCTTAGAGAAAACTCTTCTTATAAAAGAAATTAAATATTAAATTTAGAATATTTTTTCTTATTTGTGTCAATTTGCATGCAATAGAATTCTATCTTTTTAGAAATTATGTTTCTTTACAAATTATGTTTATTTGGAAATTCTATTTTCAAAAAAAAAAAAAAAAAATTTTAGAATTCGCATGGAGTGGTATTCTATCTTTAGAAATTCTATTTAAAAAAAAAATAGAAAACTTTTACTTGTAATTATAGTAAAACTTTTAGTAATTATTAAATAGACTAATTTATATGATGTGAATGTTATAAATTAATCTATAGAGGCTTTATGTACATTTTCTATGGAAAATTGAATTATATTGTTGTTAATAATTTTTTTGGATAAACTAATTTGCATAGTGTTACTATAAATGAGTTTATCACTGAATTTTATTGTCTTTCTGTAATTAAACTCATTATGCGATGATGTGTCTTTTGAATGAATAATTGAAAAGATTGTGTGTTTCTTTCCTTTTTTGGGATACTGCTATGTGTCGGTTGTCTGTTGGGATTAGTTGGCTATCAGGAGATAAAACCAAAGGTTTTTGGGGTTTCAGTTCTATGATGTTTTATGTGCTTCGGTGCATGTTTATATTGATATCAATTTTGGGTCTCAATCTTTTTACCCAATCTGAGTTGTCGCAACTAGTCCTATGTGATCATGTGATAGTACTTTATATGGTATTGGTTAATTGAGAACCAATAGTTCTTGTGTAGGCAAGAACCAGACTTGAGAGTTATGTTCTTCTCTTTGATATTGTTTATAATTCTCTGAGGGTGTATCCCTATATAAATGGGAATCAATGATGAGGATTATGATATACCTTTATGATGTTCTTTTGTGAACCTAGGATAGGTTACCTAGTTGTATAGTAGGAGGTGGCTTGCAATAAATTGTCAGAGCTCACAAGTGGTTGCTAGGATCATTTATTGTAAGTAATTGTAAAAAGTGATAATATAATAATTTATTAGGGGTTTTAGAATAATCTAATAAGATATTAAGCCTCACCCATGCTTGAGCGCTATTATAGGCCAAGATGGAGGATGAATTGATAATTTCCGCCTTGAGGGGTGTGTGGCATAGTTAGTGACTTTGTCTGTTTGAGAGTTCATTAGCTTCGTGTATGGTCACTTGAGTGTCAAGATCCATTGAGGGATTTCTAGGACAAAACTCAAGGGTTAGACATATATGATGACACCTTCCTATATACAGCTTAGGTTATCCTACGTGTGTCGATTACCTCTAGTATTTTTTAGATTTCCTTATTGTGATTCAGTGAGCTTCTAGGATCTTTCTATGAACTTCTTTGTAATGGTCTTTGTAACAGAAAAAATAGAGGTTACTAAAATGTAACATATGAAAAGAGATGTCACATTTGAAATAAGTGGATGTTTGTGTGATGTGTGGGGAAGATAAAATGTTCCTTTTAACCTCAAATGCACAAATGAAAGATCCAAATTGATTAATCCAAAAGAAGGATCAATGCACAAATGAATCATCCATTTGGAAATGAGAGCAAAGAGGAAAGATCTTAAATTCCCATTTTATAAAGGAATGTTATTAATAGTTCTAGAAATTGAAATGGATGAGATGAAGTACCAACCTTAAAATAGTGCAGATCAAATAACATTGTTTTCTAAGGTCTGTAGGCTATTTCTAGAAAAATTGAAGTATGATCTGGAACCAGAATGTAGAGACGAACAAAACCCAGAAATCATTTTCCATTCTAATGTCGTCTAATGAAAAAGGATGACCTTGACCCACAAATGTCAACCCTGACCCCAAAATGTTGACCCTGACCTGCACAAATCTGAAAGTGACTTTGTTCGTGGATCCCAAAATTTTGTCAAAAAGGGTATCCAGATCTGGTCTCAGATCTTCAATCCCAAACCTGTACCTACAAGAAAAATAGAGGTCAACCCTGTACCACTTTTGTGAACTCGATCTGCTCAACTCTCAAAGTGTCCCTGTTTGCACAGTCTGAAAGAAATCTGAAAAGGGTATCCAGATCTAGCCTCAAATTTACAGTCCTGAACCTGTACCTGCAAGAAAAATGTTTGTTTGTTGGGGGAAAGGGGTTTGCCTTGGTCAAACCCTAGTTTTTGAATTAACCTTATAATATAATTGAAATTGTAGAGATAAAAAAAGTAAACACATAAATTCATCTTGCTTATATGGAAGCCCTTGTGGCAGATTTTAATCTATGAATTCACAAGTAGGTATGCATCAAATGGATCTAGAATGTAGAATATATCATGTAGGATGTCTTCAATCAATCACTTTTAGATCTCCAACACCAAGTCTTGAATGGGTTCTTGAATTTGGAAGAGGCTTGGAAGAAGGTGAATGGAGAGATCACCAAAAGGGCACCTTGTATCTTCAATCCTTCAATGGCCTCCAATGGATCTACTTCATGAAAATGGATGCTTGAATGCTTGATAATGGATGGATGCTTGCTTGAAATATTTCTCCTTAGCTTGCTTAAATTGCACTTGAAAATCCTTCTCAATTGCCTAATGTTGCTTGATGATAGTTTTTCATGCTTAGAGAAAATGAGAGGAGAAGGCTCCCTTTTATATGGAATTAGGGCACAATCTCCTAAGGAGGCCTACATAGGATAATTAAATCATCATTTAAGCCTTTACCCTTAGGATAGGACCTATATTAAATATAATTTAGGAATCAACCAATTCAAAACCTAAAATAGCTGACCCGGAAGCGGGAGAAAAATTTTTGTAAAGACCGACATCCGAGAATCTGTGGGATTCTGGGTTTGGGACCCTGGGAGAGGGTCAAGGTTGGCCCTGTCCTAGGACAGGGTTGAGGTCAACCCTATCCTAGGGTAGGGCTGAGGTTGACATACTCCCAAAAGGTCAACCCTGTCCTCAGATCCCAGGATCACAGGTCAGAGACCCAGAATGTAGAATTCAGGTCATAAAATGGAGGTTAGAAAGGCAGGTCAGGGGGGAAGCCATGTCAATATTAGGAACCCATTCAGAGGCACTTTTTATGACCCAAAACCACTCACTCAAAAGGCTAAACTATTCTCTTATGGAAGTTCTTTCATTTTCTGACTATACATTTAGCCCCCACTCTAGCAAGAGTATGAGTTCAACACAAACTCTTGGTAAAGGAGAATATACAAAAAAAGACAGTCTTATTGGAATCAAAAAGGGATAAAGAAAACCTCAAGCCCCCAAGGGACTTAATTCTTTATCAACCCTAAGATCATGATAAAAGAGACATCACTTAGTTAAGGAGAAAAAAAGAGAGAGAGGAGTGGTTAACTCGCCCAGTAAGATGTGTGTATCTCACTGTGAACCAAAAAAGGATAGGATGGCCTACCAAGAAAGTACTTGATAGTCACCCCATAAATTTGTGCACCTTCTGGCGGCTTTGTGCATGTATGTAGTGCATCTTTTGATGGCTTTTATGAAGTACCCATGGATCCATATTCTTATATCACCATGGAATACATTTGTAAAATGCGTGTCTCTTTAGGATTTAACAACTTATGTGCGTTACCTTCCGAGGATTTAGAATATTGAATTGTAATTGAATGTGTATCTCTTTAGGATTTAGCAACTTATGTGCAATTACCCTCAGAGGATTTAGCATGTTGCAAAACAAAATGTTAGAACAAAAATGGATAATATAAAATGAGGGAGGCCGTGTATATGCCCCCTCCTTAATATGGCAAAGTACATACTATTTTGACATGTTAAGGAAAGAAAAGAACAAGGATAAAGCCTTCTTCAACATAAAGACAATATCCATAGAAAACACCTAGTCCAAGCCAAGAAGGTCACAGCTCCTATGAGGCCATGAAAGAGACAAATGCAAAGAGATATCATGCAAGAAGTGAAAAAGTAACCCCTATGAGGGATAGCACAGTATTTAGTTTCCAAGGTGAGAGATTTATCAACCATGGAAACCCAATGTCAAATAATGAAATAGGTTGTGATCAAGGAAATAGATCCTCAATGAAAACCAAAATTTTCATGTACGATTGGATATCACATAATAGATAAATACTATTTAACCAAGGGAAAAGTGGATCTTGGAAAGACAGAAAAGAAGGAGATGGCATCCTTACCCCCCAAGTGTGCGAACAAGGATGAAAGGGGACCTATTATATTGCTCACAATACTATGCAAGACAAAGAGCCCCCAAATATTAGGCTAACATTGTTTACATAATGTGGAGTTCCATAATAGGAACATAAATGTTATTTAG
>MU223064.1:632468-645439 GCA_018584345.1 Thuja plicata | reverse complement strand
ATAAATCAATGTCTTTATCCAAGGGTTCATCCCAAAAAGTAGAATCACCCACAATGGCCTCATGGGGAAGAGAATAATCAACATCCAAATCTAAAGGTTCATCCCAAATAGGAGGAGTATCATCTCTATCAATAAAGAATTTGAAAAATACTTGAAACACTTTGTGCAACATGATAATGGATAAATAAATGCATGGAAAATAGATCTAAATATATCCAAATGCATTCAAATGAAATCTACGAGAATGAAAGATGTAAATGTTTTTGTATTTTTAAAGAAATATGTGATTTTTATTTTTGAAATATAAATGCAAGAGCATGAAAGAAATGTACATGTAAGATCTAACATAAAATGAAAATCTAACACCAAAAAGAAGGAGTTGGCTATCATGGGTTCACCAAAATGTAACATAAAAAATAGAGGTTACTAAAATGTAACATATGAAAAGAGATGTCACATTTGAAATAAGTGGATGTTTGTGTGATGTGTGGGGAAGATAAAATGTTTCTTTTAACCTCAAATGCACAAATGAAAGATCCAAATTGATTAATCCAAAAGAAGGATCAATGCATAAATGAATCATCCATTCGGAAATGAGAGCAAAGAGGAAAGATCTTAAATTCCCTTTTTAGAAAGGAATGTTATTAATAGTTCTAGGAATTGAAATGGATGAGATGAAGTACCAATCTTAAAATAGTGTAGATCAAAGAATGTTGTTTTTTGAGGTCTATAAGTTGTTTCTGGAAAAAATGAAGTATGATCTGGAACCAAAATGCAGAGATGAACAAAACCCAAAAATCATTTTCTATTCTGATGTCATCTAATGGAAAAGGTTGACCTTGACCCACAAATGTCAACCCTAACCCCAAAATGTCGACCCTGACCTGCACAGATCCGAAAGTGACTTTGTTCATGGATCCTGAAAGTTTTCCAAAAAGGGTATCTAGATCTAGTCTCAGATCTTCAATCCCAAACATGTATCTACAAGAAAAATAGAGGTTGACCCTATACCACTTTTTCCAACTCAATCTGCTCAACTCCGAAAGTGTCCCTATTCGCATAGTCTAAAAGAAATCCGAAAAGGGTATCTAGATCTAGCCTCAGATTTACAGTCCCAAACCTGTACCTACAAGAAAAATGTTTTTTTTTTGGCAGAAAGGGGTTTGCCTTGGTCAAACCCTATTTTTGGAATTAACCTTATAATATAATTGAAATTGCAGAGATAAAAAAAGTAAACACATAAACTCACCTTGCTTATATGGAAGCCCTCGTGGCGGATTCAAATCCGTAAATCCACAAGTAGGTATGCATCAAATGGATCTAGAATGTAGAATGTATCATGTAGGATATCTTCAATCAATTTCTTGTAGATCTCCAACACCAATTCTTGAATGGGTTCTTGAATTTGGAAGAGGCTTGGAAGATGGATGGAGTGATCACCAAAAGGGCACCTTGTAGCTTCAATCCTTCAATGGCCTCCAATGGATCTCCTTCATGAAAATGGATGCTTGAATTCTTGAGAATGGATAGATTCTTGCTTGAAATATTTCTCCTTAGCTTGCTTGAATTGCACTTGAAAATCCTTCTCAATTGCCTAATGATGCTTGATGATAGTTTTTCATGCTTAGAGAAAATGAGAGGAGAAGGCTCCCTTTTATATGGAATTAGGGCACAATCTCCTAAGGAGTCCTACATAGGATAATTAAATCATCATTTAAGCCTTTACCCCTAGGAGAGGACCTATATTAAATATAATTTAGGAATCAACCAATTCGGAACCCGAAACATCCGACCCGGAAGCGGGAGAAAACTTTTTGTGAAGACTGACATCTGGGAATCTATGGGATTCTGGGTTTGGAACCCTGGGACAGGGTCAAGGTTGGCCCTATCCTAAGATAGGTTCAAGGTCAACCCTATCCTAGGGTAAGGCCGAGGTTGACCTAGTCCCAAAAGGTTGACCCTGTCCTCAGATCCCAGGATCACAGGTTAGAGACCCAAAATGTAGAATTCAGGTCATAAAATGGAGGTTAGAAAGGCAGGTAAGGGGGGAAGCCATGTCAAAATCAGGAACCCATTCAGAGGCACTTTTCATGACCCCAAACCACTCACTCGAAAGGCTAAACTAGTCTCCTATGGAAGTGCTTCCATTTTTCGACTATACAGTATTGTATACCTTTGTTGTTTACATTCTTGTTGTATACCTGTGTGTGTGGGCTTGTTATTATCTCCTCAGCATGGTGGGAGTGGACCTTTGGTTCCACTCGATCGGGTGGTAGTGATTCTTATTACCATTGAGATCCAACATTTGTCTTCATGCTTGGATGAGCCTTGTTGCAGTTCTTCTTCTTCTTCTTCTTCTTCTGGAGACTTGTTCAGTTTCATGAGTTGTATATTTGTACCATATGTGTATATTGGTTGACATCCTTTGGAGAATGTATTGGATTTTATTGTTATGTATTATTGCATACCCTACAACATGTGCAGTGGATGTTTATTTAGTTGTATATGTAGTCTTATTATATGAGATATATATTATTGGATTTAGTTGATGTATCCTTATGTCAATTCTTTACAGATGTTCTCGTAGATTATTTTGCTTAATTAATTCTACGTCAAGGAACCCTCAAGAGTTGTAATCCCTTGTTGAGTTATACTTATGTGAATGTCATGTTATCTCATGTGTTGCTTCCATGTTTCTAACATTATTGTTTATAAACATTTAAAAAAAATTATTTTGTTAACTTGGTTGCATGTTTAGGTTAGTTCTCCTGGGTTCTCTGGTGGGGCATTACACTTGGTATCAGAGCACATGTTTATACACTAGGAGCTTTGGGAAATTTGTGTGCCCATTATTTGGTTAATAGTGCATGTTAGCACTCATCTCCTTGTGTCTTTAGAGTCATTGTTCATGATCTCTTATTCTTGTGTTTGGTTCTTCCCACTTGATTTGGGAGTGTTGTTTAGTCTTGGTTTCTATAGGTGGATACCTACTGAGGCTCAAATTGTGCTAGGATTTATGATTCAAACTCTAGGGTCTCTAGTCTTATCATTGCTCATGATGTTTGTAATCATCTATAGGAGTATTTTGATAGTGAGAAGATGGCTTACTTCTTTCGGTCTTGTGTGGTTGGTATGTATGAAGACTTGGTGATGGTCATTTGACTGCCTCGTCTGTTATAGCATAATAGTTGATGTATGTTCTATAGGATATGTTGTGGTGATTAAGTTCTAGTTTTAAGAATTCCTTGTGTGTTTTCCTTCCCTTGAATGATTTTTGGTTCTTGAGTGACCTATTTCTTAGCCTCTGGAGTGTGATGTTATTGATCGTGTATGATTGGACTCGCATTTTGTATTGAATTGACTTTATTTGATTTGTGAACTATATTGTCTGAGTGTTGTAAATCAGCTTGAGGAATATGATTGAATATGGAAATTGTAAAGTAAATTCTTTCTTGTTCAATACATTGTGCAGTGTTTATAAATATATATCATTCATTAGGAGTGCAATAACAGATTTGGAATTGTACCTTATTTTTATAGATCAATTTGGGTAAAGGACCTATGTCCCCAAATAAAATTATGCATTATATCCTTAATAGAACTCTTGTAACTTTTAACATATTTGTATCATTTTACAAGCAATTTATTAGATATTAATGCTAGTAATAAAGTAGAGTTCATAATTGCATGAAGTTACATAAAGATGATGTTAGAAATATAACATATTTTTTATCTTAAGTGTTTGGGAGCATACTCTAATGCATCTAGAGTTAGATATCTTGGTTTTTCGTGAAGCTAATACTCCCTTGAGTATGGCTATCCCTAGTCACCTTGTTATGTGAAGTGTTTTTATATTGATTATTCATTTTGGTTGATATCTATCTTGTTGTGTTGTATGCGGTCAACATTAATTTCTTTTGAATTTTCTTGTAGATGGTTTAGTCACCCAAATCTCTTTTCGTTGTCTAGTTTATGGCATTAGTCACAATTGATTTATTGTTGGAATTGTGCACTTTTATGATTTAATGTTGAACTTTGGAAGTTCTCCCACTTGGGTTTTCTTTGAGTTGTACAGTGGCTATTCTGACTATTTTTCATCGTTGACCATGTTGGTTCTTTTTCTTGATATATGAAAATATTTCTTAGAGACCTTGCTCTATTTATCCCAGACACTGACCAAGCAAGATGTAGAACCACAGACATAAGATTTTGAAACCTCCTACACTTTGAGCTCCACTAACTTGGGCGGGATTAACCTTCAAACTTAGAATAATGAAATCACTGAATTATTCTAATTAACTGTGGATGAAATTATAGGGGTTGATCATTGTAACTTTTATTAAAACAAACCAGACCGAAAGTAAAGATTAATTTTAATAATTATAGTCACTTGATTAAATGGAAATAGACCAGTGCTCAATTCTAGGGCATGGAGTCACTTATGAGCAATTTTAACTAGCTTGATCATGAACAAAACTTAAGACAATTACAACATTTGACATAAACATAGATATACCTTGTACATCTATCTCAATACACTTAATCAAGTTAATTCATCAAATTCATTTTATACCTTGAATCTTATTGAAACATTACTAAGGCATTTTAGTCTTTCCTTGAAAGAACCCTAGAAGTATTTCATAATCTGCGTGACAGACATATAAATTGAACATTCCTCAAACATTCAATTTAAACAAAATTCAAAATACTAAAATGAAGACACAATACTCATTATATGCTTCAGAAACTGTGAACTGGATTTTATTCAAAAATCAGAATCGCTTGCTACATTGAACAAATATTTCTCCAAAAACCTACTATATATTGGTCTCAAACCTAGAGTTTACACTTATATATTGCATTCTCCAAAATGAAATGGCTATCCCTTTCCTAGTAGTCTTGGAATCATTTTATAATTAAGGATGAAACAAGCTACTGACATACTGGGAAAGGTTTACAAAAATATTTTGTAACAACCTTGCAATAGACAAGAAACAAAATTTTGTAACAGAATACGGGTGGCATCTATTTGCAAAGTCTGAACAAGGTTTGTTTTTGTTGTTGGCAATGTCCTCCTCATCCTTTTAGCTTTGCCTCCCACCTGTT
This sequence comes from Thuja plicata, assembly GCA_018584345.1. Taxonomy (NCBI): domain Eukaryota; kingdom Viridiplantae; phylum Streptophyta; class Pinopsida; order Cupressales; family Cupressaceae; genus Thuja; species Thuja plicata. The sequence continues at coordinate 640,333 of MU223064.1, read as the reverse complement.
TACCTCTTTGGCGATGGGCCAATCAAAGGTATTTTCTTCCTCTAGCTTTGCAATAGCTTCTACCCACCTGGCATCCATGGCAATTCTAGCCTCAAAAACAAATTTAGCCATATCTCTTTCAATTTTGAAAAGGCTATCAATCATTTCATTGCAATATTCTGCATTTGTGTCCTTTTCCAAGTGTTGCTTTATATCTTGGTTTCCTAGTATAGAATCAAAACCAGTTACCTAATCTAATTATGCTTTCAACACACCTGTCTCATCATAAATTTTTGGGATCAATGATGGACATTGATCACCAAATAATTGCAACTTGTTGTCTATTAAATCAGATTTGCCATTGAAAAAGGCAAAGGTATCATTCAATTTACTGACCATCTCAATGGTGTCTATCACTTTATCTAGGAAATCATCACTATACAAAATAGCCATTTTTAACTTATCCAAAATTCTTTCCTTCCCTAACCATAATTTGAAAGCAGGCTCTAAGAACACCATAGCTTGTGCAGCTATCTTTGAGGCTTCTTGTAACGACCCATATAGTGTGTACACTATGTTAGTTTTTTGTTTTAGGACTTCAATCCTGTGCTACAATATGAGCAATATGATAGACATAGCATTCATGCCCTATTCCTATGATATATCTTTTGATTGTGTTTCTGCCAATGCAGAGTCTTCCTTAATTCCTTTAACAACATCTGTCACAACTTTAGCCACCTCCTCAAGGGTTGGAGTTTTTTCCCTTTTACTCTCTATTAACTCCTCTTTTAGTTTGTAAATTTCCTCTTCTAATGTGTGATTCTAGACCACCACTTCTTCATGTTTCTTTGCCAAGGCCATCATTTGGCCAAAAGTTGTCTCATACCTCTTGGATAGGTCATCAACTTTCACCAAGTTCATGAATGAAACCTGTATCATTAACTGAGGTATCTCAAAATTTGAAGTATTTTGCAAGTTCCATATCATCCTATCTGCCCTTTTTTCTTCTTTGATGGTCATGACTAAGGGCTTCTATGTGGCAAGAGCTAGTGACCATATTTCTAGGGTTTTGGATTTAGGATCAAACCCTGATCCTTTCAAAACTTCATCCATTTCAAATTTTCTCTTAAGCAGAGGATCTTCTTGCTTCCTAATTTGATCAATGATGAAAGTGGACTATAGGTCCCAACCAGGCATCAACATCACACCACTGTTTTGTACCAGCAGCCTAGCTTTTTCCATTGTAATCTATTAACTCTAAGGATCATAATCCTGGAGTGTTTGTACAATTTCCTCATTCTTATCTGCATTCTCTTCTTCTACAGTCAGCTCGTGTCTCAAATTCTTTTGTTTCAATTTAATCAAGAAGGTCTTGAACTCTTCAGACTTTATGAACTCATCATATTTCATGAATTCATTGGCCATCATGACCCTCTTATCATCCTTTTCAAATAACACCATCTTATTGTTTCCTTGGCCCTCAGCCTCAGGCTCCTTGTGCAACTGTCTCTTCAATTTTCTGAAGTACTTACCATGCTCTGATATCATGGCTTTTTCCATGCTTTTCCTATCTTGCACCATTCTATTCTATTTTTCTATTTCTTTTTTGGTGGCTCTCTAGTTGAAGTATCCTCTTCACAGGCTTCTTCCCCTACCTCTTAATCTTCATGTTGTTCTTCCATTTGTTGTTCCTCCTCCTATTTTTCTTGGTTCTCTTGATCATGTAGTGCAACTGGAATTGGGGACCCTTTAGATTGTGCATCTTCAGCACTGAATTGTGGCATTTGTGACATTAGAGTTTCATAGGATTTTAGAATTTCCCCTATCCTTTGGAAATATGGGAGATCAGGGGAAAAACTAGAGAATGAATTATCTGATTCTTTCCATTCACATTCTGCTCTCAGGAGGTCATTCCACTTTCTTCTCCTTTCCTGAACTTCTTTTTTATTTATTTTTTTCCTGACAAAATCCTCATCATCCAATGGATCATGGTCTCTAATTTTCTGCCAAGGAGTCATTATTTTAGGGTTGTCTGCACAAACTTCATAGGATCACAAAATTTGGCAATCATTGCAGACATTCTGTATTGCTTTAAGAAATCATTTATCAAATCAAACACCTTTTTCCCAATGGAGAAATCAAAACCTACCCATAACTTGGGGATAAAAGTTCCCTTCTTGTGCCCCTCTAGAAATTCCTTATCTACCCAAGTAATTTTCCATACAAATTCTAAGAATGCAATCCTAGGAGGAACAAACTTGGGAAGAATATGAGGAGGCTAAGTACAACCATATACTCTAATGATAGTAATGTAATCAAAAAACAAGAAATCAACCCAATTATGAGAGATAGGCCAGTTTGGGATATACTCCCAAGGTCTCAGAATCTTTCTAACCTCAAAAGGAAGCCTATGCCTATCTGTTCCCAATAGATTAAAAATTGGATCTACAATCTAGTTGTAGAAGCATACAAATGATGAATTATTGGATGAAATATCACATACCTGAGTCCATCTTTGGGTTGGTGCATCCACACCATACTCTGAGAAAAATATTTCAAGCTCTTTATCCATTGATGCTCTATTATAATACAAAATCATATACATTAGATGAGAATAATGCTTAAAAGTAGGTGTTGGCACATCTGACCATATCTCTAATAGTGCAGCATGGATAGCATCAACTATATATCCAACATAGTCATAATAAATGTTGACCTCCGGGTGCTAGATGTTCATGGCCATCATAAGTAAATCTTGAGACACTGTGGAGTCTCCATCAAAATCTAGAAATCTGCTCAAACCATATACTGTGCATTTTACATATTGATGAAATAGGGATAGGTCAAAAGGTGGTTTGAAATTGTCTGGAATTTTTACCAGTTGCCTATTTACTCTGGGCATGAATTTAGGCATTTCATATTGCTTAATCAGATGCTCTCTTTTGACATAGTCTACCTTAATCTACTTCAAATCAATGTCTATCTATAATGCACCAGTGATTCCAAATACCTCTACCACTGACCTCCTATCTATGGAAACTAGGGTCTCTTTGTTCCTTTTCCTGATTACCCTAGCTACTAGGCAATAGTTTTTTTCTAATTCCTTAATAAGACCTATGTCAACATAGACATTAGGCACAATCAATTTTTCCATATTCAAATCCCATGGATTACAAATTGGGACTGGGTTGATCCTATTATTTCATAAATAATGAAACAAAGTACTACCAGAATAATTTGGGGTTACCGGATTCCTACATTGAGACCATTTGTCTTTCCATTCATCCCAGTTTGTGCTATTTTTATTCAGAGTTCCAAGCAGCAACTTGAAAAATTATTCCATATACTTCTTTAATGTGACTTCTTTCTTCTTCTCAGACCCTTGTGAGATAGTGAGAACAATAGCTTGACTCATCCTTCTTCTTTGAATTTTACTATCTCAGATAAAATGCTCTAGACTAACAAGCCTTTTTCGCTCTTCGCAGAAAATATCAGGATGCAGAAATGAGAGTTGTACAAAATCAAACTCAATAATTTAAACTTATATCCATTAAATCTTGTGTCTTGTCCACTTGAATGCCAAATTCTTGCACTTTCACTATCATGAAATCATCATTCTTTCACTAATGCTGCCATTAATTTGCACTGTTAGATCATAGCTGGAAAAGAGTGTACACTTTTCTCTTTTTTGTAATTGTAAGCCTGAAACTAGCCACTTGTCAATCTGGCGCCAACCCACTTTACTTTACTCATACTCAGAATAGTCCTTGTGTGTGAGCGATGTGACCTTCTACTTTAACCAGTTGCATACTTGCCATCTATTTTTTATCTTGGTTTTCATCTTCTGCGAGTGAGTGATGACCTAATCTGCATTTCATCATTTGGCAGTCACATACTCGCTATCTCTCTACACTTTGCTTTTTTGGTTCATGTGAGTGTGCGATATTACCTTTTCTTCAGCCTATCGCATACTCACTGCTCAACATTTAACTTCATCTAAATCTTTGCGAGTGAGCGAGTACACATTCATTTCTTAATCATTCCATAATCGCATACCCATTAGCTTTCAAATCATTGGTTTTGGATCTGAGCGGGTGAGTGACGTTCATTTTTATCACACACTTTATCTGATCACTCACTCACACTGCAAAACACTCCAACTTACAACACTTAGCGAGTGAGCGATGGCCCTTGTTCTTCATTTAGTCACAAACTCATTGTTGAAAAATCTCTATGGCCTTATCCTTCATGATTGTAATGCTTAAAAGTAGGTGTTGGCACATCTGACCGTATCTCTAATAGTGCAGCATGGATAGCATCGACTATATATCCAACATAATCATAATCAGTGTTGACCTTCGGGTGCTAGATGTTCATGGCCATCATAAGTAAATCTTGAGACACTGTGGAGTCTCCATCAAAACCTAAAAATCTGCTCAAACCATAGACTGTGCATTTTACATAATGATGAAATAGGGATAGGTCAAAAGGTGGTTTGAAATTGTCTAGAATTTTTACCAAGTGCCTATCTACTCTGGGCATGAATTTAGGCATTTCATATTGCTTAATCAGATGCTCTCTTTTGACATAGTCTGCCTTAATCTTCTTCAAATCAATGTCTGTCTATAATGCACCAGTGATTCCAAATACCTCTGCCACTAACCCCCTATCTATGAAAACTAGGGTCTCTTTGTTCCTTTTCCTGATTACCCTAGCTACTGGGCAATAGTTTTTTTCTAATTCCTTAATAAGACCTATGTCAACATAGACATCATGCACAATCAATTTTTCCATATTCAAATCCCATGGATTACAAATTGGGACTGGTTTGATCCTATTATTCTAGAAATAATGAAACAAAGTACTACTAGAATAATTTGGGGTTACCGGATTCCTGCATTGACACCATTTGTCTTTCCATTCATCCCAGTTTGTGCTATTTGTATTCAGAGTTCCAAGAAGCAAATCAAAAAATTCTTCTGTATACTTCTTTAATGTGACTTCTTTCTTCTTCTTAGACCCTTGTGAGGTAGCAAGAACAATAGCTTGACTCATTCTTCTTCTTTGAATTTTACTATCTCAAATAAAATTCTCTAGACTAACAAGCCTTTTTCGCTCTTCGCAAAAAATTCTCAGGATGCAGAAATGAGAGTTGTACAGAATCAAACTCAATCATTTAAACTTATAGCCATTAAATCCTGTGTCTTGTGCACTTGAATGCCAAATTCTTGCAATTGCACTATCATGAAATCATCATTCTGTCACTAACGCTGCCATTAATTCACACTGTTAGATCCTAGCTAGAAAAGAGTGTACACTTTTCTCTTTTTTGTACTCATAAGCCTGAAACTAGCCACTTATCAATCTGGCGCCAACCCACTTTACTTTACTCATACTCAAAATAGTCCTTGCGAGTGAGTGATGTGACCTTCTACTTTAACCAGTCGCATACTTGCCATCTATTTTTTATCTTGGTTTTCATCTTCTGTGAGTCAGCGATGACCTAATCTGCATTTCATCATTTGGCAGTCGCATACTCTCTATCTCTCTACACTTTGCTTTTTGGTTCATGCGAGTGTGTGATATTACCTTTTCTTTAGCCTATCACATACTCATGACTCAACATTTAACTTCATCTAAATATTTGTGAGTGAGAGAGTACACATTCATTTCTTAATCATTTCATAATCACATACCCGTTGGCTTTCAAATAATTGGTTTTGGATCTGAGCAGGTGAGTGACGTTCATTTTTATCACACACTTTATCTGATCACTCACTCACACTGCAAAACACTCCAACTTACAACACTTAGCAAGTGAGCGATGGCCCTTGTTCTTCATTCATTCACAAACTCACTGTTGAAAAATCTCTATGGCCTTATCCTTCGAGATTGAGCAAGCTTCTGCATTAAAATCTTAAAAATTTCCTATTACGCACCCGCTGACCCCTTTTACCTTTTTCAAATTTGTGAGTGCTTAAGCGACAATTATGTTTTTCTCCCATCGTGCACTCACAACCTTGAAAACTTAACCACATCACTGACTACGAGTGTGCAACTATCAACCTTCTTTCTTTAATCACATACTCGCTAACAACTTTCCTTTTGCCTTTATTCATGGGCGACTAAGCGATATCCCTCTTCTTTTCCTTATCGCACACTCATGATCTCACTTTTCAAACTTTCAAAGCATCAGTGAGTGAGTGAAGTGATAAATGATCTCATAATTTCCCACTCGCACACCTTTTAGAACTTTGAAAAATACCTCTGCGAGTGAGCGGCGAGCCTTCAACTTAATAACTCCTGCATGCACTTATCACTGACTCGCACTGTAAAATACAAATGAGTTAGAACTTAAGCGAGTGAGCGACCTTTACAATCTAACTTTTTCATGTAGTCGTTGACTTGAAAGACCAACATGGAAACTTAACGCAGGTATGCGACTACTTCATTTTAAATAAGGCTCGCTCATTTGCAGAGCATAAAGTGAACAACATAACTTTAAAGCGACTATGTGATACACAAGGTTTCAAGTCATCGCAAACTCGCTGGACCTATTTTTGAAAAATTTAATTCCTCACAAGTGAGTGATAAGAAAAATCATTCCTAACCTACTCAGTAGCGAACTTACAACCTGACTTTCACAAACTGTGACTGCGCGATTTACAATCTTTAACACTCCAACCGCTCACTCACACAAATGATCATGACTTGACACAATCTTATCACGACTGCGTGATTTTACAATCTGATGACTTGTCGCCTGCTTGTACAACTTGAAAACATGTTAAAAGACCAACGTGACTGAGCGACAAATACTTAAAACAGAACACAATTAATGAATTTTGACCCTTTTAGCATAGTAAGACATGGGATTTTAAACCAGAAAGTACAGGAAAATAGTCAATGCTAGAAATTGGAAAATTTTCTTGGTGTAGTGCTAACAATGGCTCCAATTGGGGAAATTTAATTGCAAAATTGACATTAGAAGCCACATCTCTAGGAAACAAACTACAAACCTAAACAAAACTGTACATGCACACACAAAACCCACACTTAAAACAGGGAAATCTAAACTAATGTGCATGGAAAAAGGAGCTTTGTGAGAAATAATGTTTCAGGAATTGTCCATGCACTGGAAATTCCTGTATCTCACCATTAGGGTCTTCCAAGAAATAAGAATCTTGATCATGAAATTCCTAGATTACAAATGGGCCCATCCATAGTGATTCAAATTTACCATGCTTGCCTTTTTCTTCTTCTCTGGCATTCCATTGCAGTACCATATCATTTACCTAAAATTTTCTTTCAGTTGCTCTTTTATCAAACAAGTATTTAGATTGCTACTAGAGCTTGAGGTTTCTTTTGTGAGCTTCTATTCTTATTTCTTCCAATTCCACCAATTGATCCATTCTTTCCATCATGGGTTCTTGATTTTCCAAATCTTCTTCCTGCAAAAATTTGTATACTGGTAACAGATTGTTAAGAGGCAACCTTACCTGATTTCCATAAACCATTTCAAAAGGGGAAACCCCTATGGCTCTTTTTACTGTCACCCTATCAGCCCATAGGGCTAACTTCAATTTTGAATGCCAGGACTTCTTATTTTTATCCAAAATCCTCTTAATTATCTTCATGATACTTTTATTACTAGACTTAGCCTGTCCATTTGCTTGGGGATGATATGGCGAGGAGTAAGATAAAATAATGTCATAATCTTCACAGAAATCCCTAAATTCCTCAGACCTAAAGCACATGGCATTGTCCATAATTAGCTTAGTGGACACACCAAATCTTGTCAAAATGTTATCCATTAAAAAGTCCATTACTATCTTGTTGGTTGCCCTCTTTGTTGGAATTGCTTCTATCCATTTTGTGAAGTAGTC
>MU223064.1:609696-631574 GCA_018584345.1 Thuja plicata | reverse complement strand
AAGAAAATATGGAGAAAGGTTTTTCATAATTTGGAGATCTTAATACAAGAGCCTGTTGGATTGCCACTTTTATCTCATTAAAAGCTGATTGAGCATTTTTATCCCATTCAAACTTTGCATTTTTCTTTAGCAATTTAACAATGGGTTTTACTATTTCAGAAAAATTTGCAATAAATCTCCTTACAAAATTTATCTTTCCAAGGAAAGACTGAACTCCTTTAATATTCTTTGGTGGCAATACCTTGTTAATGGATTCCACTCTTTCAGGATCAATTTTGACACCTTCCTTAGACACTATATGTCCCAATAATTTACCTTTAGTCACAATAAAGTGAAATTTCTTTGGATTTAAAGAAATCCCATACTCCAAAGCTCTGGTAAAAATCTTTGCTAAATGTTTGCTATGATCATCAGCCTTCTAGGAATATGCAATTAAATCATCTTGATATATTACCATAATAATATTTATAAATTCCTTGAAAGCCACATCCATGGCTCTTTGGAAAGTAGCCCCTGCATTCATCAAGCCAAATGGCATTCTTACATAAACATATGTACCCCATGGGGTAGTGAAAGCTGTCTTGAATTTTTCAGATTTTTGAACCAGCACTTGGTTATAACCAGAAAAACCATCCATCATAGATAAAATATCACAACATGGCCTCCATATTTGGCAAAGAATAATTATCTTTCAATGAGGCCACATTAAGATTCCTAAAATCAACACATAGCCTAATATCTCCATTTTTCTTTCTGACAGGGACCAAATTAGACACCCAAGAAGAATGCCTAATTGGTTTTATGATTCCAGCTTCTCTGACTTTTGTCAATTCTTGCTGCATTTTGGGGGCCAAAAAAGGGTTGATTGGCCTTTGTTTCTGTCTGAAAGGCTTAATATCATCTTTTAATGGAATTTCATGTTGAAATAAATCTTCCCTATAAGCCTTAAGGTCTTCATAAGACCAAGAAAAGACATGCTTGAATCTCTTCAGCAAGTTAATCAAATTAGCCCTCACATGAGGAGCCAATTTCTTCCCGATGTACACAATCTTAGGACTATATTCTGATCCCAAATTTATCTCCTCAAAATCATCCAACTTGGCAGGGGACTTGTGGCACATATGACTGTCATTATCAGTAAACAATCCTTCTAATTGTGTCAGTCCCTTAGAGATTTCATTTGTTTGCAACTGCAGAATTTCATTACCAAAAATAGTTTCTTTTCCATCAATAATCTCTATCAAATTATTAAAATCAATGACCTGACCATCATAATTATCCACAAATTGAATGAAGTTGAGGATATCCTCATCACTCTCAAAAACTTTCCAATTATATACATTATCTGGGATTGGAGGCCTAGTCTTAGTTTCCACAATAGATATCCCAGTTAATTTTTACCAGGTGCCTATCTACTCTAGGCATGAATTTAGGCATTTCATATTGCTTAATCAGATGCTCTCTTTTGACATAGTCTGCCTTAATCTTCTTCAAATCAATGTCTATGCATAATGCACCAGTGATTCCAAATACCTCTGCCACTGACCTCCTATCTATGGAAACTAGGGTCTCTTTGTTCCTTTTCCTAATTACCCTAGCTACTAGGCAATAGTTTTTTGCTAATTCCTTAATAAGACCTATGTCAACATAGACATCAGTCACAATCAATTTCGCCATATTCAAATCCCATGGATTACAAATTGGGACTGGTTTGATCCTATTATTCCAGAAATAATGAAACAAAGTACTACCAGAATAATTTGGGGTTACCAGATTCCTGCATTGACACCATTTGTCTTTCCATTCATCCCAGTTTGTGCTGTTTGGATTCAGAGTTCCAGGAAGCAACACGGAAAATTCTTCCAAATTCTTGCACTTGCACTGTCATGAAATCATCATTCTCTCACTAAGGCTGCCATTAATTTTCACTATTTGATCCTAGCTAGAAAAGAGTGTACGCTTTTCTCCTTTTTTCACTCAGAAGCATGAAACTAGTCACTTGTCAATCTAGCACCAACCCATTGTACTTTACTCATACTCAAAATAGTCCTTGTGAGTGAGCGATGTGACCTTCTACTTTAACCAGTCGCATACTCACCGTCTATTTTTTACCTTGGTTTTCATCTTCTGTGAGTGAGTGATGACCTAATCTATATTTCATTATTTGGCAGTTGCAAACTTGCTATCTCTGTACACTTTGCTTTTTGGGTTCATGCAAGTGTGCGATATTACCTTTTCTTTAGCCTTTCGCATACTCGCTGCTCAACATTTAACTTCATCTAAATCTTCACGAGTGAGTAAGTACACATTCATTTCTTAATCATTCTATAATTGCATACCCGCTGGCTTTCAAATCATTGGTTTTGGATCTAAGCGAGTGAGTGACGTTCATTTTTATCACACACTTTATCTGTTCGCTCACTCATGCTGCAAAACACTCCAACTTACAACACTTAGCGAGTGAGCGATGGCCGTTATTCTTCATTCGGTCACAAACTCGCTGTTGAAAAATCTCTATGGCCTGATCCTTCATGATTGAGCGAGCTTCTACATTAAAATCTTAAAAATTTCCTATCACGCACCCGCTGACCCCTTTTGCCTTTTTCAAATCTGTGAGCGGTTAAATGACAGTTACATTTTTCTCCCATCGTGCACTCACGAGCTTGAAAACTTAACCACATCACTGAATGCGAGTGTGCAACTGTCAACCTTCTTTCTTTAATCATATACTCGCTAACAACTTTCCTTTTGCCTTTATTCATGGGTGAGTAAGCGATATCCCTCTTCTTTTCCTTATCGCACACTCGCGAGCTCACTTTTCAAACTTTCAAAGCATCAGTGAGTGAGCGAAGTGATAAATGATCTCATAATCGCCCACTCGCACACCTTTTAGAACTTTGAAAAATACCTCTGCGAGTGAGCGGTGAGCCTTCAACTTAATAACTCCTGCATGCACTTATCGCTGACTCGCACTGCAAAATAAAAATTAGTTAGAACCTAAGCGAGTGAGAGACCTCTACAATCTGACTTCATCTCATAGTCGCTGACTTGAAAGACCAACATGGAAACTTAACGCGGGTATGCAACTACTTCATTTTAAACAAGGCTCACTCGGTTGTAGAGCATAAAGTGAACAACATAGCTTTAAAGTGATTGTGCGATACACAAGGTTTGAAGTCATCGCGGAGTCATTGGACCTATTTTTGAAAAAGTTAATTCCTCGTGAGTGAGCGATAAACAAAATCATTCCTAACCCACTCAGTAGTGAACTTACAACTAGACTTTCACAAAAAATCGCGACTGCGCGATTTACAATCTTTAACACCCCAACTGCTCACTTGCACAAATGATCATGACTTGACACAATCTTATCATGACTGCACGATTTTACAATCTGATGACTTGTCGCCCGCTCGTACAACTTGAAAACATGTTAAAATACCAATGCGACTGAGTGACAAATACTTAAAACAAAACACAATTAATGAATTTTGACCCTTTTAGCGCAGTAAGACATGGGATTTTAAAGCAGAAAGCACAGGAAAATAGTCAATGCTAGAAATTGGAAAATTTTCTTGGTGTAGTGCTAACAGACCATGTTTCGTAATAAGTATTATTTCTATCATGTTCATTGTGGACCCCTGATAGTATGTATAAGGGAGTACATCACAAAGATTGCATTGTAATCGTATGTGGAACAAAATGCATTATGTAATTTATATGTTTGTGTGAGTGTTGCATTAGGTAAGGTTGCATGAGCTATTCAAATTTTTATTCAATATGAACATGGATATGTGTATTCTATATTAGGCTTTAGTATGTATGTATTTCATGATTTTGAAAGTATTAAAGATATAGACTTAATTAGGAAATGGTAGATGATGAATAAATGATTAAGTAGATATTTGGTATATGCTTGAATTTGAGTTATATTACTCTTCTTGAATTGTTATGCATATATTAAAAGTTAGTTAAGTTGACTTACATTATTTCTTCTTGAATATAAATGAGTGATTGTTGTGATCGATATCTTCTTTTGATATTTATGAATTGGGTGTATCTTCTTGTTTGATCCTAATTAATAGGGGGTGTAGCACTACGGTGCAAATACTTTTTGATTCTTTACTTGTTGAGTTATCGGCTTCCATGAGTAATCCTATTTTTAGGGGAGGAGGATGTAATACCTACCCCTTAATCTGCTTGTCCGTGTCCATGTCAGTTTCTGAATTCTTTTAGACCATAGTATGTATGTGTTAGATGTTTCAGGTGATTTTAAGGGTATTCATGCGTTACTGTTCATTATGCTAATGATCCACTATTAGTTGTATTATATCATCTATTTGCATATGATTTGTGATTATTTCATGTTGGCTATGTTTATGTTATGAAATCAATGTTATTAAGGTTTTCTGACAATACTGACCATATATTTATATGCACATGGATTATTGTGATGTTTTACATTTTTGTCTGTTGTGTTTGGTATGGTATGAGACGGAGTCGTAATTACTTGCTTCGGTGAGATCCACATGAAAAACTGGTCTCAACCATTGTTTTCTATATTGCATGTATATATGCTCATCTTTCTGATGATAGGTTTACAGGTATCAGGCTACGTCTTCCCTGAATTGGCAGGAGTGAGCGTGCCCTATCGCAATATCTCAATGGTAAGAGAGGAGAGATGATATCAAGTCCAAATCCATACCCTAAACCCTTATTTTTTCCTAGAACTAGACAAGAATCTAATTTACTATCCTAGTGGTTGAATCTGTCAAGTGACATGGATTCGTGAGCCTGTTTGTGTGTGCTTGGGTGCCTATTTCAGTTCATTCTCTATTTTAGTTGTTTATCTATTTGGATGGGTTTTAGGTGATTTAGTGATGCTTTTAACTTGATTTATTTAATGAATATTTATGAAAAATATTAATGTTAATTATTGCACCTTTAATAAGGTTAAAACATTGATATATTAAATATATGACTATTTAATAATTAAATATAAATTAAATGCCTATATTTAATTAATTGATTTAATTCTTAAGTCTTGATTTAAATAATTGAGATTTAATAAATATTAAATTCAATTAATTGTAATTAGTTGTGCAAAGTTGACTTATTGAATATTACTTTAAGTTGCATGATTAATTGATTTATTTAATTGAAATATTTTCATATGCATTTTCAATTTAACACTTTGGTTTCATATTCTAAAGTTGAGTTATGCATGCTTTAAGTAAAAATTGAGAATAAAGAATTTATTTTAATTATTAATTAGATAATTTATTTTCTTTTTAGGGTTTTCACTTTTTGAAAACCTAATTGCTTGGTTTTCTATATCCTTGGATTGAAAGTAATTTTGGAGGGGGTTCAATTAGGGGAGAAAGGAAAATCAGGTCATGGAGGATTTTGGAAAGTTTGAGAGCATTTTTGGAGCATTTGTGATTTCTTCTTGCTTAGATTTGAGGGTTTGTTCCTCTCATTAGTTACAAAGGTAGGATCTTATTTTTTCCAATCCTAGCTTTCAGATCCTCATCTTTTATACATCTGAAAAGCTAGGATCCTTTGTGTGAAGCTTCCTTGGTTGATCGTTTTGTGAATTATAGTTTAAAATTAGAAAAATATGTTCTTGGATCAATTTTGTATTTTTATTCAAGTTTGCATGCTAGATCTATGCTTGTGGGCTTAAGGGTTTCAATTTATTGCTTTGGGTGCAAAATGGGTATTAAGGGTTTTTCAATTGGAATGAATCTGTTTCAAAATTGCCCTTAGGGTTTCAATTTGGAAAAAATATTTTTTTTAAAGAAAATTAATATTAAAATTAGAATTAGAATTTTTTTCTTGTTTACATCAATTTGCATGCAAGATTTTCATTTGGAAAATCAAATATTAATGCTTGTTTTCTTGTTTGCATCAATTTGCACACAAGGTTTTTATTTGGAAAATCAAATATTAATGCTTGTTTTCTTGTTTGTATCAAATTGCATGCTTCAAAATTCTCTTAAAATAAAGATTAATATTAAATTTAATATCTTTTCCTTGTTTGCATCAATTTGCATGAAAAGATTTCATTTCAAAAATATTATTAAATTTGGAATACTTTTCTTGTTTATGTCAATTTGCATGCTTAGAGAAAACCCTTCTTGAAAATAAACTAATATTAGATTTAGAATTTCTTTCTTGTTTGCATCAATTTTTATGCAAAGATTTCATTTGAAAAATATTATTAAATGTAGAATATTTTTTTTTATTATGTCAATTTGCATGCTTAGAGAAAACTCTTCTTGAAAAAAAAATTAAATATTAAATTTAGAATGTTTTTTTCTTATTTGTGTCAATTTCCATGCAATAGAATTCTATTTTTTTAGAAATTATGATTTTTGAGAAATTCTATTTTTAGAAATTATGTTTATTTGGAAATTCTATTTAAAAAATAATAATAATAATAATTTGTTTAGAATTCGCATGGAGTGGTATTCTATTTTTAGAAATTCTATTTTTTAAAAAAAAAAAAAACTTTTTTTTGAATTCTCATGCAGTAGGTATTCTATCTTTAGAAATTCTATTTTAAAAATAAAAAATAAAAAACTTTTACTTGTAATTATAGTTAAATTTTTAGTAATTATTAAATAGACTAATTTATATGATGTGAATGTTATAAATTAATCTATAGAGGCTTTATGTACACTTTCTATGGAAAATTGAATTATAATATTGTTACTAATTTTATTGGATAAACTAATTTGCATAGTGTTACTATAAATGAGTTTATCACTGAATTTTATTATCTTTCTGTAATTGTACTCATTATGCGATGATGTGTCTTTTGAGTGACTGATTGAAAAGATTGTGTGTTTCTTTCCTTTTTTGCGATGGTGCTATGTGTCGGTTGTCTGTTGGGATTAGTTGGCTATCAGGAGGTAAAACCAGAGGTTTTTGGAGTTTCGGTTCTATGATGTTTTATGTGCTTCGGTGCATGTTTATATTGATATCAATTTTGGGTCTCAAACTTTTTACCCAACCTGAGTTGTCGCAACTAGTCCTATGTGATCATGTGATAGTACTTTATGTGGTATTGGTTAATTGAGAACCAATAGTTCTTGTGTAGGCAAGAACCAGATTTGAGAGTTATGTTATTCTCTTTGATATTGTTTATGATTCTCTGAGGGTGTATCCCTATATAAACGGGAATCAATGATGAATATTATGATATACCTTTATGATGTTCTTTTGTGAACCTAGGGTAGGTTACCTAGTTGTATAGTAGGAGGTGGTTTGCGATAAATTGTCAGAGCTCACAAGTGGCTGCTAGGATCATTTATTGTAAGTAATTGTAACAAGTGATAACATAATAATTTATTAAGGGTTTTAGAACAATCTAATAAGATATTAAGACTCACCCATGCTTGAGCGCTATTATAGGTCAAGATGGAGGATGATTTGATGCTTTCTACCTTGAGGGGTGTGTGGTATAGTTAGTGACTTTGTCTGTTTGAGAGGTCATGGGGCCGTGTATTGTCACTTGAGTGCCGAGATCCATTGAAGGATTTCTAAGACAAAACTCAAGGGTTAGATGTATATGATGACACCTTCCTATATATAGCTTAGGTTATCCTACGTGTGTTGGTTACCTTTGGTATTTTGTAGATTTCTTTATTGTGATTCAGAGAGCTTCTAGGATCTTCCTATGCACTTCTTTGTGATGGTCTTGTATACCTTTGTTGTTTACATTCTTGTTGTATGCCCGTGTGTGTGGGTCTATTATTATCTCCTCAACATGGTGGGAGTGGACCTTTGGTTCCACACAATCGAGTTGTAGTGATTATTATTACCATTGAGATCAGACATTCATCTTCATGCTTGAATGATCCTTTTTGTAGTTCTTATTCTTCTTCTTCTATCTTCTTATTCTTCTAGAGACTTGTTCAGTTTTATGAGTTGTATATTTGTACCATATGTGTATACTGGTTGACATCCTTTGGAGGATGTATTGGATTGTATTGTTATGTATTATTGCATACCCTATGACATGTGTAGTGGATGTTGATTCAGTTGTATATGTAGTCTTATTATATGAGATGTATATTATTGGATTCAGTTGATGTATCCTTATGTCAGTTCTTTATAGATGTTCTCGTAGATTATTTTTCTTAAGTAATTCTATGTCAAGGAATCCTTGAGAGTTGTAATCCCTTGTTGAGTTTTACTTATGTGTGTCATTTAATCTCATGTGTTGCTTCTGTGTTGCTAACATTATTGTTTATAAATATTTTAAAAAAATATATATTTTGTTAACTTGGTTGCATGTTTAGGTTAGTTCTCCTGGGTTCCCTGGTGGGGCGTTACACTATACTCTCAGTACATCATTTGTGGGTGCTAATTCCCACTGGGGTTTTACCTTTAACATGGTTTCCTCAAAAACAAGCATTGTGTTATTGTGTGTGTATTTACTGTGTTATCATTTGTATTGTAGTTTTGGTTTTAAAGATTAAATTTTAATATTTTGTACCACAACTAATTCACCCCCCTCTCAGTTGTGCTTGTGTACTATTATTCCTAATAGTTATGAGATTCTAGCTCATTTTAGCAAATGGTTGACCGATTCGGTGATCTGCAACTTCAAAATGGGGTGTTATGAGATTCTAGCTCATTTTCAATGAATGGTTGACTAATTTGATGATCTACATCTTTAGAATGGCATGTTATGAGATTCTAGCTCATTCATGGTGAAGGGTTGACTGATTCATCAATCTAAAACTTTAGAATGGCTTCTTATGAAATTCTAGCTCATCCTAAGAAAAGGGTTGACCGATTTAGCAATCTACAACTTCAGAATGGTTTATTATGTGATTATAGCTCTTTCTTAGCAAAGGGTTGATCGATTCGATGATCTATAACTTCAGAATGACTTGTTATGAGATTATAGCTCATTCTCATGGAAGGGCTGACCGATTCAAGGATCTGCAACCTTAGAATGTCTTGTTATGAGATTAAAGCTTATTTTAGCCAATAGTTAATCAATTTGGTGATCTGCAACTTAAGAATGGAATGTTATGAGATTATAGGTAATTCTAAGTGAAGGGTTGTCCGATTCAGCTATCCGCAAGTTTAGAAATTTCAGCAAATGGTTGATCAATTTGATGATCTACAACTTTAGAATGGCATGTTATGAGATTATATCTCTTTCTTAGGTAAGGGTTGACCGATTCGATGATCTAAAACTTCATAATGACTTGTTATGAGATTATTTCTCACTCTCAGTGAAGGGTTGACCAATTCAACGATCGGCAACCTCAAAATGGCTTTTTATGAGATTCTAGCTCATTCTTAGTGAATAGTTGACTGATTCAACAATCTACAACTTTAGAATGGCTTGTTATGAGGTTCCAACTCATTTCAGAAAATGGTTGACCAATTTGGTAATATACAACATAAGAATGGTGTGTTATGAGATAATAGCTCTGTCTTAGCAAAGGGTTGACTGATTCAATGATCTACAACTTTAGAATGGCTTGTTATGAGATTGTAGCTCCTTCTTGGTAAAGAGTTGACCCATCGGTGATCTGTAACCTCAGAATAGATTTTTATGAGATTCTAGCTCATTCTAAGTGAAGGGTTGACCGATTCGACAATATGCAACTTCCCAATGGTTGGTTATGAGATTATAGCTCATTCCCAGCAAAGGGTTGACTGGTTCAGCAATCCACAACTTTAGAATGGCATGTTATGGGATTCTAGCTCATTGTCAGTGAATGGTTCACCGATTCAGTGATCTGCAACTTCAGAATGGATTGTTATGAGACTTTTAGCTCATTTCAATCAATAGTTGAGTGATTTGGTGCTCTATAATTTTAGAATGGTGTGTTATGATATTCTAGCTCATTCTCAACAAATGGTTGACCGATTCAGTGATCTAAAACTTCATAATGACTTGCTATGAGATTCTTGCTTATTTTAGCAAAAGTTTGACCGATTTGGTGATTTGCAACTTCAAAATGGCATGTTATTAGATTATAGTTTTTCTTAGCAAAGGGTTGGCTGATTCAAAGATTTGCAACCTCAAAATAGATTGTAATGAGATAGTAGCTGATTCTTAGTGAAGGGTTGACCGATTTGGTGATCTAAAATCTTAGAATAGATTGTTATGAGATTCTAGCTCATTCTCAAAAAAAGGTTGACCGATTCAACTATATGCAACTTTAGAATTGCTTGTTATGAGATTCTAGCTCATTTTAGTGAATGGTTGAGCGATTTGGTGATCTACAAATTTAGAATGGTGTGTTAGGATATTATAACTCTTTCTTAGTGAAGGGTTTACCAATTTGATCACCTACAACTTTAGAATAACTTTTTATGAGATTATAGCTCATTATTAGTGAAGGGTTGACCGATTCGGCGATATGCAACCTCAGAATGGTTTGTTATCAGATTCTTGCTCATTTTAGCAAATGGTTGACGGATTTGACAATCTCCAACTTCATAATGGCATGTTATGAGATTATAGCTCTTTCTTTACAATGACTCTTTTATGAAATTATAGCTCATTCTTAGTGAAGAGTTGATTGATTTAGAGATTTTCAAGCTCATAATGGCTTGTTATGAGATTATAGCTCATTCTCCATAAAGGGTTGACCAATTCAATGATCTACAACCTAAGAATGGATTATTATGAGATTCTAGCTCATTCTTAGTGAAGGGTTGACTAATTTAGCAATCTAAAACTTCAAAATGGCTTGTTATGAGATTGTATCTCATTTCAGTGAATGGTTGACTGATTTGACGATCTCCAACTTCAGAATGGCATGTTATGAGATTACAACTCTTTCTTAGCAAATTTTGACCAATTTGATGATCTACAACTTCAAAATGACTTGTTATGAGATTATAGTTGATTCTCGGTGAAGGTTTGACCAATTTGACAATCTCCGACTTCACAATGACTTGTTACAAGATTATAGCTCATTATCAGTGAAGGGTTGTTTTATTTGGTGATCTATAACCTCAAAACTTCTTGTTATAAGATTTTAGCTCATTCTGAGTGAAGGGTTGACCCATTCAGAAGTCTACAACCTTAGAATGGATTGTTATGAGATTGTCGCTCATTTTAGTGAATAGTTGACCAATTCAATGATTTGCAATTTCAAGATGGCATGTTATGAGATTATAGCTCATTCTCAAGGAACAGTTGACTGATTCAACAATCTAAAACTTCTAGCATGGCTTGTTATGAGATTCTATCTCATTTAAGTGAATGGTTGATCAATTTGGCAATCTACAAGTTCAAAATGGCATGTTATCAGATAATAACTCTTTCTTAGCGAAGGGTTGACCAATTTGATGATCTACAACTTTAGAATGGCTTGTTATGAGATTATAGCTCATTTTCAGTGAAGGGTTGACCGATTTGGCAATCTGCAACCTCAGAATGGCTTGTTATGAGATTATAGCTCATTCTCAATGAAGTGTTGATCGATTCAGTGATCTATAACCTCAGAATGGATAGTTATGAGATTCTAGTTCATTTTAGCAATTGGTTGACTCATTCAATGATCTGTTGCTTTAGAAGGGCATGTTATGAGATTCTAGCTCATTCTCAATGAATAGTTGACTGATTCGGCGATCTGTAACTTTAGAATGGTGTGTTGTGAGATTCTAGCTCATTCATGGTGAAGGGTTGACCGATTCAGTGATCTATAACTTCATAATGGCTTGTTATGAGATTCTAGCTCATTCTTAGCGAAGGGTTGACCGATTTGGTGATCTATAACTTTATAATGGTGCATTATGAGATTATAGCTCTTTCTTTGCGAAGGGTTGATCAATTTGATAATCTACTGCTTTAGAATGACTTGTTATGAGATTATATCTCATTCTTGGTGAAGGGTTGACCGATTCATAAATCTACAACCTTGAAATTGTTTGTTATAATATTTTAACTCATTCTCATAGAAGGGTTGACTTATTCAAAGATGTGAAACCTAGGAATGGCTTGTTATGAGATTATAGCTCATGTCAGTGAATGGTTGACCAATTTGGTGATTTGCAAATTCATAATAGTGTGTTATGAAATTCTAGGTTATTCTAAGTGAATGGTTGTTTGATTCAGCTATCAATAACTTCAAAAAATTTAGTGAATAACTGACTGATTTGGTGATCTGCAACTTCAGAATGGCATGTTATGAGATTATAGCTCTTTCTTAGTGAAGGGTTGACCGATTCGATGATTTATAACTTTAGAGGAGCTTGTTATGAGATTATACCTCTTTCTTCGTGAAGGGTTGACCGATTCATTCATCTACAACTTCATAATGGCATGTTATGATATTCTAGCTCATTCTTAGTGAATGGTTAACCAATTTAGCATTTTGCAACTTTAGACTGGTTTGTTATGAGATTCTCACTCATTTCAGTGAATGGTT
This sequence comes from Thuja plicata, assembly GCA_018584345.1. Classification (NCBI taxonomy): domain Eukaryota; kingdom Viridiplantae; phylum Streptophyta; class Pinopsida; order Cupressales; family Cupressaceae; genus Thuja; species Thuja plicata. The sequence continues at coordinate 619,158 of MU223064.1, read as the reverse complement.
GTCTGATTTGATGATCTAGAACTTTAGAATGGTGTGTTATGAGATTATAGCTCTTCTTTAGTGAAGGGTTGATTGATTCAATGATCTACAACTTTGGAATGACTTGTTACAAGATTTTAGCTCATTTTTAGCAATGGGTTGACCCATTCAGTGATTTGCAACCTCAGAATGATTTTTTATGAGATTATACTTCATTCTCGAAAAAGGGTTAACCGATTCGATGATCTGCAACTTTACAATGGGTTTTTATGAGATTATAGACCATTCTCAATGAAGGGTTGACCAATTCGGCAATCAACAACTTCAAAATGGTTTGTTATAAGATTATAGCTCATTCTTAGTGAATGTTTGACTAATTTAGCGATCTGCAACTTTAGAATGGATTTTTATGTGATTCTAGCTTATTTCAGTGAATTTTTTACCCATTTGTTTATCTACAACTTTAGAATGGTGTGTTATTAGATTCTAACTCATTCTCAATAAATGCTTGACCAATTCAGTGATCAACATTTGAATGGTTTGTTATAAGATTGTAACTCATTTTAGTGAATTATTGACCGATTCGGTGATCTATAATTTCATAATGGTATGTTATGAGATTGTATCTCATTCTCAATAAATGGTTGACCTATTTAGTGCTTTGCAACTTCAGAATGGCTTGTTATGATATTTTATCTCATTCTTAGTAAAGAGTTTATCGATTCGGTGATCTGCAACCTTAGAATGGCCGGTTATGAATTCTAGCTCATTCTCAATGAAGTGTTGACCGATTTGGCGATCTACAACCTTGAAATGGCTTGTTATGAGATTCTAGCTCATTTCAATAATTGCTTGACCAATTAAGTGATCAACCACTTCAGAATGGCATGTTATGAGATTATAGGTCATTCTCAGTGATTGGTTGACCAATTCAGAGATCTATAACTTTAGAAATGCTTGTTGTGAGATTCCAGCTCATTTCAATGAATGATTGACTAATTTGACAATTTATAACTTTAGAATTGCATGTTATGAGATTATAGCCCTTTGTTAGCGCAAGGTTGACCAGTTTGATGATCTTAAACTTTAGAATGCCTTATTATTAGATTGTAACTCCTTCTCAGCGAAGGGTTGACTCATCGGTGATCTACAACCTAAGAATGACTTTTATGAGATTCTAGCTCATTCTCGGTGAAGGGTTGACCGATTTGATGATCTGTAACTTCAAAATGGCTTGTTTTGAGATTATAGCTCATTCTTAGTGAAAGGTTGACCAATTTAGTGATTTATAACTTTAGAATGACGTGTTATCATATTCTAGCTCATTCTTAGTGAATGGTTGACCGATTCACCTATCTATAACTTCAGAATGGCTAGTTATGAGATTCTAGCTCAATTCAGGGAATGGTTGGCCGATTCAGCAATCTACAGCTTCAAAATGGTGTGTTATGAGATTATATCTCTTTCTTAGTGAAGGGTTGACCAATTCAATGATCTACAACTTCAGAATGACTTGTTATGAGATTCTATCTCATTCCTAGTGAAGGTTTGACCTATTTGACGATCGGCAACTTCATAATGGCTTATTATGGGATTGGAGCTCATTCTTAGTGAAGGGTTGACCGATTCAGAGATCTAAAACCTCAAAATGGATTTCTATGAGATTGTACCTTATTCTGAGTGAAGGGTTGACCGATTAAGTGATTTTCAACCTCAAAATGGCTTGTTTTGAGATTCTTTCTCATTCATAGCAAACGATTGGCCAATTTAGCAATCTACAACTTTAGAATGGCTTGTTATGAGATTATTGCTCATTGTAGTGAATGGTTAACTGATTCAATGATCTGAAACTTCAGAATGGTGTGTTATGAGATTATAGCTCTTTCTTTAAGAAGGATTGGCCAATTAGATAATCTACAACTTTAGAATGACTTATTATGATATTACAGCTCATTCTCAGTGAAGGGTTAACTGATTCATAAATCTGTAACCTCAGAATGGCTTGTTATGATATTCTAGCTCATTCTCAATGAAGTGTTGACCGATTCAGTGATCTATAACCTTAGAATGGCTTGTTATGAAATTCTAGCTCATTTTAGTGAATGGTTTATCGATTTAACAAGATATAACTTTAGAATGGTGTGTTATGAGATTCTAGATCATTCTCAACAAATAGTTGACCGATTTAGTGATCTGTAACTTCAGAATGGCTTGTTATGAGATTCTATCTCATTTCAGTGAATGATTGACTAATTCAGCGATCTGCAACTTTAGAATGGCATTTTATAAGATTATATATCTTTCTTAGAGAAGGGTTGATCGATTAGATGATCTACAACTTCAGAATGACTTGTTATGAGATTCTAGCTCATTTCAGCGAATGGTTGCCTGGTTTGGTGATCTGCAACTTCAAAATAGTGTGTTATAAGATTCTAGCTCATTCTAAATGAAGCATTGACTGATTCAGTGATCTGCAACCTCAGAATGGCTTGTTGTGAGATTATAGCTCATTTTAGCGAATGGTTGACTGAATCGGTGATTTGCAACTTCCAGAATGGTGTGTTATGAGATTCTATCTCTTTCATGGTGAAGGGTTGATTGATTCATTAATATACAACTTTAGAATGGCTTGTTATGAAATTCTTGCTCATTCTCAACTAAGGGTTGACCAATTCGGTGATCTGTAACTTCCAGAATGGTGTGTTATGAGATTATAGCTCTTTCTTAGCGAAAGATTGACCAATTTGGTGATCTATAAATTTAGAATGACTTATTATGAGATTCTAGCTCATTTTTAGTGAAGGGTTGAACAATTTGAAGATCTGCCACCTCACAATGGCTTGTTTTGAGATTCTAGCTCATTCTTAGTGAAATGTAGACTGATTCCACAATCTATAACCTAAAAACTAGTTCATAAAATATTTTATCTCATTCTTAGTGAATGGTTGATCGATTTGGAGATCTACAACCTCATAATGGCTTGTTATGAGATTGTAACAGTAGACACCCAAAAATGGACATGCTTGCGACTTTACATTAAAAACACTAATTTTCATATATTAATTAATGGTTTTTAATCATTAATTAATCATATATTTTCCTCTAAATTCATTCCCCAAATCATCTAATCAAATTCCCAAAATTAATTAAATAATTAATTTTATTTAATTAATTAACCTTAATTGATCAATTACCATTAATTAATTAATTAAATTCAATTTTCTATAGTTTAAATTCAAATATTTAAACTTACTAATTAAATTCTTCCAATTAAATTAATTTAATTTCATTCAATAAAGCAATTCTAAATCAAAAAGAATTCAATTATCTCACATGTTTAAAACTTTAATTAAATAAATGAATGAAATATTCATTTATCTTCAAAGAGATAACTCCAATCAGATCACATGGGTTACTCCACCCATCTCTCCAGTCCACATGGGTAACTTCACCCACCTCTCCAGTCCACATGGGTAACTTCACCCACCTCTTTAGTTCAAAAAGGTAACTCACAATTAACTCTTCAGTCAACTAAACTTTGTCTCCTCTTTACAAATTGAAGAGGTGGATTTTACTGATGGCTTCTCCAGTTCCCTTTGATCTCTACCGTTCATCTCCCTATCTCTGGGATTGATCTCAACCATTCATTTTATCTCCAATTCCTATATAATAAACCCTTCATAACCATTTGAAGGATCCAGGATTTCAAGCTCTCATGCACCATTACTATGTCAGTTTGGTTCTAGCATTCAATCCATCTTGTGATCACACACTCATTTCAATTAGTAAATTCTTGACACTTCTCAAGTCATAGACGCTGCCCTGCCAATACTGAGCATCAAGAACAATATTTCAGAAGGAGTAGAGAGAAATAATAGAAGCTTCAAGCATCGTGGGGTTTGCATTTATTTGTTTTCCTTTCTCTTGCTTGTACATTTTATTGATTACATTTCAGGTTATTCATTTTAGTAGTTATTGTGTACTTGATTTGTATCATTTGTAAAACCTTTGCTACTAACCCTTGCCTTTGGAAAGCTTGGGAAACATGGATCACAAAAGAAGGAGGCGTACATTTTGGTGAACCTGATGTGAAACAAATAGCCCAAATATCTCTTGCAAATGACAAACAAGATTGATCAACCATGGCCGTACGGTCGTAAATCTAAAAATCTATCTTTTTTTATATTTGTGTTATTTTGCAATTGCTGGTATTTTACCGCAATCGACGAAACTGTGCCGCAATCGAATGGTTTAATACCACAATTGATTGTAGGCTTTCATAGTATTATTCTATCATTTTTTGTCTTTTGGTACTTTGCTGCAATTGCCTAATCTATGCCGTAATCATTATTATTTTTCCGCAATTGCCAGATCCATGCTGCAATCAACAGTACTTCTCTGTAGTTTCCAGTGCTTTGCTGCAATAGCCAAATATTTGCCACACTTTCCAGTACTTTTCCACAATCACAAGAGATATTGCATATCAGATCTAAATCAACTATCCATTTTTTCTAAACTGACATTTTTTTGTTTTTTGTGCGGGCCGGGAGAATCACCGAGAATAGAGAAGGGTAAGTTATTGTGAGTATCAATCATTCATTATCTCAAAGTTACATATACTCTCATTTTGCAAGAATCCCTTTTGATACTAACCTGTCTAAACAAAGTAAACTAAAAGGAGTTCATTTGTCGATTTGGGTTTAAAAATAACAGTGCTTGCCAAACATATCACATCTCACATTTCAGATTTGGGCTTAAAACTGACGTGGGGACTAAAATTGAACAAAGGCAAAAAAATCTCTCAAAATTGGTGCATTAAAATTGAACAAGCAATCAACACCTACTTTTTGGGCTTAAAATTGAACATTGGTGCTTGTATGGTGGTGTAGCTTAGTTCACATTTCAAACTTTGGAGCTTAATTGATTTACCTTGTGTCTTGAGTTTTGGGTGCACTTGCACAAACTGTTAGATTTTAAACCTTTACACTTTTTAGAAAGGCCTGTCTGGGGAATGCACTTCTTCCTCAGAGAATGACCTTAGACCGGTAATCCTTCTGATCGGTATATTAACAAGGCGCAAACCAAAGTTCCATCTTATCTAGCCAAGCTTGGGTGAGGCATGTTTGTGATAGTCTGGATCGGGTGAATATCCCTAAGGAGACAGCATGATCAACTAGGCTCTTAAGTGAGTCACGCACGTACAAACCGATTGGAGAGACACCATGGACCCTTACTACAACCTTGATTAATTAGAGGCCAACCCATTTTACCTCCGAACAGGTACCTTATTATAGTGCAAGGGGTTGCAGAATTTCCCCCCAAGATTCCCAACATATGTATCCCATAGTATTTTTGCAGTGAAAGAGATCTTCACTTCACGAAAAAAATATCTGGAAATGGAAAAAACACAGGTACCTACGTCGTGGACCTTCATGTCCTAGTAGCGTGACAATTGTTGTGTAAGCTAACGGACATTCAAGAATTGGGCCTATAACATTGTATTCTGAAGCCATTGACCTAGATTAATCTGACTATTCATTTTTGAGACCTCGTGATAACCTTACAACTTGAAAAAGTTGTAGAACATAGACATTTCCAGTCTTCATTCTTCAAAACACAGTGTTTATTGTGCTTTTTTTTTTATCAGTTTCTGAAAATGCAAAAAAAAACATCCAAACTCTTAAAAATGATTCAAATGTGTTAAAGCCTAGGGTTGTCAACATCAAATGTCTTGCGAATCAGAAGCATTGTTTCAAAAAAATCCAAAATTGTCAAGTAGTGATACTTATCCTCTAGTCTTTTTTAGACTGTTCCTCTTTTACCGCAATTGCCTGCATTGTGTCACAATTGAAGGAAGTTTGCCACAATTAACTTGTTTATTTCCACAATCGTAGTGTTTATTACCTCAATCGGTGATAAACTACCACAATCAACCATTTACTTTACTACAATCAGTGAAGTTGTACCGCAATTGACCAGAGATACATTATTCATGTTTTGACCTAAAACCTTGAAAGAATTCTTCATTTGGTGTCCAAAACTAGTGTCTATCCTGGGAAACGCAAAGAAAATTATGTGAATCTCAAAACATTAAAGATTATCCCTTCTCTGTAAAGCATGATTATTGTCAAAAACACTGTTAGTTCAAAAGCTCAGACTCGAAATACCTTGATCTCATCATATCAAACATCATCATCTTTATCAAGTGACTTTGTCCATGGCAAAGGTCAGAAAATCTTATCTTTTTATCATCACCACTTTGAGATCAAGTTATATCAAAATCTGTCCTTAGAATTACCCTTGTCCAAAACATAACTTAGACTTCCTCATAAAGGATCTTCTTCCTTGTTTGCTTTATATCACTTGTTTTAGTTACAAAGCCTGGACTGCACTATGTCTCAAACACCTCATGGAGGGCCTTACACAAGGTCTAAGGCTAGAACTCAACCTGATGATTCATATATCAATAGATTCCCCGCTTGGGAAATAGAGCAAGAGAATGATCCTTCTGTGAATACCAGTTCTGCTCTATTTATTGAACAACCCCGTGGGGCAGCTTTTTTCCAAGATATCACAGAAGCAAAACTTGAAGATGTGGAGCAAGATACTTACTCCATGAAATTAGTTGACACTTTTGTAGAGAGAAACCCTAAATGTTACCTAGCCATGCTAATAAAGAAGGGATTCAAACTCCCCGCTAAATTTAGTGTATCGACTATATGGCTTGAAAACCCTCTCGCAGGTCAAAACACTACTTAGCCTCCTCAGATACTACCTGTTGTGTCTCAAATATTTCCACCATTGGTATTACCCACATTGACACAGACTATATCCAGTCAAACCAATGACCCAACCTAGACCAGCACATCTTCCACTCAAAGCATGACAGGCTCGCAACTAAGTACACCCATGGTCACTAGTATGCCTCCACCTTTGGTCTCATGGCTAGGACAATCAATTTCTCGTGCTATGCCTTCCATCCAACCAAATGCCAACTATTCTAAAACAATGTCATTGATGTAGTCAATTCACACTAGTCTTGGGATCAACACCTGATGCCCATAGGGATCCATCTCTGCAGGAATTACTTACAGTCAAGGCCCGCCCAAGGATACATATTTTCCATTCTAACATCAATCCAACCTCCACAACAACAACCCCAACTTTAGTTGCCTCAATTCCAACCCCCGCAACAGCAACCCAAGCTTCAGTTGCCTCAATTCCAACCTCCGCAACAGCAACCCCAGCTTTAGTTGCCTCAAACCCAACCTCCGCAACAACAACCCCAGCTTTAATTGCCTCAGTTCCAAGCCCCACAATAGCAACCCCAGCTTTAGTTGCCTCAATTCCAACCCCCACAATAGCAACCCTAGTTTTAACCCCAACCTCAGCAGCAACAATATCTACCCCAGCAGTATCAACCCTAGTGTCAATCACAATAGCAAACACATCAAAACCCACCATGGTCTACCCATGTGCCCCCATTTACAAATCACTCAGTGGGGAATCAATATCAAGCCCCTAGGATGAAATCCTATGTTCCTACTCAAGGGACACAGAGGCACAGCCTCATACCGAATACAACATAGAGGAACATCGTTACACATTAGCCTCAGAATCAAACGGACATGTTGATGCAACAAATGCAAACCCTTTAAACACAAATGATGGATATGAAGAATCAGGGGCAAACCAAATCCTACACCGTGAAGGATTTATACCCATACCCCTTCGATCATTCTCTACAAATGTCTCCGTTCCCAACTCACTTCTCGGTACCAAAATTTGACAAATATAGGGGCAATACCAACCCTATTGAACATATCTGAGAGTTTTTTGCTAGTTTCATCAAAGTCGCACATGATGAGACATATTTAATGCGATGTTCCCATAAATCCTGGTTGGACCAGCAATGGAATGGTTCTCACATCTACCTCATGGCATTCAATCTTGGGGTGAACTGGCTGAAAAGTTCATAGCTCACTTCCATCATAACATTGAGAACAAGGTCAGCATCAAGGACCTTTGTGATATCAAATAGAAGGATGGAGAGTCTTTTGTGAAGTTCCTATAGAGATGGAGGAACACAGAAAACCACATAACATATGATGTGCACGAACAAGACTTAATAGTCATGTTTGTTGATAATCTAATTCTAAATATGTCATTCACAATAGAGTTACAGTTAGCTCCAAGCTTCACACAACTCATCAAAAGAGGAGTTTGTTGTGAGAAGAACTTAGTCAAATTAGGAATCCTTCTAGATCCCATACAAATGAATACAAACAAAAATGCAATGGACAAAGCTAAGTGGTGGAACAAAAACAAAAATGTCACTAGCGATGGTGTCATTGATGTGAAGACAGTCAACTATGCACAACCCAAGGTGTCACTGCAAGGTGCACCTGTGGCCAACCAAAAACCCACAGGACCCACTCAATAAGAATACACCCAAAACCAACCTCCTCCTATACTAGCGGCTGCTGCGTCAAACAGTCAACAACAGACTCAACACAAACCACGGTTTCAATTCCAGCAATGAGATTTCACACCATTGGGAGAGCCAATAGAATCAACTTTACGCAAGTTGATACAATTAAACAATATCACTCTCCCAAAAATCAAGGACTTTGAACAAGATGAAAAAAAACTGAGGTGGTATAATGACAAATATTTCTGCAAGTTTCACCAGGTGAAAGGGCACAAAATGGCTAACTGTTACCGAGTGAAACATGCTATCCAAGATATGATTGACACAAGGGTCATCGATGTGATGAATACCCAAACCAAAGGAACAACTGATCACACTATTTTCAGTGATACCTTCTGTGATCACAACAAGGGAAAAGCCTCCAGGTCTGGTGGACAAGTAAAACAAGTTAACTATATGTATGCCAACAGTGATAATGTTATCAATTGCCTCAATCCTTCAGATAGCCATGTGGCTATAATCACTATCAAAGACCAAGGTAACAATTGTGCTATAACAATGCGTCACACCAAAGTCATCTTGCAAGGATTACCATCCTTACCTATTGTATCTGCCAATCCTAAAGAAAACTCAGATCCTCAGACAAGCATAGTGGATGAACTAAAGAACACACCTTCCTAGATCTCCATGTTTGACCTATTGCACATATCTCTGCAACATAAACTGGCACTTGACCAAGCCCTTCAGAATACAGTTGTCCCAAGGGACATAACATCTGAGAGATTCCAAATGATGGTCAACCATATAGCTACTAACAAACATGCCACATTCATAGACCATGATGTGCTACCGCATAAACCCCTGCATAATGATCCTTTGCACTTACTTGTCTGGGTCCACAAAAGCGCTATCCGTAGGGTCCTTATTGATGGTGGAGTTGGGTTAAACATCTATACTCTAAAGTTAATCAAGCAACTGGGCTATTCAGAATCAAGCATTGATGTCACAAGGAGGATAAATATCAGAGCTTATGATGAAGAGGAAAGGTCCTC
>MU223064.1:579629-602829 GCA_018584345.1 Thuja plicata | reverse complement strand
ATCATCATATAGTGATTCACTTTTTCAACAAATTAATGCTCATCTGACGCATTTTCTATGCTTAATTTGTTGAGGGGGCATATAGTCCACTTGTTATCACTGGGGCAAGCTGGGGCAGGATCAAATCTAAAAATTCTTTGACACACTACGACAAGTCATATCACATCAAAGAGGGGAAAATGTAGACACCCGAAAATGGACAGGCTTGCAACTTTACATTAAAAACAATAATTTTCATCTATTAATTAATGGTTTTTTAATCATTAATTAATCATCTATTTTCCTCTAAATTCATTCCCCAAATATATAATCAAATTCCCAAAATTAATTAAATAATTAATTTTATTTAATTAATTAACCTTAATTGATTAATTACCATTAATTAATTAATTAAATTCAATTTCCTATAGTTTAAATTCAAATATTTAAAATTACTAATTAAATTCTTCCAATTAAATTAATTTCAACTAAATTAATTTAATTTCATTCAATAAAGCAATTCTAAATAAATAAAAAATTCAATTATCTCACATGTTGAAAACTTTAATTAAATAAATGAATTAAATATTCATTTATCTTCAAGGAGATAACTCCAATCAGATCACATGGGTTACTCCACCCATCTCTCTAGTCCACATGGGTAACTTCACCCACCTCTACAGTCCACATGGGTAACTTCACCCACCTCTTCAGTTCAAAAAGGTAACTCACAATTAGCTCTTCGGTCAACCAAACTATGTCTCCTCTTTACAAATTAAAGAGGTGGAGTTTACTGATGGCTTCTCCAGTTCCCTTTGATTTCAACCATTCATCTCCCTATCTCTGGGATTGATCTCAACCGTTCATTTCATCCACAATTCCTATATAATAAACCCTTCATAACCATTTGAAGGATCCAATATTTCAAGCTCTTGTGCACTATTACTATGTCAGTTTGGTTCTAGCATTCAAGCCATCTTGCGATCACACACTCATTTCAATTAAAAAATTCTTGACACTTCTCAAGTCATAGATGCTACCCCGCCAATATTGAGTATCAAGAATAGAATTTGTGAAGGAGTAGAGAGAAACAATAGAAGCTTCAAGCATCGTGGGGTTTGCATTTATTTGTTTTCCTTTCTCTTGCTTGTACATTTTATTGATTATGTTTCAAGTTATTCATTTTAGTAGTTATTGTGTACTTGATTTATATCATTTGTAAAACCTTTGCTACTAACCCTTGCATTTGGAAAGCTTGGGCACCATAGATCACAAAGTAAGGAGGCGTACAGTAGCTCATTTCAGTGAATGGTTGACTGATTCAGCAATCTCCAACTTCAGAATGGCATGTTATGAGATTCTAGGTCATTCTAAACAAAGAGTTGACTGATTCAGCAATCTACAACTTTAGAATGGCTTTTTATGAGATTCTAGCTCATTTCATGGATTGATTGATTGATTCAGTGATCTAAAACTTTAGAATGGTGTGTTATGAGATTCTAGCTCATTCTAAGTAAAGTGTTGACCAATTCAGCGATCTGCAACCTCAGAATGGCTTGTTGTGAGATTCTACCTAATTTTAGCAAATGGTTGACTGATTTGGTGATCTGCAACTTTAGAATGGTGTGTTATGAGATTCTAGCTCTTTCATGGTGAAGGATTGATCGATTCAGCGATTTGTAACTTCATAATGGCTTGTTATGAGATTCTAGCTCATTCTCGCAAAGGGTTGATTGATTCAGTGATCTGCAACTTAAGAATTATGTGTTAAGAGATTTAAGCTCTTTCATAGTGAAGGGTTGACTAATTCAGTGATCTACAACTTAAGAATGACTTTTTATGAGATTATAGCTCATTCTCAATGAAGGGTTGACAGAATCGGTGATCGGCGACCTCAGATGGCTTGTTATGAGACTCTAGCTCATTCTCGGTGAAGGGTTTACCGATTCAGTGATCTATAACCTCAAAACATCTTCTTAAAAGATTTTAGCTCATTCTCAGTAAAGGGTAGACCGATTCACAGATCTAGAACCTCAGAATGGCTTGTTATGAGATTGTAGCTCATTTCAATGAATGGTTGACTGATTCAGTGATTAGCAAGTTCATAATGGCATGATATGAGATTATAGCTCTTTCTTGGCAAATGGTTAACCAATTCGGTGATCTAAAACTTAAGAATGGCTTATTATGAGGTTTAGCTCATTCTCAGTGAATGGTTGACCCATTCGGTGATCTACAACCTAAGAATGGGTTTTTATGAGATTCTAGCTCATTCTCGGTGAAGGGTTGACCGATTCGACGATTTGCAACTTCACAAAGGCTTGTTATGAGATTCTAGCTCATTTTAGAGAATAATTGACTGATTTGGTGATCTACAACTTTATAATGGCATGTTATAAGATTCTAGGTCATTCTTAGCAAAGAGTTAACCAATTCAGCGATCTGCAACTTTAGAATGTCTTGTTATGAGATTCTAGCACATTTTAATGAATAGTTGACTGATTCGGTGATTAGCAAGTTCATAATGGCATGATATGAGATTATAGATCTTTCTTAGCAAATGGTTAACCAATTTGGTGATCTAAAACTTAAGAATGGCTTATTATGAGGTTTAGCTCATTCTCAGTGAATGGTTGACCCATTCGGTGATCTACAACCTGAGAATGGGTTTCTATGAGATTCTAGCTCATTCTCAGTGAAGGGTTGACCGATTCGACGATTTGCAACTTCACGAAGGCTTGTTATGAGATTCTAGCTCATTTTAGTGAATATTGACCAATTTGGTGATCTGCAACTTCAGAATGATGTGTTATGAGATTCTAGGTTATTCTCAATGAATGGTTGACCAATTTAGCAATCTAAAACTTCAGAATGTCTAGTTATGATATTCTAGCTCATTTTAGCAAATGGTTGACTAATTCGGTGATCTGCAATGATAGAATGTCTTGTTATGAGATTCTAGTTCATTCACAGTGAAGGGTTTGTTGATTTAGTGATCTATAACCTCATAAATGGCTTTTTTTTATGAGATTCTAGCTCATTCTTAGAGAAGGGATGATTGATTCATTAATTTACAACTTCAGAATGACTTGTTATGAGATTATAGCTCATTCTCAACAAATAGTTGACTTATTCATAAATCTATAACCTCAAAGTTTCTTATTATGATATTATAGCTCATTCTCAGTGAAGGGTTGACCAATTTGGCAATTTGTAACCTTAGAATGGCTTATTATGAGATTCTAACTCATTCTCAATGAAGCGTTGACCGATTCAGCAATCTGTAACCTTAGAATGGCTTGTTATGATATTCTAGCTCATTTGATTGAATGGTTTACCAATTCGGTGATTTGTAACTTCAGAATAGCATGTTATATGATTATAGCTCATTCTAAATGAAGTATTGACCGATTCGGTGATCTACAACCTCACAATGGCTTGTTATGAGATTCTATCTCATTTCAGTGAATTGTTGACCGATTTGACAATCTTCAACTTAAGAATGGCATGTTAACAAGACCCTAGAGTTAGTGGAGAGATACTATTGGTGGCCTAAGATGCAAAAATATGTAAGAAGATATGTGGATCAGTGTGGATTATGTCAGAAGGCAAAGGGGACATCATCAAATGCAAGTCTTTATGAGCCATTTCCCATCCCAAATAGACCATGGGAATGCATAAGTATGTATTTCATAGTGGGATTACCTAGGACTCCAACTCGACTAGACAATGTGTTTGTGGTAGTGGAAAAATTTAGTAAGATGAGTCACTTCATCCCATGTAAAACAACCCATGATGCCAACCACATTTCCCACCTTTTCTTCAAGGAGATAGTGAGGATCCATGGCTTGACAATGAGTATAGTTGCAGACAAAGATGTGAAGTTTATGGGGCACTTTTGGAAGACCCTGTAAAAAAGACAAGAAACTAACTTGTCTCATATTTCTACATATCATCCTCAAATTTATGGTTAGACAAAAGTGATAAACAAGGTTCTTGGAAACTTGCTAAGATGTTTGACAAAAAATTATGGGAAAAGATGGGAACAAGTCATCCCATAGGCATAATTTTCCTACAATGATAGCACAAATAGAACTACTCAAAAGAGTCCATTTGAGATTGTATATGGTATAAATCCAAGGGGTGTACTAGAGCTTAGAGACTTAAAAGGATATGAAGAAGTCAGTGGAAATGCAGTTGATTTTGCACAGTCAATGAGAGAAGTTCATGAGCTAGTGAAAAAGACTCCAATAAAGGTCGATTAGAAGTTGAAGGCTAAGAAAGATGAAGGAAGGAGAGACCTACAATTTTAGGTAGGATATTTAGGTGATGGTATATTTTAATAAGGCTAGATGATAGAAAGGAATACCAAGAAAACTATAGATGAAGAGGATTGGACCTTGGAAGGTATTGGCTAAGTATGGTTCCAATGCCTACAAGACAGATCTACCAAAGGATATGTCAATTTCCCCCATTTTCAATGTGAAGAATTTGAAACCATATAAAGGAATATATATAGATGAAGAAGAGTATATTAAAAAGGTAACCAAGGATGTGGAAGAACTCATATTACCTGTTCAAGCTAAGTAACAAGTGGAAAGGATAATGGATTCAAGGGTGAAGAAGACGACAAGAAAGAAAGTCTACATGGAACACTTGGTGAATTGGGAACACCAACCTTAGTCAAAGGCTACATGGATAGTAGAGGGAGACTTCAAGGAGTATGGCATAAGAATAGTGGTCATCACACCTAAGGTACCTTTATTTTCTTGTTGCAGGGTGAGGATGGTGCAGGAGCACCTTAAGGTTTTGTATATATCTTCTAAAAATTTTGGCTTGTAGGTTGGTTTGGCCAACCACCAAAGTTAATAAGGACTAAATATGAAGTCCCAAGTGTGTCTTGTGTGTGTCTAGAGGTAGGAGTGATTAGGGTTTAGTGTTTGATGTGATCAAATAGGATCTAGGGGTCTAAGTCCTAGAAAGTCAACTAAAAGGTCAAAGGTTGAGCAAAACTCCAAAATGGAGTGGAAATAGTAATTATGATGTTTTTGGATGTTTTAAGGCCATATTAAGTGGTTTAGGATCAAGTTGTGCCATTGGAAGTAAAATTTCTCCATTTGTGCAAAATGTTAGAGTAATTATTTATCTTCACTTATTAATTAGATCACTTTGATTTAATTATTAAGTTGTCTATTACTCTATTTTTCTTAAACTGTCTCTTAGGTGCATATAATTAATATTTTATATTAATTATTATGCGCAACCTAGATTTTTTCCTTTTAGAGTTTTTTTTTCACCTGATAGGTTGAAGTCTTGTAATTATTGTTCATGATCTTGGAATACAATTTCTCTCACACCACTGAGATTTTCCAAGTCTTTGCTTTTTTGTCTCCTTGGTTTCCTTTCAGCAATAGGTTATTTGCATCCAGGTATTCTTGGCAAACTGTGAAGTTGGATTTCTCAACTTCTACATGGTATCAAAGCTTCCCTGATGTTCCCTAGTCTAAAGGTTTTGAAGCCATGATTCAAAGAAGAAAACCACAGCTTCTCTGGGATTTTTTCTTCAATCTAGAGGAGGTTCTTTTGTCTGGAGCTTTTTGAGCAAAAACAGACGCTGCCATTATGCTCAAAGGGCCTAGGAGATCAATGTTTCATATAAATTTGGCCATATTTGGCCACCGTAGCTTCTAGGGAAAAAAAATTTGCCCCCAGGCCATACGACATGCTTCCTAAGTAAAAAAATTTCAAAAAAAATAAAGAAATAGCTCATTTTTACAGTTTTGGGGCACTGCTGACCGCACCGCCAACGCATCGTCATCGTGCCAACCCAGCACCACCTATGTTCAGCCCATGCCCGGCCCCCCTAGCATGCCGCTCTCACTATCACTGGGCCCTCCACCTGGGAGCCACTTGAAAGCCACCCGGTCGCCACCTCTGCCAGCGACAGACACCCGCCCGCCACCGTCCGCCTGCCACAGTTGACATCACTGCTGATGTCACTTGTCAGCCAATTTTTTTGGCGGTTCTTCAATATTTCTAGCAATCGAAAAGAAAATTTCTGGTGATAGGCCCATGACATGCCGATATTTGTCAAATTTTTTGTCGAGTGCTACGACGGTCTTTTGACCGTCAAATTATTTCCTGTCTCTAGTTTTTTCCAGAGAGCTATTTTTCAGAGGAGCAGTTGGTCTTTTGGCCATAACTTGTGCATACAGTGTCCATTTTCAAAAAATGAAATATTGTCAGAAAGGTGTTTCCAAGCCAAACACGATGGTGCTAGTCTCATTTTTTTATTTAGTCATTTGAGATTTTGTTTTTGGAGTTGAATTTGAGTGTTTAGTTTCCTCCATCTCTGCATCTAGGGTCCAGGTTTTCTTCTCATTTTTTGTGCTTTCTATACTTGTTTCTTTGTTGTAGAGGGGGATAGAATTATACATTGTGGGGGAGTGTATTTTATTTTTGTAATTTAATTCAGAAATGACCCTTCTACTTTCGTCTACTTCTTCTCTCAATGTCGGACCCCTCTATGGCTCGGCTGACACCATACAATTATTACACTTGGAAAGCACACATGACTAGGCTACTTATGTCATGTGGTTTATGGTCATGTCTGGATGAACACCAACCTATCGTGCAGTGCCCTTTTGAGGTTCTTCAGCATAGAAACAAAATGGATGAAGCCATGGGCTTGATTGCACTAAACATCTCTGATAGTCTCTTGTTTCACTTGGATGGTTTGGCCACACCTAGGGCTATTTGGGGCAATTTTTTAGATTTGTTTGGAACAGTGAATGAGTTCTGGGTACTACAGCTTGATGCAAAGCTGACTTCTTTGACACCTACCAAATTTTCCACCATTTAGGACTTCTTGATGAAGTTCAAGTCTCTACGTTCAGTTTTGCAGGGATGTGGGAAAACCAAGATAAATGATGAGTGTATCTACTTGATAATCTCAAAGTTGAGAGGACAGTATCAGATTTTTTCTTCCACTTTCTACTCCACCATGGATGCTTTGGGTGCTAGACACACCATGCCTTCATTTGATACATTCTATGATCGGTTGACATGGGAACAGGCAAAGATCCAAAAGATGGATGCTTCTGGATCTTCAAGCTAAGCATTGGTTGCTCAGTCTTCACAAGGGAAACCAAAACAGAAATCCAAACCAAAGAAAGATTTAGCAGGCAATGAGTATTCCTCCAAACCTGCATAGAAAATTGATTCAAAACCTCTAGCTAACCCTTCCAAGGGTAAATTTTCTTTGAAGTTTATTGAGTCTACCTCCAAGACTAAGAAGAAATCAGTTGAGACCTGTAGCTTTTGTGGAAAGGATGGGCATCTAGTTTCTAGGTGTTGGAAAAGTTTGGAGGCTTTAGAGGAAGCCATGTAGGAGCATCACATTTTAGCTCCTTAGTCCACATCCTCCCCTACAGGGAAAGGTCATACTCTTACTACACAAGTAATGACTTCTAGGCCCACCTAGATTTTGGATTCTAGTTCCTCTCACCATATGACTCACACTCAGCAGTTGGTCACCTCACTTGCTCCTTGTGCTACTTCACAGATTATTGTTGGGATCTCATCACATCTTTCAGTTTTGGGTTATGGTTCTATTGCATTAGCTAGGGGTTCTCTTTAGGATGTTCTTCTTGTCCCTAATATCTCGATGAACCTATCATCTATTTATCAGATTTGCCACTCTAGCTCTGGTAAGACAGTTGAGCTCTCACCACATGATGTGGTTATTTGGGACTTACATGATTCTGATTTGATTTTGGCTACTGGTAGTGTTGACTCTACATCCCGCCTATACAAATTTGATGGATTTGAGCCTTCTGATGGTACAGGTTCCTATCTTATAGAACATGCAAATTTAGTGAGTAGACTTTGGCATGAGTGTTTGGGCCATGTCAATTATAGATATCTTTAGCAAATGAGCACACACGGACTTGTTCTTGGGCTTCCTCAGATTTCTTGCACTAATGGTGTTTGTTAGGGTTCTGTTCTTGGCAAACAACATAGGGATCCTTTTCCTCAGGGATGAGCTACTCATGCTTTGGCACCATTGGATTTGATTCATAGTGACCTCATGTCATTTCCTACTCCCTCTTTTTTGGGTGCCAGATATGTGCTTATCTTCATTAATGACTTCTCCAGGTGCACATGGGTGTACTTTTTGAAGTACAAGTTTGATTTCTTTGATTCATTTAGAGTCTTTAAGACATTTGTGGAGAAGCAATCTGGTCTTTTTATTTGACGGATATGCACAGACAATGGGGGGAGTATGTGAACCAATCTTTCAGGGATTTTTTCTCTAAACATGGTCTCCAGCATTAGTTTTCAGTTCCCTACACCCCTCAGCAAAATGGTGTGGCAGAGAGAAAGAAAATAACACTTCAGGAGATGGCTAATTGTATGATACAGTCCAGGTCCATGGAATTTTCTTTTTGGGTAGAGGCAGTCAATTGTGCAACCTATATTCAGAATCGGATGCCTCACAAGGTAATTCGACATATAACTCCTGAGGAGGGTTGGTCTCATGTCAAGCCTAATGTATCTTCATTCTGAGTTTTTGGTAGTGAAGCATGGGCATTTGTGCCTGATTCTCAGAGGAGAGAAATGGAGTAGAAGAGCCAAAACCTCATTTTTTTTGGCTACTGTGAGGATGTTAAGGTGTACAAGTTGTTTGATCCTAATTCTAGAGAGGTCCTATTTCGACGAGATGTCTAGTTTGATGAGCACCTTCCTGCAATAGATACCCTACTTCTAGAGTCTACTTCACTTACCACTACTCCCTCATCCTTTCCAGTCTCTTTTCAGGATGATGAGGACGATAATCTTGATGATCCTCATTTACCTTTACCACAAGATCCTCCATAGATACCTAGATGGGCTTGTGTTACATTTGATGTTGCAGGATCTCTGGCTGGTGACCCTTCCACTTCCCGTCGCACCCGGTCTCATATTGCGGGTTCTAGTCTTGTGAGTCATGCTATTTGTGGTGATCCTCAGAAATTTGCAGTAGTGATAGGACATACTAAGTGGGACAGTGCTATGGAGGAGGAGTATTCTTATTTGATGAAGAATCATACTTGGGATCTTTAGAATCATACTTGGGATCTTTGTTCTCTTCCTAAGGGAAGAAAGTTAGTGTGATGCAAGTGGTTGTATCATGCTATGTTTTCTGCTGATGGTTATATTGATAAGTACAAGGCACGTCTTGTTGCAAAGGGTTTCTCATAGGTTGAGGGTATTGATTACACTAAGACTTTTTCCCCTATCGCCAAGATGAATTCTATTCGCCTTGTCTTATCCCTTGCATCTTCTCAAGGATGGCCCATTTTTCAGATGGATGTGAAGAGTGCATTATTGCATGGTGATCTTACTGAGGAGATTTACATGGAGCAGCCTCAGGTATTTTTGCAGTATTCCTCCTTGGTTTGCAGACTTTGGTGTTCTTTGTATGGTCTCAAATAGGCTCCTCGGGCTTGGTATGATAAGATGGACTCCTTTCTACTTTCTATAGCCTTCACACACTGCCATTCTAATCCTACAGTCTACATTCAGCATCTTGAGGATGAGGTTTTGATCCTTTTGCTATATGTTGATGATCTTCTCATCATAGGGAGCTCATCTTCTATGACTCAAGATGTTCAGTGTGCATTGGTGGAGCAGTTTGAGATGACTGATCTTGGTCCATTACACTTTTTTCTGGGTCTGTAGATTGTTTAGTCCTCTGCTAGGATCTTTGTTGACCAGCAAAATTATGCTCTTTACATGCTTCATTGCTTTGATATGATTGATTGCAAGCCTAGTCCCACACCTTTTCAGTCAGGTGTTACCTTGTCTACCTCTTGTACTTTGCCTTCAATGGATCCTACATTGTATCGGCAGTTGGTTGGTAGTTTGTTGTACCTGACACACACTCATCCTGGTCTCTCCTTTGTAGTTGGTCTCATCTCTCGATTCTCACATGAGCCTCATGAGAGTCATTGGAAAGCTACCAAACATTTTTTGAGATACATTCAGGGCACACTTATGTATGGCATTCATTACACATCAGGGGTTCCTCACATTGTTGGCATAACTGACTCAGATTGGGCTGGTGATGTTGATGATCAAAAGTCTACTTCTAGCTCTGTCTTTTGTCTTGGCTCTGGTCTTATCACATGGTCGTGCAAGAAGAAGAATGCTTGAGTACTTTCATCTATAGAGGCTGAATACAGAGATATAGTGTATGCTAGTCAGGAGATTTTATGGCTTCGGCAGCTGATGACTGAGTCTGGTTTTCCTCCTGATCGTCCCACTATTTTGTGGTGTGATAATCAGAGTGCTATTCACATTTCCCACAACCTGGTGGAGCATCAGCACACTAAACACATTGAGATTCATAGGCATTTCATCTGTCAGTAGATTCAGGATGGTGTTCTCTCTTTGGATTACATTCCCACTGACGTGCATGTTTTTGACATCTTCACCAAACCTTTTACGTCTCCGCGCTATCTTCAGTTGCATTATATGCTTGGAGTGATGAAAGTTGTCCTTGGGGGGTCTTGTTGAGGCCTTCCTTCCTTCATGTTTTTTTTTAGCATTTTTTTTCTATCTCTTTTTGGAGATGGTTTTTTCCCACTGGGTTTTCTCCTTTATCTCCGGTTTATAGAGATTTTCTTGTATTGGGTACTTGATCAGGCCTTGTTTCCGAGACCCATTTTTCCTGCTTTCATAGATGTGCTAGGTTAGCTTACCTCTTGAGCTTCACTTAAGGGGGGTGTTAGAGTAATTATTTATCTTCACTTATTAATTAGATCAATTTGATTTAATTATTAAGTTGTCTATTACTCTATTTTTCTTAAGTTGTCTCTTAGGTGCATATAATTAATATTTTATATTAATTATTATGCGCAACCTAGCTTTTTTCCTTTTAGGGTTTTTCGTTCACCTTATAGGTTGAAATCTTGTAATTATTGTTCATGATCTTGGAATACAATTTCTCTCACACCGCTAAGATTTTCCAAGACTTTGCATTTTTGTCTCCTTGGTTTCCTTTCAGCAACAGTTTATTTGCATGCAGGTATTCTTGGTGAACTGTGAAGTTGGATTTCTCAACTTCTACGCAAAAGATGTAAAAATTTCTCATGATAACTTTGCAACTTTACAAAGTTTTCATGACAACATCTCCTAAAAACTAGGAAATGGCTTTAATAGTTCCCAAATCCTAACATGAGGATCCAAACATGTGGGAATATGATATATAAGGTGGAGTAAACCCTAATCTGATAGTTAGTGATCATTATGTATGGACTGTGTGTTGAGAAGGAGAGATTTTGACTATATTTTTTTAGAAGAGCCATCATCTAGTACTTTAATGGATTGAATGGAGTGAATTAATGGATTGATATTGTGTTTTTTGTTATGTATTTGACCATTTTGGCATTGGTTTGGTTGTTTAGTCTTTTTGGTTAACATTTTGTAATTTTACAATTTGATTTCTGGATTTGATTGTGTGTAGTTTTTAGCATCAAATCCAGAAATCAAATTGTAAATTATTATGGATTGTGGAAATCTGATTGATTTAATTTTGTAATTTCTTTAAGTTTTACTAGTTCACTGTCCAGTTTTGAGCCAATCATGTAAATAATGGCTTTTCTTGGAGTTCCCATGGTCCAATCTTAATGACCACTTGGAATCAAGAAAATATATATATATATGTTGTAAATATTGTGTGTGGAGTCTATGTGTGGAGTAAAGCTATGAGAACAATCAGGCCCTAGGCAAGTACTGTGTATTCTGGCTAGGAAGTCTGAATAGTGCAAAAGCATTATAAGAATTTATTATGGATTGGTGTGTACCATAAATGGTGGAGAAGTATAGGGGAATGTATCTCAAACATGTGGATGCAAGTAGGAGTGAAGATTAGCTCATTAGAGTACCTTTTGAAAGCCAAGAATCCAAACCTGTGTACATGCCCTAGAAACCCTTGAAAATAGGGGTTTGGTGAAAGTCCAGTGTACAAAAAAGGTAGGGGTCTAAAACTTGAGAATCCTAGACCCTAGGATAGACCTACAAGGAATCCATAATTTTTTTGGAGGGTTGTTAAGGGTTTTAGTGAGCTAAACCAAGAATACTAGTTTCTAGGAGGCCTAATTGACCAAAAAGGCTAGAAGGCCTCAAAATCCAAAAACTAGGAACCCGATTGAAGTACAATGAAGGGATCTATCAGAATGGATCAAAACTAGTTGGAAATGACCTAGGAATGGTTAGGATTCCTATTTCTACTGACAAGGTCAGATTGGAGAGAAATTGGCTAGGACAAGCCCATGGGTGCATAGTGGAATGGAGAAGGACTTGAAGGGAGTTTGAAGTTGGTGGAGAGCTCTAAAGGAGATGGGGATCATAGAGTTATCCTTTGGTTAGGGTATTAATAGAAACCCTAAGAAGACCAAAGAAAGGGTCTTGGAAAGAGAAAGAGAACTCTTAGGAGTTAGAACTCCCCATCAGTTGACTGATTCAATTATCTAGAACTTCAAAATGACTTGTTATGAGATTATAGCTCATTCTCATAAAAGGGTTGATCAATTTGATGATCTACAACTTCACAATGGCTCTTTTATGACATTACAGATCATTCTTAGTGAAGGGTTGACCGATTTAGAGATCTAAAAACTCATAATAGCTTATTATGAGATTGTAGCTTGTTCTCCATAAAGAGTTGACTGATTCAATGATCTACAGCCTTAGAATAACTTGTTATGAGATTCTATATCATTATCACTGAAGGGCTGACCAATTCAATGATCTGTAACTTCAAAATGGATCGTTATGAGATTCTAGCTCATTTCAAAAAATGGTTCACCAATTCGATGATCTACAACTTTAGAATGGTATGTTATGATATTATGGCTCTTTCTTAGCAAATGGTTGACCGAGATCTACAACTTTAGAATGGCTTGTTATGAGATTATAGCTCATTCTCAATGAAGGGTTGACTTATTTGATGATCTGCAATTTTAGAATGGTGTTTTATGAGATTATAGCTCTTTCTTAGCAAAAGGTTTAGCGATTCAATGGTATACAACTTTAGAATGACTTGTTACGAGATTATAGCTCATTATCTACGAAGGGTAGATAGATTTGACAATCTGCAACTTCACAAGGGATCTTTTATGAGACTGTATCTCATTTTTAGTGAAGGGTTGACCAATTTAGAGATCTACAACCTCATAATGGCTTGTTATGAGATTGTAGCTCATTCTCTAGGAAGGGTTGACTAATTCGATGATCTACAACCTTAGAATGGCTTGTTATCACATTCTATCTCATTCTTAGTGAAGGGTTGACCAATTCAGCAATCTATAACTTTAGAATGGCTTGTTATGAGATTATATCTCATTTCAGTGAATAGTTGACTGATTCGGAAATCTACAGCTTTAGAATGGCATGTTATGAGATTATAGCTCTTTCTTAGTAAAAGGTTAACCGATTTGATGATCTACAACTTCAGATTTTCATGTTATGAGATTATAGGTCATTCTTAGTGAAGGGTTAACCGATTCGCTGATTTGTAACCTTAGAATGGCTTGTTATGATATTCTATCTCATTCTAAATGAAGCATTGACCGATTCGATGACCTAGAACCTCAAAATGGCTTGTTATGAGATTCTAGCTCATTTTAGAGAATGATTGGCCAATTCAAAGATCTGCAACTTTAGAATGATGTGTTATGAGATTCTAGCTCATTTGCAGCAAAGGTTTGACTTATTCAATGATATATAACCTCACAACTACTTATTACAAGATTTTAGCTCATTCTCAATGAAGGGTTGACTGATTCAGAGATCTGTAACCTCAGAATGGCTTGTTATGCGATTGTAGCTCATTTCAATGAATGATTGCCCAGCTTGTTATGAGATTCTAGCTCATTCTTAGCACAGGGTTGAACGATTTAGCGATCTACAACTTTTGAATGGCTTGTTATGAGATTCTAGCTCATTTTAGTGATCTACAACTTTAGAATGGCTTGTTATGAGATTCTAGCTCATTTCAATGAATGGTTGATCGATTTCGAGTTATGAAACTTTAGAATGGAATGTTATGAGATTATAGCTCTTTCTTTGCAAAGGGTTGACCGATTCGATGATCTATAACATTAGAACAACTTGTTATGAGATTATAGGTCATTCTTAGTGAAGGGTTGATAGATTCAGCGATCTGCAACCTCTTGATTTCATGTAATGAGATTCTAGTTCATTTCAGTGAATGGTTGGCCGATTTGGCGATGTGCAACTTTGGAATGGCCTATTATAAGATTCTTGCTCATTCTCAATGAATGGTTAATCGATTCGGTGAGATATAACATTAGAATGGCATGTTATGATATTATAGCTCATTCATGGAAAAGGGTTTGTTTGAATTGGCTTCTATAGTTTATTGTTGGCATTCATGTTTTGTCACTGATGTCATATGTTTCTACGAAGGTTGAACATACTGGTTATTACTGGTGTTGGGTGATTGAAAGAAGTGTATGGGTAATGTACGGTATTTTCAGAATGAGAGAAGATGGTTCTGTGTTTAGGAATGTTTTTTGATCTTATTTCTAAGGTCACATGGCTTACTATTGCAAATGGAGTGAGTTATAGACATTTTAGTGAAAACTAAGTACTAGACTATGACTGATCTTTGACAAAGTTAGTCTCTATATTTTCAGGATAACTTGTGCGTGCTAAGGATTCATGATATACGAGCTTGGGGAATGTCAGGAGACATGTTGAGGAATGTTTATTATGATTTTTGGGTCACATAACTCTTGGTGATGTTAGCTGTGGCGTGTGTTCTAAAGGAGACCTATTTGGGGCCAACTTCAGAGATAAAGCGTGTATTATGGAGTGTGAGCATGGATTATAGATCTTGGATTATATTTGATGAATTTTAATTGATTTTTACTTGTTATAGGTACCATGTGTATCTTAGAAAGGGGTTAAGTAATTATTTTTGTATTGGGGAAGTCTTAATTGGCCAACCTATTTGCTTATTGTAAATCAGTATAACAGAAAGTTGTTTTCTTTTATGGAAAGAGTAGAGCAACAAAGTTTGGATGTTGTGAGCTTGTTTATGCAAAGTATTCTGGATGTAGACCAAAGGATTTGATTAAGAGACTTCATTGGAACTAATCAAGAAAATATAGTTTCTATCAGACAGTTCATTGGATTGTATATTTCTTATATACACTTATATTTCAGACATTAAGTCCTTAGGGTGGATTTAACCTTCTTTAGGTAGTGTGCCTAGGAAGTGAGCCTAATATTAGTCTTGACTCCTAACAGGGTCTATCCTTTAACAAGGACTATGTACTGTAATACATTAATAAGCTCCTAATAGGGCTAAATATTTTAGAAGGGACTCTATAATCTTAGTACATTATTTGTTGGTGCTAATTCCCACCGAGGTTTTACCTTTAACAGGGTTTCCTCAACAACAAAGGATTGTGTTATGGTTGTGAATTTACTGTGTTATTATTTGGATTAAATTTTGGGCTTATAATGTTTAATTCTTAATAATCCTTCTCAAAACTGATTCACCCCCCCCCCCTCCCTTAGTTGTGTTGGTGGACTATTATTCCTAACAATTGGTATCATAGTATCTGATCCATAGAGAGAAATCTTAAAAACTTAAGGTGATCCTGAGGATGGCATTCTATAGGAAGGCTAGTCCAAAGTTTGATCTTGAAAACTTTAATAGTTGGAAGAACAATATGAGAACATGTTTACTATGCTTGGGAATTTGCTACTGGATGATTACAAAGAAAGATGTACAGATGAAGGTTGATGATGAACTAGAAAAAGATACTGATGATGAAAAGAAGAAATTTTTATATAACATTATCGCAAGAGAATCACTAATTAGTGCACTCTCTGAGGGTGAATTCATAGAGGTTAAGGATTTAGATTCTTTACATGACATTTGGACAAGATTGGAAGCACTATATGAAGCAGATAAGTTTACTAAGAAGCTGAAGTTGTAGAACTAGAAGAAAAGGATGGAAAATCTGAAAATGAAATATGATGAGAATATTAGAGAATATGTACAAAGAGTTACTGAGGTTGTTATTGGCATCAGAAACTCTGGAGGCACATACAGTCAAGAAGAAGTAATTGTAAAAATTCTTAGATCTTTGACACCTGTTTACAAGACTAAAGTACAAGCTATAAAAGAGATCATACCTTTGATGATGAACTTCAATAAAGATATGTTTATTACAAAATTAACTACCTTTGAGGCCACAAAACTGGGAGATTCATTAACTAAAGTTGAGAAAGCATTTAAGGCTACTGTGCATGAAAATAAAAAAATACTTTACCAGGGAGGCAAGCACCAATAGAAGCGACTTGAGAGAAGAACTTAATGTATATGGTGATGACTAGGAACATATATATGAAGAAGAAAGAAATTTGGATGAAATTTTGGCCCTAATTTATAGAAGAGAAAAGTGTGGTAAGGGTAATTTTGAAGGAAAGTTACCTTTGAAATTTTTTTCATGTAACAAGCTACATGATTTTGCATCTAGATGTCCTAAAACGGTTCCTAAACATAAATATAAGTTTTATAAACCTAATTATTCCAAGGATAAGGAATGTTACTATGTTATTGAAGGTGTTTATAGTGATGATATTAATTATGATGAGATTGGATTTATTGCTATCAAGGATGATGAACCTATTCATGAGGAGAGAGCCCTAGTGTCACATGTTGCAAATAAATCTGAATGGGTCATAGATAGTGGTTGTTCAGACCATATGACTGGAGATAGAAATGAATTTTTAAAGCTAATAAAGTATGATGGTGGTGTTGTGAGATTTGGTGATAATACTCTTAAGCTTATCATTGGAGTTGGATCTATTTCTTTGGATGGAAAGACTAATACTGATGATGTGTTACTTGTTGATGGACTTAAGCATAGTTTGCTAAGTGTTGGGCAACTAGTGGACAAAGGTTATCAATTGAAATTCATTGATGAGAAATGCTCTATCAAAATTAAGTTAGGAGAATTGGTCACATTTGGTACTAAGTTGAGAGGTAATGTATTTGAATTGAATACATGTGAGGCTTCTTTTTTGTTATGAAGGTTGATGGCAGTTGGTTAAGGAATAGAAGATTTTCTCATGTGAATTTTGATAATATTATGAAGGAAAGTGTGACTAATGTTGTTAGAGATCTACCAAAGATTGTTAAACCATCTAACACCATGTGTAGAGAATGTGTAATGGTGAAACGGACTAGAAGTAGTTTCAAAAGAAAATCTTACTCAGCGAAAGGGAGTTGGATCTAGTGCTTACAAATTTGTGTGGTCCTACAAGAACAAGGTCATACTATGGTGAAAGGTACTTTATAATTTTTTTTGATGACTTTTCTAGAATGATGAGGGTTACATATCTGAGAGAGAAACTTGAGGCTTTTGACAAATTCAAGATATTCAAAGAAAAAGTTGATAATTAATTGGGTTTAAAGATAAAATGTTTGAGATCAGATAGAGGTGGAGAGTTTACTTCAAACTTGTTCAATACCTACTATGAAGAGAATGGAATATAAAAATAGACATCTTCTCCTAGGACACCTTAACCAAATGGGATAGAAGAGTGAAGAAACAAAACAATATTATATGCTACAAGAAATATGTTGCTGGAAGGAAATGTATCACATGTTCATTAGAGAGAAGTTGTTGGTACTATTGTTTATACTTTGAAAAAAGTTCAGATCAGAGAAGGTACAAGTAAGACTTTGTATGAATTATGGTTTAATTATACTCCTACTATAAAATATTTTAGAATATTTGGTAGTAAATGCTATATCAAAAGAGATGATGAGATAGGAAATTTTGATGCTAGAAGTGATGAAGGAGTCTTCCTTGGTTAATCCATTAAGAGAAAAGCTTATAAATGTTTCAATATGAGATTGAGAAAGATGATTGAAAGTGCTAATGTGAGGATTAATAAAAAGTTCTAGATTCAAAAAAGAATATATGACTATAACCATACAACAAAGATCAAGGAGGAACTGCAGATCAAGAAGAACCTTTTAAGATTGAACATGCGATCGAGGTATGTCAAAATGAATCAAATGATCCTACTCAAATTCCCAAGAATCTGAGGTGTGTTAAGAAAAACCATCCTGAAAATCAAATTATTGGAAATGAAAATAAAGGAATGATGATAAGATCAAGATTAAGAGTTGAAATTTTTTTGAAAACCCAAGTTGAACCTAAAATTACTGATGAGGCATGTAGAGATGAATCTTGGACTAAATCTATGCAGGAAGAATTGGAATAGATAAAGAAAAATAACACTTGGGAATTGGTTCCTAGACCTAAAGGTAAGAATGTTATAGGATCTAAGTGGGTTTTTAGAAACAAGATGAATGAAGAAGGAATGATTGTAAGAAACACAACAAGACTAGTTTGTAGAGGCTACTCACAACAAGAAGGTACACACTTTGAAGAGATATTTTCTCCTACTTCTAGGCTTGAGGCTGTAATATTATTTCTTGCTTATGCTACACACAAAGACTTCAAAGTATATCAGATGTATGTGAAATTTGCATTTCTGAATGGAGATCTAGAAGAGGAAGTATATATTGAACAACCTGATGGATTTCCTCTGAGAGAAGATGAGGATATGTTTTGCAATTTAAAGAAGGTGTTGTATGGACTGAAAAAAGCACCTAGACAATAATACATTTGATAGCTATTTTCTACCTTTAATTTTGACCAAGGCCTTTTTTTGGCTTGTTAGATTTTTTTTTTTATGACCCTGATTTGCTCAAAATTTAGACGAGCCTGAGTTTGTCAAAAGTTCAACCAATGCGGGATATAATTTTTTTTTTTTAAAAGTGAAAATTGAAACTAATTTTTTAGTTCACTCACGAGCGGGAGGAGGGATCGAGCATAGTGCATTTCTGAGAATCCAAGCATCTTGAAACCTGCAGGTTAGGGAAAATTAAAACGTTGTTGTTTTCTGCAGATTAGTTGTTTTACTATGATCAAACAAACCCATAGTTAAAACCATGAAAATGCATCATTGTTGCACACAACCTTCAAATAGGATAATCTGTAATGGAAAGCACTTGAAGCACATGGAATACTAGAGGAATCGCCCCTTCCAATGAAGCCCTTTCCAACAAAGGAAACAAGATGCAAAATGGAAGGAGTAGAGTGTACTCTATTGGAGTTTTATATTAATAATATATATATTTATCAAGTATTATTAATAATTTTAAAGCCACCAAGCATAATTTTATTAAGTATTATTATATGTATTTCATTCTTATTTGCATATTTGTATATATTTGTGATTTTTATATTTTTTGTAAGGTCATATGAAAATGTACCCATCCTCCCAAAATATTTTTTCCATATTGAGGTATTGTACCCATGTACCCGTATTTGTATCCGATTCAACAATATAGATTTTTAGTAACAAACATGTGCTTAAGGTTGGGAAGTGTGGCTACAATACTTTCCAAAGTGATGAAATTAGTTGCAAATCACATGACTCTCAACTACATGAACTCCTTGCTATTTGTGTGCCCTCTTATGAGATTATAATCTAATAGGTAGTCGATGATATTTTGTTTCACATTCCTCTCAGCTTTGAACACATCCTTCACCTAGCTATGCTTACATATATCCTGAAGGAAAAGGTCAATGCACAAACAACATAATGGCTCCCAAATAGTGTAGGGTGGCTTGTTTCTAGAAGTCTCTTAGCTTTCACAAATGCAGCTACATTATTCTCACTATCTAAACAAGATTCTTCACTTCCATTTACATCACTACTTACTAATTCTATTTTGTTTCGCAAAAAAGTAATTAACCCCTAGAAAAATAGGGAAAAAAAGTCAAAACCCTAAAAAGCCACTACAAATGAACTCAAAATAAGAAATATAAATAGTAAATAACTAAACCCTAGCACTCGAATAAAGGCACAAAAAAAATAGAAACATGTTATATACCTCTCGAATGCAGCAGTTATAGAGCCGATAAGTTTGCTAATCTTGTTCAGTTCTCAAATGCTCCAATACTAGTGCTAGAAAAAAAAAACTCAAAAAATGATTAAAAATGAGCTTTTGTTGTTGGACAAGCTTATTTTAACACTAGCCAAGTTTTTCAGTACAACTTGTGAGCCACTGGCAAGTTTTTGTCAAAGACTTTTCAATAGAGTTACTTCCAGGTCCTATCCGATCCGTGAGTTGAGTGAGTAATTGATGATTTTTTCAAGTATGGTTAGTAGCACCCAACATCCTTCAACCAATTTTGGTTTTTGTCAGTATCTAGGGGCTTGAGCTTCTGGAAGTTATTTGGTATTCTAGAAATAGGCTTTCTATTTCTTGTTACAAAAGAAGTGTCATGTATGCCATTTTCATGGTTTTAACTATGTTTTGTTTGATCATAGTGAGAAGCCTTTGTTTTTTATGTTGGTTTTACTGTTTAAATTTACAATTTCCACGTATTTACATTAATTAATGGTAGATTCAAGATATGTCATTTCTTATACCTACAAGATTAATTATCAATTTAAACTATGTTTGAATAATGAAATGTTAACATACAGAACACACCAGTCACACCATTATCAAAATCCCACTTGAAACACTCTTTTATAAGAGCCCCTAAAATGACTTGAGAATAATATGTATAGCAATTGAAAAGGCTGGAAGTGTGGGCCACTACACTGCCAAATATTTCTCCAAAGTATCATAATTAAACATAAAAGACCAAGATAATAAAATCTCAATTGCCCTT
Source organism: Thuja plicata (assembly GCA_018584345.1). Classification (NCBI taxonomy): domain Eukaryota; kingdom Viridiplantae; phylum Streptophyta; class Pinopsida; order Cupressales; family Cupressaceae; genus Thuja; species Thuja plicata. The sequence goes on along the minus strand of MU223064.1, from coordinate 582,058 downwards.
CTTCCTGGAAGAGCATCCTTTAGTCAATCATGCACAACCTCTAGTTGGCTGGCATAGGATAGTTTGACAGTGACAGTTTGAACTATTTGAGAATGATTGAACATAGTGGTACTACATAGAAAACATAATAAAATATCAAAATACCGAATCTTAGATGTTATTCCTGCAAGAAGAATTCTTTCAATTAAGCCAAATAAATTGCCCTTTCCTGAGACGTGCCTATTACCAATAAAAGAAATTTGAGATATCATCATTGTCAAATGTAAATAGGTCGTGTGTTACAAATAGGATGAAAATTACAAAGGTTGATCGTTAGATGCATACAGTACTAAGTTACATTCCTGTATAATGGTCATGCATCTGGAGGAAACAATTAGGATCTAGATTACCTATCTAGAATTGATGAATGAGGAGAAGTGTATAGGAAGATGACATATGAGATATAACCAAAAATCAATCATTCTAGATAACTCTAGTACCTAAAATACTCAGTGATGTAGCTAAGTAACTTTCTACAAACACAAATCGAATGGACATGACTAAACATGATAAAAAAATATCACCACATAAATCCCTTATGTCTATTATAATTGAAGGAGCTCTATATAACAAAGGGTGAGATGAAGTACTGAAAGGAGTAGTGTATGAACATGAATGAGAACAAAACTGGGGTTAGGCACATGAAGGTATTATGAGAGGGCATAATTTTGAAGATGCTACAACCCAAAAGATATTGTTATTTGGACAATGGTGGCCCAAAATTTATACAATTTTAGAAGCACTATATGAAGGACTATGATATCTCCCAAACAATTGGAATGCCTATTATTTGTGATGAAATTCCCTTACAACCTATCTTAGCAGATGCCAAATTTTAGTGGCAAAATCAACAGTCATATTAAATCTATTGTGGATAGATAAGAGATTAGAAAAATACCTTTGGGATGAAATAAATAGCCTTCCACCATGGTAATTAGGCTCATCAATGTTCATGACGTGATGAGAAACAACAAGATCAAAATTTCCTCAATATCTACAAGAAAAAATTATTAGTTTATAAAGAACTTTAGATGAAGTATAAGCCATTTCCATTGTCATTTAAGGCATTTTATGGAAAATGGTTCTAGAAAACTCACAATTACTTATGCATAGATTACCATAACTATTGGTCCAATGATTATAATCATAAATAAAGTTTACAAGACTTTCCTCTTTTCACTGACATCCTACAACCTAATACATTTTATGTTTTGGACTCATTGTCTATGAAAATGGATGAGCTGGGATAAATACAGTAATATGACTTAAATTATAAATCCCTGAACTTTTCATCAATGAAAAGTATTAATATGTAGTTTCTAGATCAAGAATGATTTAGATGTCATGGGCATGGTTTCTCTCCTTAAACTAGGATTATATTATGGACTTTGCCTGTGACCATTTTTTTTTTCAGTTCATTGCTTATTCTGCAGCCAAGAAATGGAGATTGGATGCGCCAAAAGACAAGAAGGGTGAGATAGGTGATTGTTGCATGGGAGACAAAGAAGAAAGGTGCAAGGAGAAAGAAGCATAAGAAATAGAAGGATAAAAGAACTTGTAGTGGTGTGAGAGAAGGTAAGCATTGGTTGCATAGGAAATAAAGAAGATTAGGTGTAGAAATTCACAAGAACCATGTGCTAAAAGATTTTAAAAAGGCTATTTACTATTGCATGGAAATATAGGAGTCTAGTGTGGGAGTTGGGACAAAGCAGAGTCCAAGGAAAGACAATTCTCAAACAAATTAAGCTGCACCAAAACTAAAGAAGAGGAACTTTGTGAATTGTTGTGCAATCATAAATAAGAGGAAAGCTAAATTCAGTGGGTATATATTTTGTAAGCTACTAAATACATTAGTAATGGCATGTGCAAAGAAATGAATTTCTATATTGTAGACTGAGTGTTGAATATACCAATTTCGTGGTAGAATTGGAGCATCTTAAGAAAGGGGAAGCTCTTAAATCTTATAAATAAAGGATTAAATGCTTGAATATGAGGCCTTCTCTTCATTTTGGGAGTCTATTATTGTCTACAAGGCATTAGTGATTTGTGGTTTTATTCTATCTTTATTTCTGTTTATTTCTCTTTCCTTTTCATTTGCTTCAGTGAACTGATTTTTTGTACGATTGCTACTAAATACTAATTAAATTGAAATATGTGGAACAAATGATTAAGGGTACAAAGATGGTGTGTTCAAAATTTTATTAGGAAAATGCAAATTACATATATGCAATTAATTAGCCAACAACTGATTTAAATAATAGATTTAGGATGTAATTAAAATAAATTTAAAGAAGTTAAATGAATGGATTAAGTATATTTGGTTTTTTAAGATTGATGATAAGAAAATAATACTATTATACCTTATGTTCATGTCACAAATTTGAGTACTA
>MU223064.1:545637-559635 GCA_018584345.1 Thuja plicata | reverse complement strand
CTATCATTTTTGGCAGCATATCTTGCTCTAATTTGGGAAATAGCTAACTCTGAATCACCAAAAACTCTCAATAATTTGATGCCATGCTTCATTGCTATTTCTAATCCCAACAATAATGCCTCATACTTAGCAGTGTTATTTGTGCATTGAAATGATATTAGGAATGAGTATTTGAAAGTAATACCTGATGGAGAGACAAATAAAACACTAGCCCCTGACCCCTCTCTGGAGCATACTCCATCAAAATACATCTACCATAGCCCTCGTTGTTGCAACCTCAATTCTTCTATGATGGGATCTTTATTTTTTAACTATGGCTGAATTTTTTCCACTTTGAAATTATTTATATCCACATCCAATAAGCAATTCAACATACTAGGTTGAACCTTTTCAACATAAACAAGAGATCTAGGTTCTCTTAACAATTTTTCTTCTTTTCCATTAACAGAGATGGTAGAAAAAGATAATTCTAGTTGTACATGTCCTCTAATGGCTGCAGCACATTGTTTTGATAAGAGTATACCATAATAGGGTGGTGAATCTACAACCACAACATCTATCTTAAAAGTGACCTCAGGGTAAGCAGTAAGTTTTACCTCTAACCCTTGCAAAGTTCCTATTATAGGTACTTCCCTATTGTCCATGGCATAACATTTACCACAAGTAGTATCCACATCTAAACCCAATTGCTACATGATAGTGTAAGTCATTACATTAGTAGCAGCTCCTGAATCCATCATACAATTCTTTAGCAACATATTGTTTGTGAGAAATGTAACATAAAAAGGATCAATCTGATCTGGCTCTTGAATAACTATATTTCCCAAACAAATTGGGACCCTATCCTTTTCTTCATGCTCATCTTTCAGCTCATCATTCAAAACAACATTGTCATGCACAACGGGTAAGTTAGAAAGTAATGAAAATGTTGCCTCGCGGTGTTCCTTAATTTTAAACATTTCAAGCAAAGGAATAGAGACTTTCATCTAAGATAAATCTTGCTTCATATTAAAAGTTGGGAAACTTATGTTACTATCAAAAGACGCTTTAACTTTACTTTCTTTCAATTGCCTTATTTTTTGGTCATGAGTAGGAGTGAATTTTTTTTCTTTAACCAAGGTATCTTTCACTTCATCTTGTGTAATTTCTTCATTTATAACTTCTGTAATAACAGGTGAATCGGGTTATTTCCCATTTTGATCAACTTTTCTATTCCTGAGCTGGTATGAACTTCTTGCTTGTGTCACAACAGTAATGGTTAAAAGTCTTATCTCTTCTTCATTAGGCATCCCAAATTGAAAATGCTCTACCTTAGTACTTGTATTGTTCATTGTGACTGGAATCTCTTCTTTTGATTCTTCTTCTGAACTACCATTATCATCTTCAATAGTAAGTGCACACATATTTACTATAGGTTTCTTTTTTCCTTGACTTTCCTGGGTTCCAATGTTTTCATGTTGATCCAGTAAACCCTGAGCTACTGCACATTGATATGGGGAATCAGGCATGTTGCAAGCTATGCACCAAGGAGTATTTTCCACATTATGGGCACTATTGTTTCTTAATGGATCAGGAATCTCTTTTTACTTGGGATCATTATGTTCTTCTGACATAGGTTTACCATCCTTCCACTGAGTCTTATAAGGGAAATCTTGAAGTCTATAAGGTTTATCCTATCTTTCGTACTGTGGCCTATTATTTTGAAATCCTTTTTCATTCTTGTCTACTTTGGCAGCAAGATCTTTCACCATAGTTACCAATGCATCCATTTTATCTTCTTCCTTGGGGCTCTTATTAGGCTGTGTTTTTGGTTCTTTCCAGAGCCTATTGTCATCGTGTTTACCAAGTTTTCCAGAATCCCTTCTGTTGCTTTATATGTTTATAGCCAACTTATATGCTTCTCTCATGGTTTGAGGGTCTTTATCCCTTAGCAGATAAGTTGTTTTTCCATCCAAAGCATTACAATAGGTAGTAACACACACATTTTCATCCAGTCTTAATACTTGAAACCACTTATACATAGCCTTCTGAAATCTTACATTAAATTTAGCAATGCCTTCATTAGTGAATTTTTTTAGGCTGTTGAATTCATTCAACATAAAACCAAAATTTATCTTGTCACCATATTGCTCTTTGAAACTTCTAACAAATTCATGCCAAGAATAGATACTATGATCAGGCAAACCCTGGTACCAATCTCTTGCATCCTCAATTAAGGATTGTACAAATAATTCCATTACAGCATCCTCATCTCCAATCTCATAATCATTCATTGTATCTGAGAATACTTTCAGATGTTCTTCACTAGTTATGGCATTATTCCCACTAAACTTAGGAATCTTATCTATGACCTCATTAGGGATAAGGTTTGGTTGGCCAGGGATACCATCAAAGAATAGTTGCCTATATCTCTCTAGATGAATAGGTCTTCTTTGAAATTTTGAACCCATATTTTAACCAACATTCTGGGTAACACTACTAATGTTTTGACCAATGCCCATATTGTGGAGGCCAATATTTCTATTAGGCCCACTTACTCCTGATTGTGATGCGGTCCCTTGAGCTGCATTATATGTTTGGGTATTTGTATCGGCATTATTGGTATGAACATTAGAATTAAATATAGGGATGGCCTGATTAGTCGCATTATTTGTCATATTGGGACTAATCATGGAACTCAAGAAGGCAATCATTTTCTTCATCTCTGCAGCAGCAGCTTCTAATTCAGCCTTTTCAAACTATTTTGCAATATCATCTTTGACCTTTCTCGCCCTTTCTAATTCCATATCAAGTGAAAATATTTCCTGAGATATACCCTCTTCAATTTTAGGTTGAGAAAAGTTAATGCCAGTGATATTTTGTTTTCCTTTGTCAACATCTGTTTGCCTAACATTAGTTGTTGATACATTTTGTGTAACTATCTGAGGCTTGGGAGATTTTTGACTTTCATAGTTAATAACTTGTCTAACTATAGGACTTGCATCTTTGGGTTCACCCTTCTTAAGCAAATGTTCTCTTTCATGGCATTCTTTTCTCAGGGCATCTACATCTCCAAAAAGCTCTTTAGTCAAACCATGAAATCCTTCTTTTGCACCCTGAGCTGCCAACTTCAACTAAGAAACTCGCTTTTTTAAGTTTTCCCTTTTAGTAATAGCATTTATAACATTTTCTTCTCTAGCCCCATCATTCCTTTTCTTGATGAGTAACAGTTCATCTAATTCCCTCTTCAAAAGGTCATTATCTCTGAGGACTCCCTCAATATCAAAACTAGAAGAATCATACACATTCACCTGATTTTCTCCCTTTGGCTCTTCAACTCTCTCATAGGGGATACCCTCAAAGTAGGAGGATGTTTCCCCCATTTCTTGAAAAAAAAATTTTTGTCTAGGGTTAAATATGTCCTCAAAATAACCAGTTGTGTCAGATTCAAGGTTTAAAGGTTTATTAATCTCTTTCTCAGGAATAGTATCTAATGACTGGCTGGGGCCTACTGACCTACGCTTCTAGGAATTATTATTAGAGGATTCCCCTTTTCTAGAGTGATTTCTTCTAGAATTTTTAGAAATATCACTCTCTAATGTTACCTGAGAGTGATTCTTTGTGTTTTCTTTTGTGTTCCTCATTATATCCAAAATTAAATTTCACACACTTAATCTGCTAGTATTCCCCTAGGAAACACTATAACCAATAAATCGGAGTCACCACCCAAAACTTTTGGAATAAAATAAAATTCACTTTGACAATGATATTTGAGGATTAACTCAATAAAATGTAAATACACAATGTGTGATTTCAAAAACTGGACTTCAAAGTATCTATATTATGTAATGTTGTTGTCAGACTAACCTTTCACGCATTCCTTGATAAAAGTCCCTAGTAGAGTCACCATTTTTTGTTAGTTCTTTTTCTTTCTGATATGAAAATACTTCTCAGAGAGCTTGCTCTATTTATCCTAGACACTGACCAAGAAAGATGCAGAACCACAGACAGAAGATTTTAAAACCTCCTACACTTTGAGCTCCACTAACTCGGACAGGATTTGTTAGAGTAGTCTAGTATAGCTAATAATTAAATCATTTAATTATTAGTCTAGTTACTCTATGCTTAAGTTATACTTAGGAATCTTTCTAATTCTTTAGGGTTTCCACCTTTAGGGTTTCATGATTCCTTTTATAAGGATTCACTTCTTTGTATTTCATGATTGAGATTGTATTCAGTATTGTTGTTAATAGAAATTCTTTTCTTGCAACATGGATTTCATGTCTCTAGCTTTTTGACCGCCATAGCTGTTCTTCTGTTTTCTGTCATTGCTTCTGCCTTGTAACTGTCATGCATGCAGGTGTTCTTGGGAGATTAGCTTTTAGCCTAATCCTAACAGGATTACCCTTCAAACTTAGAATAATGAAATCACTGAATTATTCTAAATAACTGTGGATGAAATTACAGGGGTTGATCACTGTAACTTTTATTAAAACAAACTAGACCAAAAGTAAAGATTAATTTTAATAATGATAGTCACTTGATTAAATGGAAATAGACCAGTGCTCAATTCTAGGGCATGGAGTCACTTATGAGCAATTTTAACCAGCTTGATCATGAACAAAACTTAAGACAATTACAGCATCTGACATAAACATAGATATACCTTGTACATCTATCTCAATACACTTAATCAAGTTAATTCATCAAATTCATTTTATACCCTGAATCTTATTGAAACATTCCTAAGGCATTTTAGTCTTTCCTTGAAAGAACCCTAGAAGTATTTCATAATCTTCCTGACAAACATATAAATTAAACATTCCTTAAACATTCAATTTAAACAAAATTCAAAACACTAAAATGAAGACACAATACTCATTATATGCTTCAGAAACTGTGAACTGGATTTTATTCAAAAATTAGAATCGCTTGCTACATTGAACAAATATTTCTCCAAAAACCTACTATATTATGGCTTTTGCCATGCTTTTCCTATCTTGCACCATTCTATGCTCTTTCTTCTATTTCTTTCTTGCTAGCTCTCTAGCTGAAGTAGCCTCTTCACCAGCTTCTTCCCCTACCTCTTCATCTTCATGTTGTTCTTCCTTTTGTTGTTCCTCCTCCTTTTTTTCTTGGTGCTCTTGATCATGTAGTGCAACTATAATTGGGGACCCTTTAGATTGTGCATCTTCAGCACTGAATTATTGCACTTGTGACATTAGAGTTTCATAGGATTTTAGCATTTCCTCTATCCTTTGGAAATATGGGAGATCAGGGAAAAAACTAGAGAATGAATTATCTAATTCTTTCCACTCAGATTCTGCTCTCAAGAGGTCATTCCACTTCCTTCTCCTGTCCTAAACTTCCTATTTATTTATTTTTTTCCTCACAACATCCTCATCATCCAATGGCTCATGGTCTCTCTTATTTTCTGCCAAGGAGTCATTCTTTTTAGGGCTGTGTGCACAAACTTCTCAGGATCAAAAAATCTGGCAATCACTGCAGACATTCTGTATTGCTTTAAGAAATCATTTATCAAATCAAACACCTTTTTCCCAATGGAGAAATCAAAACCCACCCATAACCTGGGGATAAAAGTTCCCTTCTTGTGCCCCTATAGAAATTCCTTGTCTACCCAAGTAATTTGCCATACAAATTCTAAGAATGCAATCCTAGGAGGAACAAACTTGGGAAGAATGTGAGGAGGCTGAGTACAACCATATACTCTAATGATAGTAATGTAATCAAAAAAGAAGAATTCAGCCCAATTATGAGAGATAGGCTAGCTTGGGATATACTCCCAAGGTCTCAGAATCTTTCTAACCTCAAAAGGAAGCCTATGCCTATCTGTTCCCAATAGATTAAAAATTGGATCTACAATCTAGTTGCAAAAGCATACAAATCATGAATTATTGGATGAACTATCCCATACCTAAGTCCATCTTTGGATTGGTGCATCCACACCATACTCTGAGGAAAATATTTCAAGCTCTTTATCCATTGGCGCATCTGACTGTATCTCTAATAGTGTAGCATGGATAGCATCGACTATATATCCAACATAGTCATAATCAGTGTTGACCTTCGGGTGCTAGATGTTCATGGCCATCATAAGTAAATCTTGAGACACTGTGGAGTCTCCATCAAAACCTAGAACTTTGCTCAAACCATAGACTGTGCATTTTACATAATGATGAAATCGGGATAGGTCAAAAGGGGGTTTGAAATTGTCTGGAATTTTTACCATGTGCCTATTTACTCTGGGCATGAATTTAGGCATTTCATATGGCTTAATCAGATGCTCTCTTTTAACATAGTCTGCCTTAATCTTCATTAAATCAATGTCTATGCATAATGCACTAGTGATTCCAAATACCTCTTCCAATGACCTCCTACCTATGGAAACTAGGGTCTCTTTGTTCCTTTTCCTGATTACCCTAGCTACTGGGCAATATTTTTTTGCTAATTCCTTAATAATACCTATGTCAACATAGACATCAGGCACAATCAATTTTTCTATATTTAAATCCCATGGATTACAAATTTGGACTGGTTTGATCCTATTATTCCATAAATAATGAAACAAAGTACTACCAGAATAATTTGGGGTTACCAGATTTCTGCATTGACACCATTTGTCTTTCCATTCATCCCAGTTTGCGCTATTTGTATTCAGAGTTCTAGGCAGCAACTCAAAAAATTCTTTCATATACTTCTTTCTTCTTCTTAGACCCTTGTGAGGTAGCGGGAACAAAATCTTGACTCATCCTTCTTCTTCAAATTTTACTATCTCAGATAAAATGCTCCAGACTAACAAGCCTTTTCGCTCTTCGCAGAAAATATCAGGATGTAGAAATGAGAGTTGTACAGAATCAAACTCAATCATTTAAACTTATAGCCATTAAGTCACATGTCTTGTCTACTTGAATGCCAAATTCTTGCACTTGCACTATCATGAAATCATCATTCTATCACTAATGCTACCATTAATTCACACTGTTTGATCCTAGCTTGAAAAGAGTGTACACTTTTCTCCTTTTTGCACTCGTAATCCTGAAACTAGCCACTTGTCAATCTGGCACCAACCTACTGTACTTTACTCATACTAAAAATAGTCCTTGTGAGTGAGTGATGTGACCTTCTTCTTTAACCATTCGCATACTCATCATCTATTTTTACCTTGGTTTTCATCTTCTATGAGTGAGCAATGACCTAATCTACACTTCATCATTTGGCAGTCACATACTCGCTATCTCTCTACTCTTTGATTTTTTGGTTCATGCAAGTGTGTGATATTACCTTTTCTTCAACCTGTCGCAAACTTTCTGCTCAACATTTAACTTCATCTGAACCTTCGTGAGTGACCGAGTACATATTCATTTCTTAATCATTCCATAATTGCATACCCGCTGACTTTCAAATCATTGGTTTTGGATCTGAGCGAGTGAGCGATGTTCATTTTTATCATACACTTTATCTATTCACTCAATTATGCTACAAAACACTCCAACTTACAACACTTAGCGAGTGAGCGATGGCCCTTGTTCTTCATTCGGTCACAAACTCACTATTGAAAAATCTCTATGGTCTGATCCTTCATGATTGAGCAAGCTTCTGCATTAAAATTCTCTTATCGCACACTCGCTGACCCCTTTTATTTTTTTGAAATATTTGAGCGGTTGAGTGACGTTCGCATTTTTTCCCATTGCGCACTCGCAAACTTGAAAAATTAACTATATCACTGACTGCGAGTGTGTGGTTTCCAACCTTCCTTCTTCAATCACATACTCGCTAACAACTTTCCTTTCTTTATTCATGGGCGAGTAAGTGATGTCCCTCTTCTTTTCCTTATCGCACACTTGCGAGCTCATTTTTCAAACTTTCAAAGCATCAGCGAGTGAGCGAGGTGATAAATGATCTCATAATCGCCCGCTCGCACACCTTTTAGAACTTTGAAAAATACCTCTGCGAGTGAGCGGCGAGCCTTCAACTTAATAACTCTTGAATGCACTTATCGCTTACTCACACTGCAAAATACAAATGAGTTAGAACCTAAGCAAGTGAGCAACCTCTACAACCTAACTTCGTCACATAGTCGCTGACTTGAAAGACCAACATGGAAAATTAACGCGGGTATGCGACTACTTCATTTTAGACAAGGCTCGCTCGGTCGCAGAACATATAGTGAACAACATAACTTTAAAGTGACTGTGCGATACACAAGGTTTTAAGTCATCGCAGACTCGCTGGACCTATTTTTTGAAAAATTTAATTCCTCGGGAGTGAGCGATAAATAAAATCATTCCTAACCCGCTCAGTAGTGAACTTACAACCCGACTTTCACAAAACATCACAACTGCACAATTTACAATCTTTAACATCCAAACCGCTCACTCGCACAAATGATCATGACTTGACACAATCTTATCACAACTACGTGATTTTATAATCTGATGACTCATCGCCCGCTCGCACAACTTGAAAACATGTTAAAATATCAACGCAACTGAGTGACAAATACTTAAAATAGAACACAATTAATGAATTTTGACCCTTTTAGCGCAGTAAGACGTGGGATTTTAAACTAGAAAGCGCGGGAAAATAGTCAATGCTAGAAATTGGAAAATTTTCTTGGTGCAGTGCTAACAAGGGGCATACACTATCTCCAATGAAGGGAGAATACATGATGGGTTCCATGTAACATATTTGAAGAAGGTAGAAGAAAATATAGCAGCACAAAATGAAATCCTATTCATAAATGAGTGCAGAAAGTTGATCTTGGAGACAAAAGGGATAGTCGAGGAAGATGTGAAATAATAGAACTTAAAAGTCCAATACTGGAAGAGTGACCGAAGAAATTTTCATGGAAGATGCCATACTTGAAAAGAAGATTTTATGGACACACATCCAAACTTGCCACTTCAAAAAAAATACACAAAAATGCAAGGGGAATAAATAAAGGAAATGAATAAAAAACATCCTCATTCTAGATTTTTTTAAGACTTTTAAATTGAACTTATGGTACATTGATTTGGTGTTTACTAGTTTGGACTTTGGGGACAAATCTCTTTCAACGGGAAGGCATATTGTGTAGCTAGGCACAATGTATATTTATATTTATGCTTTAGTCCTTGTTAATATCAATGCCATTATATATGTCATGTTTTGTTTACCTAGAATGAATCAAAGGTTAAAAGGGATAAAATCTAAAAATACAAAAAGATGTTCCTTCTACTTTATTTTGTTAACGCAAAACACAGAGCTGCCACTATGTGGCCACTGCAGTGTTTGATGTCAGAGTAGGTATAATTTTTCTTGGTTGAGCAGCTGCCCATATATTTTTGCATGTTTGTTTCTACATATTTTTTTGTACAATTTAGGCGCACAAAGATGATACATACTCAACTACAGAGTGAAATCAAAATTTAGTTCATCAAAACATGAAGTAGGAACAATTTGGTTAAACACTTACAACATCAATGCTAAGTAGATATATATTTTTTTGGGTTATAACCCATCTATTTTTTAGTCATTTCAAGATGACCTCAATCAACATGTTGATCACACAATAATTATCTGAGGCATTTTCATTATAAGACACGGGGCTTATATTATTTCATTCAAAAAAAACTAAAGAGAGTATTTTTAAGCATTTGTGGAGATTCCTAGGCCATTATCCTTATAATTATGATTATTCAATTTATTTAATTAAGAGCTTATTATTAAAGGTAGGAAAACCTTTTTAGCTTCTAGTTTCTTATGCTTCCTAATATCTAAATGAGTTTAGAATTAATTTCCTTGGGTTGTTTTTTAGTGTACTAATTATTTTGCCACTAATTATTATTGTACTATGAAAATTTCTTTGTAAATTGCTAATGATGGAGGTTTTTACTAACCTAAGAAGAAAATAATTTGGCAATATGAACCAAGAACAAAATAATGAGACAATTGATATATTGTGGTCTCAATTCTGAAGAAAACCTGATAAATGTAATAGTCCTTGCAAAAAGTGTAAGGACTTAAATAATCAAAGAATTCTAATCACAACAGTTGAGAGTCATTGTAGGCAACATGGTCACGTTGAAGGGGGGAATGATTATCATCGATTGGTGAATGTGGATTTTCAGCTGGAGGAACATGAAGGTGTGAATATCCAAGGTGAGGATAATGCTCCCATGGAAGAAGATGATCCTATGGCAGAGAACACAATTGAAGAAGATGGTATTGGCGTAGCTGATAATGTGCCAGAGGACATGATTGAAGAAGATGCTATTGGCGCAGTTGATCAAGATGATCATGGTGATGGTACTAGTGCATCTAATAATGATGATGAAGATTTCCTTGATGTACCTATACTTGAGAAGGCATACGAGCCCCTATACCAAGGCTCCCAAACAACTCTTCTCTCCGCTATAGTGGTGAACTTGAAGGTTATGAATGGTTTATCCAATGTAGCAATGTCACATGTGCTAAGGTATGCCATTTTTTTCATCTTCAATGTTAGCATACCATTACTATTGATTATATTAACAAATCATATTTGTTGTTGTAGGTTGATAGGTGAGTTTTTTTTACCACCATCAAATATTTTGCCTTGTTCATACCGAGAATTATCTACCATTATTAATCAAACTAGAATGAAGTATCAAACAATGCATGCATGTCCCAATGATCACATTCTATATCATAAACAACATGAATTTTCAACAGAATGCCCTAATTGTCATATTAGTAGATATTGGTCAAATCAAATAACAAAAAAGGTGCCTCAAAAGGTTCTTCGATACATTCCCATTATTCCATGTATTCAACGATTATTCAGGTGCACTAGCTTGGCACAATTTATGGATTACCATGTATGCAATACAAGTCAAGATGACATTATGAAAATTCTTGTGAATAGTTCTTCATTTAAAGAAATAGAAAATACATGGCCACACTTTAAAGAAAAACCTCATAATCTCAAGCTTTCATTAGTAGCGGACGGTGTCAATCCATTTGGAGATATGAGATATGTTTACTCAGTGTGGCCTATTTTTATTATTAACAATAACATTCCTCCTTGGATGTCCATAAAGAGAGAGCACATAATGTTTTTAATAATTGTACTAGGTATTTTCTTATTTAATAGTTGTCTAAATTAAATTATAAACACTGCATCAAAATGGTCATAATAATTATGTAATGTTTTTGTTCATTCAACTAGGTAAGTACCAATTTAAAGATATGAACGTGTATATTGAGCCGCTTATTGAGGATTTGTTGAAGTTATGGAATGGGGTCACTATGTATGACATCTCTTGACCAATAGGACAAAGAAAATTTTAATTTCATGCAATGCTTGTATGGACAATACATGATGCCCCTGGGCTAACTCATTTTTGCGGTATGTTATATATTATTAAGGTCACATATTTTTGGTATGTTATAGTGGTTACACATTATTGCTGTATGTTTAAGTTGTGCATGATAATTTTAAATGATCCAATTGTACATGATCTTTTAGGTCTTCAGACAAAGGGTAAATTTGCATGTCCATTTTGTGGTTCGAAGATGAAATCTCGTCATTCAAGAGGTTTAGGAAAGTAGGTGTTCGATGAGTTTAGGCACTTTCTCCACAATAATCATAAGTATAAAATTATTGAAAAACATATTTTTAATGGGAAAGAAGAGACAACCTCAAGGCCACAAAGAATGAGACCTCATCTATGGAAGTTGGAATACAATAGACTAAATCGCCGAGGTAAAGTCATTCCATTTGATGATTTTTTTTTTAAATATATATTTTTATATTGTCTTTTATTTACTAATTAATGATGTAACTGATGCTCATGAAGGTCATCAAGGCATCAATGACCAACTTCCTAGAGGAATAAATAGTTATCCTAGTCAATTTAGTAGGTTTTCATACTGCAAGGATCTCCCAATCATGCATTTGTTTGATGCTATGCATATTGGAAAGAATGTAACAGACACTATGGAAAATATTGGATGTAAGCCATGACAAAGAAAAAATTGCCAAAATTTGTAATGGCATTCATGAATTCAATCATGCACTGAAAAATTTCATTGAATCAAATAGCAATGGAGACTGCATAAATATGAGTGCCCTTCCTTGGTTATTAACTAAGCAGCAAAGTGGTGCATTAAAAGAAGTCATAAAAAAGACAAAATTTCCAATAGGATTTGCTGCAAATATAAGCATTCTTATATCAAAGAAAGGTGATTTTGGGCCAGGTTTGAAAACACATGATTGGCATACCTTCGTCAAGGTAAGTCACGTTCTCTATTTACAATATATTTATAAAATTGCATGTACTTTTTATTGTATTATTTTATAATATATTGAAAAGATCATTTTTTTAATTATTGAAGTATGTCCTACCTCTATCCCTCCCACACCAGTTTGACAACAGTGTTAAACAAGTTATATACAATCTTGGAAAATACATGAGGTGGTTATCATCTAAATAAATTGATAAAAAAGATATAAAATATTGGAAGAGAAAAATTCCCCTCATTATGTGTGAAATGCAAAAGTGTCTACCTGCAACTTTTTTCAATGCTCAAGAACACTACCTCATACATCAAGTTGAGGAGATTGAATTGTGTGGACCTATAAAAACTAGGTCAATGTGGATGGTTGAGAGACACTTAAAATTTATGAAGGGCTTGGTTTGACAAAGATCACATCCTGAGGGTGCTATGGTGGAGGGATATATGGTATAATAAACCATGGTGTAAATTAGTGAATATCTTCCCAAGTTTGTAGTAAATATCCATATAGATCACATTTGGTATCCCAACTCTATTAACAAATTTGAAGGGGAGTACTTGATGGGGAGAGGTAGATTGAGGAAAGTGAGAGGTATTAATTATACGATGTTATTCTAGTTTATTAATTCTTATAAATCTTCAATATAATTTATTTCTAAGTGGTTGATTTATTTTCTTTACAGTTGATCATGAGTGGGATGCACTACATTTGTATATTGCAAACAATCTTGATTGGATGATGGTATGGATTCAACAATCTCAAGGAAATGGTCGCTCATTAACATGGGATGTTTTTGCATCATTGGTTAAAGAAGCTCATCGTAATAGAGATTCCAATGTTATGCCAATGGTACTTGATCTAGAATATGGTTTAAGAGGTAGAAAGCTATGTATAAGTTTACTAACCATGGCCCATAAGTTTAATATCAACTCACGGATCGATGCAAATAATCTTGACATGTTTGAATAATTGCAGATCAAACACCACAAATCTATGTACTACCATGGCTGTAAATTTCACATAAAAAGTTAGATGAAACAAAGAAAACTTGTGATTTTGGGATAAGTACAGTCTTTGAGGTCACTAATATTTCATCTAGAAATGGCATACATCCTCAACAATCTTAAAATCAATAATATAGAATGTTGGATGATATACTTGAGTGCGACTTTAATTTATTCAAATTAGTTCTATTTGTCGTCAAATGGTATCGGCTATGGCTGAATCAAAATGATCCTGATAGGACTGTTAGTGAACATGATAGTGGATTTACAATGATTAATACAAGGTCATTTGAGCCAGTTGGAGGTGAGCCTTATGTTCTTTCAAGCCAATGTGAGCAAGTGTTTTACTTTGGCGTTCCACATAAACTGGGTTGGTCATTTGTTGTTAGACATGATCCAAGAGGAAGGTCAGTAAAGTATAATGTGATGGAAGAAGAAGATACTAAAGAATCAAAAGATGAAGTAAATGATGATCACGAATGAGTGTTACACAATAAAGAAGAAGAAGAAGAAGAAAATTATGATGATTCTGGTCCTGCTGACGATGATGGTGATGATGATCATGATCATGATCATGGTGATGAAGATGGAGTTGATCAAGGTGATGGTGGTCATGATGAGGATGGTCATGATAATGGTGATGAAGATGATGATGATGGTGATGAAGATGGTGGTGGTGTTGGTCATGATGATGATGATGATGATGATGATGATCAAGGTGACAAGTACGATGAT
>MU223064.1:529547-541597 GCA_018584345.1 Thuja plicata | reverse complement strand
CTTGATTAGTGTTGTGTATTAATGATTAATGTTATATCATATAAGTGAATGTTATTCGATTGTATTGATTGAATGTTATCATTCATAAATGGATGAATGAATGAATGAAGTGTGTAATTAGATTTAATATGGGGAATTTAGATTGATGTTAGGGGGAGGGGGTGAGGCCAGATGAGCTTCCACCTTCATGTGGTTGGCCTTGTTAAGTAGAGAATATTAAAGTATTCTCAAAACCAAGTGAAGATCAAACTAACATACCTTCATTATTTAATCAATGCTAAGAGACACATAGAAGATGTGTGATTATTGAGGGGGATTTTATTGATTGACTACATAGTTAGGGAATCATGCATGGCACCATCAAGTTACCACACATAGAAAAACACTTTGTATGAGAATAAACTCACAATCAGTTCTTTGAAAGACCGTTTTGCCTAGCCAATGCATGTTTTGCTGCATCTAAGTAAAGTGTCCAATCATGAGTGAAATGAATGATTGAATGAAGATGAGAATTTGGTGTGTA
This sequence comes from Thuja plicata, assembly GCA_018584345.1. Classification (NCBI taxonomy): domain Eukaryota; kingdom Viridiplantae; phylum Streptophyta; class Pinopsida; order Cupressales; family Cupressaceae; genus Thuja; species Thuja plicata. Next base: position 541,074 of record MU223064.1, on the reverse strand, counting down.
TCTTGACACCAAACTAGATTGGTGCATTGCATAAGATATCACTTTCTTTGAGACATGGAAATATGGTGTCATGTCTTCCACCATCGAACTCGACATTGAACTCCCCTTGAACTTTCATATTTGGGGATTTTATCATTACTACCCTTATGAGATCAAAACATCAAGCTCATGTGTACCATAGGAGATGCATGTTATTAATTAGTTCATCACATTTCTAAACCATTTTTTTGTGGCCCTTACCGCAATCAAAGTCTCCCTCATAGTATCTGTTCATCGATAGATGTCACCAATAAACCATTCAACTGCATGGGAATTTTGTCAAACATTTGACATGGTCCATCTCTATTTCCTTGATTGCTTGAAGGTTTCAGGAGGTAGATCTAACTAGCATGCTTATGACATGCCATGACAAAGTGCATAGAGTCTTCCAATCTTTCTCTCCAAGACAGGGAGCATCCAGATGCTTTCATCACTTTTACCTTTGTTGCAAGTAGGTTCAATCTTCATATATGTGTGTTGGAGCTGAGAATTTTGAGTTCAAACCTTTGGGCTTTGAACTTTAAAGTCACAACCTTAGAACCTTAGATTTCCACTTCAATCAAATTTTACTTGAATGTGTGGATCACCTCAGAACCATCTGCAATGTGTATAGTTGTAGACTGTTGCACAACTTGCACTCTAGTGTAGTCTTCTTGCCAATAATCATCATATAAGTAGTGTTTTTGAGTGTTGCAAATTACATGCTCAGGTTGACTAGAGATAGATAATTGTGTCTTCACAAGTTAAACTTACTAACATTGTTATGATACTTCAGATCACTCATAGTGCAATTGTGTTAAGCATAAAAAGTATTTTTTTCCCTGACATATTTTTCTTATTCGAGAGTCAAGATAGAGGGAATTCTAAGGAAAACAAATATAGAGTTAAGAAGTCTTTATAAGCCTTCTCCATTTGTAGATTTATTATATATAGTGATCTTCTCTAGAGTCCTTTTTTGTGTACCGTCTTAAAATTCATCCTTGCTCAACAACATTCGTAAAGCTAGTGTTTCCAAATTTGATTTCCAAAGGATGAACTTCAACTTAAGAAAAGAGTGTCGAGACTGATTAGTTGACTAGTTATAATGTTTTTTAGTTCAATGAGACTCGATTTTAGGTTAGAATGATTTAAATGATCTTTTATAACATCGTTATTCTTAGGCAACTCTTGTTAATTTTAAACAATAAAATATTCAACTATTATGTCTAGAATACTTGCACTGTTCAATCTCCAAAAATAGAAGACATATTGTACACATAAATAAGGCAAGACTTTTAATGCATATGACCTAAAGAGTTTTTCTACTACCTGAATAGTTTTGGCCACATATTATTTAGTGCGTAACCTTATTAACTTCTTATAAACTAGGACAAATTTTGGTATCCATCGGTTCTTAGTTTATTCACTTCATTGATTGTCAGACTGCTTTACATAATATGGATTTCAATTAACTAATGACTATTATAGGGTTCATTGGTCTTGCCACACAATTTCAATTTTACAATTGATGAACTTTACCTCATTTTCAAATTAACTTTTATTTGCGCTATGTAATAATGTATGTATTGAATCAAAAGGGGTGTTACACCTGGGATACCATGAATATTTTCTTGGTTTCAGACAATGAAAATATTTACACTAGATAACTTAAATTTTCAGATTCACTAAGCTACAAGGACAATTTCAAATAGAAGTGAAGAATTCCCAATGATGTATGCCCATCAACAACAGGGAATCCAAACTATCTGTCTCACTGATAGCAACACAATACTATGTAGCATATTTAAAATATATTCTAACAAATGAATTTACTCCTTACAGGTGTTTGTTGATCACAGAACAAGCTTGCATCCAATAGAAGTTCCTAGAAATTGGATTTGGAATTTGTGAATATGCACAGTATACTTTAGTACATAAATTCCTAGTATATTTAGAGGTCAGTTTATTTTCATTTAAAACCTGGAAATCGTTACTCAATGTTTTTACTTTTCATATCTAATTTCTAATGTATTTTTTTACTGCATGCTATTAGGTCTTCACACAGAAGCAATCCAAAAGTGTTTTTGGAAAGGTACAAATATTTTCACATCTTCACACACACAAATATATCGCGTTAGTGTTTTTCTAAATATTGAAAGAAAACTGAATTGGATTAATCCCCAAGGAACCTTGAACTTCATATGTCATTAATTTGATGGTGGATAAGATTCACCTATATAATCTAGTCTGTGTTAATTACTTCACAGAAATAATATAAATTTCTACATCAAAATCCTGAGTAGATCAATGTCGAGGATGGTTTATATTTGTAAATATAGATTTCTCTATTTGCTTCCGATCTTGTATCCTTATCTTTTGAAGGGAATAACTCTGTAAAACTGATCATACCATAATTTTCCAAGAAACAAAGGTCACATTAGAAAGCTCTAATATAAATTTGATCTTTGATTAGGAAGGTTTTACTACACCATTCCTTAATTCATGAATACATATTCTAGTATAAATTTTACTGAATTTATTTATGTTTTCTTCTGTAAATCAAGGTCTATACCCAAGAATAACTTCATAATAAAATTGGAAAACTTTCTTAAGTGCTAGAAATGAAGATAATGGCCTTAAAATGGACAACTTAGAAATTAAACAAAATAACAATATCCAACAGTAACGTTGACACAAGATACTGTCTGAAGAAATCCTCTGGGTGTTAAAGCACCTTCTTTGTTAATTACAAGGTTGCATCCTATTTCATATCTCAAACTCTTTCTTCTTGGTTGGTATTTTCTAATGTTGGATATGTTAGTTCTTTTTCTTGCTGATGTGAAAATATTCCGTAGAGGGCTTGCTCTATTTATCCTAGACACTGAGCAAGCAAAGAGTAGAACAACAGACACAAGGTTTTGAAACCTCCTACACTTTGAGCTCCACTAACTCGGACGGGATTACCCTTCAAGCTTAGAATAATGAAATCACTGAATTATTCTAATTAACTATGGATGAAATTATAGGGGTTGATCACTGTAACTTTTATTAAAATAGACCAGACTAAAAGTAAATATTAATTTTAACAATGATATTCATTTTGTTAAATAGAAATAGACCAGTGCTCAATCCTAGGGCATGGAGTCACTTATGAACAATTTTAACCAGCTTGATCATGGACAAAACTTAAGGTAATTACAACATCTGACATAAACATAGATATACCTTGTACATCTATCTCAATACACTTAATCAAGTTAATTCATCAAATTCATTTTATACCCTCAATCTTATTGAAACATTCCTAAGGCATTTTAGTCTTTCCTTGAAAGAACCCTAGAAGTATTTCATAATCTGCCTGACAAATATATAAATTGAACATTCCTAAAAAATTCAATTTAAACAAAATTCAAAACACTAAAATGAAGACACAATACTCATTATATTCTTCAGAAACTGTGAACTGGATTTTATTCAAAAATCATAATCGCTTGCTACATTGAACAAATATTTCTCCAAAAACCTACTATATTGGTCTCAAACTAGAGCTTACAATTATATTTTGTATTCTCTTAGAATGAAATAGCTACCCCTTTCCCAGTAGTCTTGGAATCCTTTTATAACTAAGGATGCAACAGGCTACTGACATACTGGGAGAATTTACAAAAAACTTTTGCAACAACTTTGCAACAGACAAGAAAAAAAATTTGTAACCGAACACGGGTGGCAGCTATTTGCAAATCCTGAACAAGGTTTGTTTTTGTTGTTGACAATGTCCTCTTCATCCTTTTAGCTTTGCCTCCCACCTATTTACCTCTTTGGTGGTGGGCCAATCAAAGGCCTTTTCTTCTTCCAACTTAGCAACAAATTCTACCCACCTGGCATCCATGGTAAATCTGGCCTCAGACACAAATTTAGCCATATCTCTTTCAACTTTGAAAAGGTTATCAATCAGTTCATTGCAATATTTTACATTTCTGTCCTTTTCTAAGTGTTTCTTTATATCCTGGTTTCCTAGTATAGCATCGAAACCAGCTACCCAATCTAATTGTGCTTTCAAAACACCTATCTCCTCATAAATTTCTGGGATCAATGGTGGACATTGATCACCAAACAACTGCAACTTATTTTCTATCACATCTGATTTGCCATTAAAAAAGGCAAAAGTATCATTCAACTTACTGACAATATCAATGGTCTTTATTACTTTATCTGGGAATTCATCACTGTACAGCATAGCCATTTTTAGCTTATCCAAAATTCTTTCCTTCCCTAACCATAGTTTGAAAGCAGGCTCTAAGAAAACCATAGCTTTCGCAGCTATCTTTGAGGCTTCTTATAATGATCCATATAGTGTATACACTATGTCAATTTTTTGTTTCAAGACTTCAATTATGTGTTGCAACATGAGTAATATGATAGACATAGCATTCATTCCCTATTCTTGTGATACATCTTTTGATTGTGTCTCTACCAATGCAGAGTCTTCCTTAACTCCTTTGAAAACATCTATCACAACTTTGGCCACCTCCTCAAGGGTTTGAGTTTTTTCCCTTTTACTTTCTATTAATTCTTCTTTTAGTTTGGCAATTTCTTCTTCTAATGTGTGGTTCTGGACCACCACTTCTTCATGTTTCTTTGCCAGGGCCATCATTTGGCCAAAAGTTGTCTCATACCTCTTTGATAGGTCGTCAACTTTTTCCAAGTTCATAAATGAAACATGTGTCATTAACTGAGCTATCTCAGTATCTAAAGTATTTTGCAGATTCCCTATCATCCTGTCTTCCCTTTTCTCCTCTCTGATAGGGTTTCTGTGTGGTAGGAGCTAGTGACCATATTTCTAGGGTTTTGGATTTAGGATCAAATCCTGATCCTTTTAAAACTTCATCCATTTCAAATTCTATTTTAAGCAGAGGATCTTCCTGCCTCCTGATCTGATCAATAATGAAAGTGGATTGTAGGTCCCAACCAGGCATCAGCATCACACCACTATTTTGTACCAGCAACCTGGCTTGTTCCATAGTAATCTATTCAGTCTCAGGATCATAATCCTGGAGTGTTTGTACAATTTCCTCATTTTTATCTGCATTCTCTTCTTTTGCAGTTATCTCTTGTCTCAAATTCTTTTGTTTCAATTTAACCAAGAAGGTCTTGAACTCTTGAGACTTTATGAACTCATAATCCTTCATGAATTCATTTGCCATCATGACCCTCTTGTCATCTTTTTCAAACAACACAATTTGATTGTCTCCTTGACCCTCATCCTCGGACTCCTTTTGCAGTTGCCTTTTCAATTTTCTAAAGTATTTACCATGCTCTGATATCATGGCTTTGCCATGCTTTTCCTATCTTGCACCATTTTATGCTCTTTCTTCTATTTCTTTCTTGGTGGCTCTCTAGCTGAAGTGGCCTCTTCACTGGCTTCTTCCCCTGCCTCTTCTTCTTCATGTTGTTCTTCCTTTTGTTGTTCCTCCTCCTATTATTCTTGGTGCTCTTGATCATGTAGTGCAATGAGAACTGGGGACCCTTTAGACTGTGCATCTTTAGCACTGAATTGGGGCACTTGTGACATTAAGTTTTCATAGGATTTTAGCATTTGCTCTATCTTTTGGAATTATGGGAGATTAGGGAAAAAACCAGAGAATGAGTTATCTAATTCTTTCCATTCAGATTCTTCTCTTAGGAGGTCATTCCACTTCCTTCTCCTATCCTAAACTTCTTGTTTATTCAATTTGTTCCTCACAAAATCCTCATCATCCAATGGCTCATGGTCTCTAATTTTTTGCCAATGAGTCATCCTTTTTAGGGTTGTCTGCAAAAAGTTTTTAGGATCACAGAATCTGGCAATCGCTGCAAACATTTTGTATTGCTTTAAGAAATCATTTATCACATCAAATATTTTTTTCCCAATGGAGAAATCAAAACCCACCCATAACCTGGGGATAAAAGTTCCCTTCTTGTGCCCCTCTAGAAATTCCTTATCTACCCAAGTAATTTTCCATACAAATTCTAAGAAAGCAATCCTGGGAGGAACAAATTTAGGAAGAATGTGAGGAGACTGAGTACAACCATATACTCTGATGATAGTAATGTAATAAAAAAAGAAGAAATAACCCCAATTGTGAGAGATAGGCCAATTTGGGACATACTCCCAAGGTCTCAGAATCTTTCTAACTGCATACAGAAGCCTGTGCCTGTCTGTTCCCAACAGATTAAAAATTGGATCCAAAATCCAGTTGCAAAAGCATACAAATGATGAGTTGATGGATGAACTATCCCACACCTAAGTCCATCTTTGGATTGGTGCCTCTACACCATACTCTGAGACAAACACCTCAAGCTCTTTATCCATTGATGCTCTGTTATAATATAAAATCATGTACATTAGATGGGAGTAATGTTTAAAAGTGGGTGTTGGATTATCTGACTGTATCTCTAATAATGTAGCATGGATAGCATCAACTATGTAGCCAACATAGTCATAATCAGTGTTGATCTCTGGGTGCTGGATGTTCATTGCCATCATAAGTATCTCTTGAGACACTGTAGAATCTCCATCAAAGCCTAGAACCCTACTTAAACCATAGACTATGCATTTTACATAATGATGAAACAGGGATAAGTCAAAAGGTGGCTTGAAATTATCTAGAATCTTCACCAAGTGCCTATCTACTCTGGGCATAAATTTAGGCATTTCATATTTCTTAATCAAATGCTCTCTTTTGACATAATCAACCTTAATCTTCTTCAAACCAATGTCTGTGCATAATGCACCAGTGATTCCAAATACCTCTGCCACTGACCTTCTATCTATGGAGACTAGGGTTTCCTTATTCCTTTTCCTGATTACCCTAGCTACTGGGCAATAGTTTTTTTCTAACTCCTTAATAAGACCAATGTCAACATAGACGTCAAGCACAATCAATTTAGCCATAGTCAAATCCCATGGATTAAAAATTGGAACTGGTTTGATCCTATTATTCTAGAAATAATGAAACAAAGTATTACCAGAATAGTTTGGGGTTACCAGATTTCTGCATTGAGACCATTTATCGTTCCATTCCTCCCAGTTTGGGTTGTTTGTATTCAGAGTTCCAGGAAACAACTCAAAAATTTCTTCTATTTACTTCTTCAATGTGACTTATTTCTTCTTCTCAGACCCTTGTGATGTAGCAGGAACAATAGCTTGACTCATCCTTCTTCTTTGGATTTTACTGTCTCAAATAAAATTCTCCAAACCAATAAGCTTTTTTACTCTTCATAGAAAATCTCAGGATGCAGAAATGAGAGCTATATAGAATCAAACTCAATCATTCATACTTATAGTCATTAAATCATGTGTCTTGTCCATTTGAATGCCAAATTCTTGCACTTGCACTATCATGAAATCATCATTCTGTCACTAATGCTGCCATTAAATCACACTATTTGATCCTAGCTAGAAAAGAGTGTACACTTTTCTCCCTTTTTGCACTCGTAAGCCTAAAACTAGCCACTTGTCAATCTGATGCCAACCCACTGCACTTTACTCATACTTGGAATAGTTCTTGCAAGTGAGCGATGTGACCCTTTATTTCAACCAGTCGCATACTCACCATTTATCTTTACCTTGCCTTTCATCTTCTGCAAGTGAGTGATGACCTAATCTGCACTTCATCATTCAGCAGTCACATACTCACTATCTTTCTACATTTTTCTTTTAGGTTCATGCGAGTGAGTGATATTACTTTTACTTCAACCAGTCACACATTCGTTGCTCAACATTTAACATCATCTGAATCTTGGCGACTGAGCGAGTATCCATTCACCTTTTAGTCATTCCATAATCGCATACTCACTGGCTTTCAAATTTTTACTTTTGGATATGGGTGAGTGAGCGATGTTCATTTTTTATCATATACTTTATCTGGTCGCTCACTCACATTGCAAAACACTCCAACTTACAACACTTAGCGAGTGAGAAATGGATTTTGTTCTTTGTTCAGTCACAAACTCACTGTTGAAAAATTTCTAAGGCTTAATCCTTTGTGGTTGAGCGGGCTCTTATATCAAAATCTTAAAAATTTCCTATCATGCACTTGTGAGATTGTAAACTTAACCATATTACTGACTATGTGTGCACGCCTATCAACCTTCTTTCTTTAATCACATAATCGCTAACTTTTTTCCTTTTGTCTTTGTTGATGGGCGAGTGAGCGATATCCCTCTTCTTTTCCTTATCGCACACTTGCGAGTTCATTTTCCAAACTCTCAAAGCATCAGTGAGTGAGCGAGGTGATGAATGATCCTATAATCACTCACTCACACACCTTTTATAAATTTGAAAAATACCTCTGTGACTAAGCGACGAGCCTTCAACTTAATAACTTCTGCATGCATTTATCGCTTACTCGCACTGCAAAATACAAGTGATTCATAACCTAAGCGAGTGAGAAACCTCTAGAACCTGACTTTGTTGTGTAGTCGCTGACTTGAAAGACAAACATGGAAAAGCTAATGCGGGTATGCAACTACTTCATTTTTGACAAGGCTCGCTCGATCGTAGAGCATAAAGTGAACAACATAACTTTAAAGTGACTGTGCCACACACAAGGTTTTAAGTCATCGCAGACTCACTGGTCCTGTCTTTGAAAAAGTTAATTCCTGGCAAGTGAGCGATAAATAGAATCATTCCTAACCCGCTTAGTCATGAACTTACAACCCAAATTTCACAAAACATCACGATTGCGCAATTTACATTCTTTTAACACCCAAACCGCTCACTCGCACAAATGATCATGACTTGACACAATATTATTATGACTACACAATTTTACAATCTGACGACTCGTCACCCACTTGAACTTGAAAACATGATAAATGACCAACGCGACTGAGCGAAAAATACTTAAACAGAACATAATTAATGAATTTTGACCCTTTATGTGCGGTAAGACACAGGATTTTAGACCAGAAAGTGTGGGAAAATAGTCAATGCTAGAAATTTGAAAATTTTCTTGGTGCAGTGCTAATAGGATAAACAAATCATAGATCAATAAAATGATACTTTTTATGCATGCTTTCAGTAAGGACTATAGAAGTAATTTGACAAGCTTAGTGAATTGAAAAGTGATGGTATTTGTTCTATTTTATAGATTTGAAGTTGAAATGGCATGTACCTTGTGGACCAAATAGTGTTATCACTTTTACTAGTACGCCTTGGTTGAAGCCATGGTATTGGTGGTCATGGCCTATTCTGCCTCTAGGGATTTCTTGGCACGAGTAGAGGTTTCAAACAATAGGGTAAGGAAAGCTTGGCTACCTAGTACAATCAATTATCTTTGATCAAATGTGCATTTATCTAATATGAGCTCTTTGTAGGTATGGTGTAGAGATTCCTTTGATTCTCCTGGAGTCACTCTTTTACATGGTCACCATGGCTTTTTCTATAATTTCTTTTAAGGGTTTCCATCCCTCTTTATCGAAGCTTTACCTCATGAAACCTGAGTAGGGTTTTCTTCTCTACCCAAATTTTCTTAAGGTACTGGTTCTCACTTGTATGGTAGGAAGTTATCTACTACCATTTTTCCTTGTTCCTAGAACAGCTCACCCTGTAATGGGCGGGGGGCTTTACTTATTAGGCTCCATGTCTTTTGGGTTTGTTCTTAAAAATGTATTATTACTCCCATCTTTTCCAATTTTTACCCCTTGGTTGGGTATATTTGGGTCACTCATTGCAATGGATTTTCCATTCTACACTAATGGTATAGTAAGAGCATTGGTTGTAGGAGCATATGCATTTTTTGTAGCTCCATTTGTGTGGTGGGCTCTTATGAAAGTAATGTCATCTTTGGACACATTAGTTGAATGTGAAGCATTGAGGGTGTGGGGATCCTAATCAAAATCTAAAACACGGTCTCTGCTGATGAAAGTTTGTTAAAGCCTCATCAAAATCTGAACCATAGTCTCTGCTGATGAAAATTTTCTAAATCTAGCTGTTCTATCTGCAATTGGTGGTCATCAAAGATTTTTCTCACCTACTGTTCAACAACCTAAATCTCCATTCATAAACTTATTTTGGTTCACTTCAATTCAAATAGAGAAAGCTATTAATTTCAAAAAATAGAACTAAAAATCATCAACGATGCATGTTTGTCCAACACGTCAAACAAAAGAAGCCATTGTTCTCCATTTTTTTGGATTTTTCCTATGTGGCAGATTGGGCCTCTGATGAAGTGCCTTGAATTTTGTGCTGACTTATGGTACAATCACATGTGGAGGGAAATGACTAGGTGGAGTCCATAATCATAAGGAGATTGTACAAGTAAAATCTCTAATTTTTCACATTCTTTTGTCCGGTTGCAAAAACTTTCCTTGTGACTAATTTGATTCATTCATTAGAAGATATTGCAAGTTTTTAATCAACAGAATGCCTGTATAAAATTATTCATTATAAAGAAGTGTTTGCTAGCTTAGAATCAAATGAAGAATTTCACACCTAATAGAGACTTCAGATATCATACTAACCTATACTACAATTTCACTATTGAGTGAGGGTTCAGTTTAACAATCAACAATTGGTGCCTGTAGAAATTTTTAATTTGAAAATATTATCAGATGTAAATTCAATCGAAAGAAATTATTTTACTAAGATTTGAGTTCTTCAAAGCTCATAATTTAAGAAAACATGCTTCTGTGAATGACTTGTGAATTTTTGAACGGTCAGCCATTCCAAGTGATCCAATCAAAGTCATTTCTAAGTAGTAACTTATGGTAAGGTCTCATAGGGGATTCCTAAAAATGTTGGGGTGGTGGATGGTGTTGATATTTTTTTTTGGAATATTAAAAATTTGATGGTCTCATGATGATAGTAGTGCAGTTGAGCTTAAAAATCTAAGCTCCAAAATTTTGGATTGAAGCTGGTGGTGTCATGAAATTTTTTTGTGAATAAAATACTAATAAATAAATATAATTTTCCTTATATTTATTTTCTCTAAAAATTCCTAAATATGCTGGCTATTGATCTGTCAGCATTTTTGCAGGTGTCAGAATGTGTACTTTCACTTAATGAAATTGAGATCTAGGTTACAAATTTCATGCTGATATGTGGTTGTTAGCTTGGTCTAAATATAAATAAGTTAATATTTGACTACAGCTATAATACTAAAGATATTATTTATGTAAAACTCATCACCTATAAATTGTTATGCTACAGGTCCCCCTTGTTGTGAGTCACTTCAGTTGCATGGTCAACCTGTAGAAGGAGAATGCCTTAGCTTTTCAGTAGTTTATAAAGGAGGTTAAGAATCACTTATCATAAAATCTGCTATGAATCTATTTGCATGGTAATCTGTCACATCCTAAATATATTTTCTATGGATTATATCTAAACTTGTAAATGTAATACTGCTTTTTATTGCAGGGAGAAAGGAGATTGTATTCATGAGTGGGTTCGACAGAATAGTAATGGAGGCTTAGACAAACTAAGAAATGATGGTGAGCCACTTTTAGTAAGATTTGAATTTTCTTT
>MU223064.1:500358-516242 GCA_018584345.1 Thuja plicata | reverse complement strand
AGGAAAGTGAATCATATTTAATTAAATAAATTTAATTAAATAGATAGAAGAATATAATAAATATAATTAATTAAAATTAACTATAATGTTATGGGAATATTAATTAAATTAATATAAGGACGATTTTGGACCTCTACATTTTGCCCCTCTTCGATGCATTGTCAAAAGTGATGTTGCATCAAAGAAAAGAAAATAAGATACTCCAGAGGTTTTAGAAAACCTACGGTAGCGAGAGAGGACGAGGGTGCCCCCTCGAGAAAATAATAGGAAAAAATACAATTTTTTTAATAATTTTTTTTCGAAAAGGCAATAAAATGGGGAACGTAGACCAATTGCATGGCATGTCCAAGAAAAATGGAGGAGAAACAGGGACCAGGATGGGAAAAGGGGAGACTGATGGAAGAAATGGGTCCCAAGGGGCTATAAATAGTCCATTGAGACCCATGAACAAGTCACTTTCACTTACAAAGAGCAAAAAGAGAGAAGAAGAAGAGAGTCATGGCAGTGCAACGAGAGCGAGTACAGCTTGGGGAGCGCATTCGGGTACACCAGCGGCTAGCGGATGTAGGACCACGAGTGAGTAGTCGAGCACCAACCTTGTCATTAATGTATTTAATGTTTTTAAAGGGTAGTTAGGTGCAATAAATGCCCCTAAACAGGCGCGCAGTGCAGACGACGATCACCTATTTTCCATCTGCGCAGACGGTGATCGACAGACCACCATCTTCACAGATGACTGATAGGCGATGGTCGTCTACACAGATGAAGATTTAACCAATATTCATCTACGAAGGCGGGGGGAAAAAAATGCGTGGCAGAGACGGCGATGTGTAACACCGTCGTCTACACGATAAGGGAGGCGGTGGCCTAAACTGCTGTCTCCACAGACTATTGTCTGCTAAGATTCACCAGCTCCACAGACTGGCGACTGTGAAATTTTTCCATCTGCGAGTGTCAACTGTCGTCTGCGTGGATTGACCCAAGAGTAGAAGAAAAGAGAGGAGGAAGAGAAAAGACAAGGGTCTGGGAATAATTTTTGGTGCCCCGAACAGGCCTGGGACATTTTTCGATGCCCCAACATGCTATCTGATTGTAGACATGTGTTTGCTGACTACAGGAGGAGATGATCACATTTCAAGCCAGGGAGTGTTACTCGGTGACTATGGAGCTAGAGCAGCACCTGACGGTGGTAGAGTGGGGAGTGGTGATGCTGTGTGGACTGGAGCACATGTGGCATTGGCCGCATCTTCGAGCACATAATGCGCTCATGTCTACTTTGATAGAAAGGTGGCACAGTACCACTTCTAGCTTCCACTTCCCTATAGGGGAAACCACTATCACCCTCCATGATGTATGGAGGATCTACAGAGTGCCCATTCGGGGGCTCATACCAAAGTATTGCGTGGAGGGATCGGAGGCATACATGGAGATGGCTCTGAGGCAGAGGTTCACAGATTTGCCGATTACACGGCAGTGGATGTCATGGACGGGAGTGATGACCATGGAGCCACGGCCATGGTGACTGGTGCTTTATCTAGCAGGATTGATAGCGGGACATCTCATGCCTAATCATGTAGGCAAGGGGTTCCCTATAGGCTAGGCATGAGTGCTGAGGAGCATGGTCGAGGACGGCGACCAGTATTGTTGGGGATATGTTATCCTCAGTCAGTTGTATTATGATAAGCATATGTGTGCCTACCGCAAGGGTAGGGCACTAGGGCCTAGATATACACTCCTATTGGTATGGGCTTGGGAGCATATAGCGGTCACACGACCGATTCAACATCAGGAGACCCAAGTGGTATATGAGCCCTTCGTATGTCGGTACAGGCCACCTATTAGTTATGAGGCCACATATTTAGTAGGATACTGGCGGCAGAGACTGGATGAGATGGGGGCCATAGTATGGGCACCCTATGCAGGATGCAAGGCCTGGGGCCATGAGACCCCATAGCAAGGTGTTTATGTAGAGGATGGGTTCTACCATTCATATTACATGAGATTTGTACAGACTGACTGCTGGCTGTTCGGGAGGACAGCATATATGATATCACGATACATGCCCTCCAGGGTTCAGAAACAAATGGGCCAGATTTAGGAGGTAGTACCAGACGGGTTCCCGCTTCCATTGGTTACCCACGAGGTAGGGAGCATATGGGGGATGGGAGCAGATCCTCAGATAGCCCAAGAATCTCTTATGGGCATGATTGAGGTGCCCTAGATCAAGGCGAGAGAGTCTTTACTGGATGTAGGGGTAGTTCCTGCGTATGCATAGTGGTGGGCAACACACAGACCCATCAGATTGATAGTGCCAGGGGTGGTGCAGGCGGATGAGCAGCCAGGGGCTGGAGGAGATTGAGAGGGACAAAAGGATGATGATTATGATGAGGGAGGAGATGGAGGGGCCAAGAGGAGAGTCTAGCCTAGGGTGGCAGTACCACGGTGGAGGGGGCAGGTTCAGATATCAGTGGGTGGGCAGCCATCGATTATACCTAATGTATAGGTACAGGGGCAGGATCCACCTCAGGGACCATCTCCATAGGGACAGGGACCACCAGTGGGCTACATAGCCTAGGAGACATATGACACAACCATAGCAGAGCGAGATATCTTATAGACTGAGCTGGTGAGGGTTTAGGGATTATTAGCCACAGCACAAGCTATAGCCAGCAGCTTGTAGACAGAGGTGACCCAGATTCAAAGGGAGCTATATCAGAGACAGCTCAGGGGGATAGTGTGCAATGGGTGCTAGATGTTTTACAGGCTCAGGTGGATAGCAGTGAGTTCACTTTTATTGAGGAGTTTGGGGATCATGAGGAGGAGCTGACAGCTATGTCAACACAGATAGCAGCTCTGATAGCAAAGTGAGATCTAGCACGTAGATGTGCTGAGGAGTACAGGGAAAACTTTGAGATAGCGCAACTAGCAGGTAGTGCGGCAGGGGTAGGTCAGATGATGACCGATGCTATGGCAGCTCAGAGAGAGGCAAGACACATACGCTGAGAGGCCAGGTATTATATGGGCTGTACTATGGAACAGTGCCAGAGGAGGCATGAGCGCCTGCATATTCTAAGAGCACACAGTCAGTGAGCACCAGCCGAGCATCACAAGGATCAGTGGGGTTACCGTCATGTCCCAGCAGGGGAGCAGCACCATCACAGCCACCACCATGACTCTTTTCAGATTTTTGGATACACAGTTTTGACACATTTTTGACACATGATGTATGATATGACACTTTTGAGATATATATACATGGACTTATTTTTGGACTATGGGACTCTGATTTATGGACCTTTGATGATTTTATATGCTTATATGATGTGATGTTTATGCAAATGTATGGATGCACTTATGATGTTATATTTACAGTATATTATGGTTATGACTGATATGCAGGATGAGATGAATATATGTATGTATGATGAGACTGACAAATTTGTGATGCAGGGATGAGATGCATATATATATATATATATATATATATATAGATGTGATGTGATGTATATGCAAATGTATGGATGTATAAATATTTTTATGATGCTTTATGAAATGAATGAATCCTAAAAGATGTAATGAATGTTATGGATGCAACTAATGGAATGCAAATGCAAATGGTTATAAATGTATAATGCTAATGAAAATGATAATGAACAACGTACAAAATGAGCAATGCAAATGATTTGATTTAATGTATTAATAATGAATACTAAATGAATGGATAATGTAATGTATAATGGTTAATGATGAATGAAATGAATGTAATGTGAGACTTAATGATATGAAACAAATGAATAATGACAAATGAGATTAACAATGCAATTTATAATGACTAATGATTAATGAACGAAATGGATGCAATATGAGACAAATGATTAATAAACTGAAATGCAAATGATTAATGATTAATGACTAATGAACGGAATGGATGTAATATGAGACAAATTATTAATGGACTGAAATGCAAATGATTAATGATTAATGACTAATGAACGGAATGGATGCAATATGAGACAAATGATTAATGAACTGAAATGCAAATGATTAATGATTAATGACTAATGAACGGAATGGATGTAATATGAGACAAATGATTAATGAACTAAAATGCAAATGATTAATGATTAATGACTAATGAACGGAATGGATGTAATATGAGACAAATGATTATTGAACTAAAATGCAAATGATGAATGATTAATGACTAATGAGGACACTATTTTTGTGTGTATCGCAATAAGTCTGATAAAATCATGTAGGTGACCGGATAAGGGAATAAATAGAAACCTTTGTCAAGAGAAAAATCATAATGCAATATGACCTAACCACTATGCAAAGACTAACTATATGATAGTGAGATTAATACCGTGTTAATGTTGGAGAGCACACCCTAGTTTCATATTGCAAAAGGAGTTATGCACCATGTGCTAGAAAACACAAGTGACATGGTTCTTTTGCGTGGACTAGACTCTCAAACAAATAGATTGTTGGGAACAATAATGTGAGATATCAGGTATGATGAGAGCTATGAAATTTTACTCATGAGGAGATGTAGTACATCTAGATCTTTTGAGGGATTTGAGATGCATGAATCCTGCCCCGAGTGAGGCATACATAGTCATAATTGAATATCAAAACATAAATGCACTAGCAAACTATGACAAGCAAATCACACCACAAAGGACACATATTTCACTAGATACTTACCATAACAAACCAAGATATAAAAGATCGAGGCTGTCGCGATAAGGACATAGTAAAACAAAAGATAAATCAATAAAAAGGCATCCTGACCAAGTGGTCATTCAGTCCAAAAGTTCTTTCCATGAACAATTTGATGTGAAGATTGTTAGAAAAGCCGACACTAGAAGGATTCATCCTGATGGGCCAAAGATTGATTGATAAAAAATGAGAATTCGCTGGCAATTGCTCGTGAATAGAACGATCATTTAGGAAAGTCAATCTATATGCTGATTTGAATTAAAATGTTTGTGATCACTGTGTCTAGATCAAAGCTCAGTTTTGTGATTTGGTAAGCTCAATTGTGTGGGAATCATTATTGCGAAAGTGGGAAAATGGTCAAAGAACTACCTGCATAGATATGGGTAGCGACTCTTATTATAGAAGGTGATGCAAGCTGTATAGACAAATGGTGGAAACTAATGGTGGATCTGACTACACATGGCACCTGAAATAGGTTTTCACCATGGTACTTATCCATTGTGCCACCGAAATGGTTTTCACAGATGGACGGATTTTTATTTTTCTCTTTCTCTTTTTTGATTTTCTTTTCAAGATTTTGTATTTTTTATGCTTTTTTGATTTTTTATGATTTTTTTGCTTTTTTGAATATTCTAAATGTTTTTGGGATTTTCTGCTTTTCTGATTTTTTCTGGATTTTCTGAACAATTTTTGTTGTACAATAGACTATGAACTGATCAAGCATAGAAGCGCTTGAGATGTACAATATTTACAGGATCAGGGAGTGGATCTCCCTCTGGAGACACAATCTGATAGGTGCCTGAACCATATTTTTCTATAATAATAAAGGGACCCAACCAATTAGGTTCAAACTTCCCTTCTCACAGTTCTGGAGGTCCTTCATATTATGTTGCAGGACAAGATCACCAACCTCAAACTGACGAGGTTTGATCCTTTTATTGCACTGAAGGCGAAGGAAATTTTGATACACGTGGAGTTTTTCTAAGGCATTGAGGCATCTATCATCGAGGAGTTCCATCTCTTGCAAGTGGGCACCTCTATATTCTTCTTCAGACAACAGATTCTTCAAAGAGATTCTGAGGAAAGGGAGCTCAATTTCGATGGGTAGAATAGCCTCAGTACCATAAACAAGGGAAAAGGGAGTGGATCCCGTGGGGGTTTGAATGGAGGTGCGCTAAGCACAAAGGGTGGGATTGAGGTGAAGGTACCAATCACAGCCAGCTTCATCAACTATCTTCTTGAGGATTCTGAGAATGGTTTTATTTGTAGCCTCAGCTTGACCATTTCTTTGTGGAAAGTACTTGGAAGAGGTATGGTGGGTAATGTTGAACTTCCTACATAGCTCTATGACATCCTTGTTCTTGAATGGTCCTCCATTATTAGTAACAATGTCCTGAGGAATGCCATAGCGACAGATAAGATAGTTCAGAATAAACTTTGAAATCTATTTTCCAGTGGTGGTGAGAGGAACAACTTCGACCCACTTGGTAAAGTACTCCGTAGCAACCAGGATGTATTTATGACTATTAGATGAATTGGGAAAAATCTGGCCAACAAGGTCGAGACCCTAGTGTGAAAAGGGCCAAGGGGTGATGGTGGGTTGGAGTGATTGGGAGGGAGCGTGTATCAAATTGCCGTGCTACTAACAAGGTACACACTTCTTCACATAGTTGTAGGCATCTTGCTCCATAGTAGGCCAGTAATATCTAGTGCGTAACAACTTTTTGGCCAACGTAAGTCCACTAGATGGGCCCCGCAGATTCCTTGATGTACCTCCTCTAGGGACGTTTGTGCTTCATCAGAATTCAGACACCTTAAAAGAGTTCCATCAAAATACTTTCGGTAGAGGGTATCAGCAAGGATTTTGTAGCGGGAGGTTCGATGAATGAAGGTTTTACATTGATTGGGGGTTAAAGTAAGCAGGGTATGTCCATCGTGCAGGTAGGAATACACTTCTTGGTACCATGAGGAATTGGGATTAGCAATTTCACACACCATTTTGGAATTTGGCTTGTCATAGGCAGGGACTGTAAGATTCTCAACAAGAAATTCACACCGTGTGCTGTGTTCTGGCATAGTGATCAGAGACCCAATTGTTGCCATAGCATCTGCTGCTTTGTTGTTTGTGTGAGGGATCTGTTGAAAGTTTAGCTCAGTAAAATGCATCTTGAGATCTTCAACTGTCTAGCGATAGGGAAGCAACTTGTCATCCTTTGTTTGATATTCATCCATAACTTGTTTGATAACCAATTTTGAATCACCAAGCACCAATAGAGTGAGAATTTGTCATTGTATGGCCTGTCAAAGTCTAAGTACAAGGGCTTCATATTCTGCAATATTGTTGGTACAAGGAAACTGTAATTTGAAATATTTAGAAATGAGATCCCCTTTTGGTGTAACAAACAAGATTCCTGCCCCCGATCCTTTCTGAGTGAAGGAACCATAAAAATACAGCTTCCATGGTGGACTTGGGGCAAGGTTTAAGACTGATTCATCTAGAAAATCTATGATTAGAGGGTTTTTACCATCAACAGGTGCTTCAGCTAACTAATCTGCAATCACTTGTCCTTTAATAGCCTTTCGGTCTACATAAACAATGTCAAACTCACTAAGGATGATGACCCATTTTGCGCGCCAGGAGATACTTGAGTGGATCAATTTTAGCAACAAGATGAATCTTATCATTAAGCACATAATGTCATAGTTTCTATGTATAGAAAACAATAGCTAAACATGCCTTCTCAATTAGGGAATAATTCAACTCATAGCCAATAAGAGTTCTACTGAGATAGTAAATTTCTCGCTCTTTGCCGGTGTCATCTAATTGTGCCAAGAGGGCTCCCAATGCGACCTCTATAGAAAATATGTACAAAATCATAGGGCAACCAGCAACAGATGGTACCAACACTGGTGGATTAGCTAGATAACATTTCAGTTTCTCAAATGCATTTTGACACAAACAATCCCATTGAAACTTGATATTCTTGTGCAGAAGATGGGAGAACGGATCCACTTTGTCAGCCAGCTGTGACATGAATCTTTTGATTGATTGCAGTTTACCTTGTAAACTATGTAATTGCTTCAATGTTTTGGGTGGTGGAATTTCTAGGATTGCTTTCACTTTCTTTGGACCAACTTCTATTCCACACCGTGATACAATGTATCCCAACAGCTTACCAGATTGTACTCCAAAGACACACTTTTTGGGATTCATCCTAAGCTTATATTTCTCCAATCACTCAAAGATGGTAGTAAGGATAGGAATATGTGATTCCCTTGTTTTGGATTTTCCTAAGAGATCATCCACATAATCTTCCATGATGACATGCAAAAGGTCATGAAAGATGGTAGTCATTGCTCATTGATAAGTGGCTCCGGCATTTTTAAGACTAAAAGGCATCACTTGATAACAGAAAGTGCCCCAAGGTGTTGTAAATGTGGTTTTGTGCTGGTCTTATAGCACTATCCTAATTTGATTATAACCTAATAATCTGTCCATAAGTGACAACATTTCATGTCCTGCTGTCAAATCCACTATAATGTCAATATTAGGGAGTGGAAAATCATCCTTGGGACATGCAAGGTTGAGGTCTCTAAAATCAGTGTAGATACAAATGTCCCTAGTAGGCTTACCTACTGGTACAATATTAGAAACCCATTTAGGCTAGTCAATTGGTCTGATTACTTCAGCATCCAGCATCTTTTGAAGCTCTACTTTGACTACCAATGCAACTTGAGGATGCATCTTGCGAAGCTTCTGCTTAACAGGTTTTACATTTGGATCTACCGCAAGATGATGCATAACAAGATCTGTATCGAGCCTGGGCATGTCTTTGTAGGTCCAGGAAAAGTTGATTTTGTGCTTATCTAAGAATTTTGTCATGTCTTTCTTTTCTTGGTCACTAAGAGACGCTGCAATGTAAGTAATATATGGATCTTCTTCTGTGCCTAGGTTGATTGGAATAGTATCTTCAATGATCATAGAGGACACTTCTGGTTCTGATGATATAAATGGAAATTCAATCTCTCCCTCCTCTAGTGCCTTAAAAATGTTTTCACTAAAGGAATCATCCTTTATTTTTTCTTTTTCTTCATCCTTAGGTGCCTGCAAGAGGTTTTCACCAGAGGATGTATTTTCATTTTTTTTTTTTTTTCTTTTCCATTTTTGTGACTGAGAGAGTTGACTTGGCTACCAAAGTAGTCTTTTTCACTGTAGTGTATGTGATGTTTGTGTTCTTTGAGATTCTCAATTCCAAAGAGGGCTAAGACTGCCTCATCTGAATCACATCTGTCCAAAGCTGGTGGTGAGTCTTGTTGATCCCAGTCAATTAATTCAGGGTTTGTGAGGGGTAAACGAGGGGATGAAAGGTTATCTTGGGTAATAGAGAAGACATGGTGATTTTCATTTAGGTCATCTTCAATATATTGAAAAGGAATTTCAAAGAACTCTTCCTTAGTGTCTAAACCTGAGGCAGCTAAAAATAATCCTTAGCAAAGTTAGTCTTAGTTTCTATGGAACCCAATCTGTGTCCTTTAGGATAACCATTAGTTGTTATGATCTTCTTCTTTCCTGTTTCATTAGCTCCAAGACTAGTACCATGATATCCCATGTTTTTAGCAATGGGAGTAACTTTAGGATACTTTCCTTTGGGGAAAGTTATAGGTCATTCTTCTTCATCATTATAGAGCCAATCAAGGATACTATATTCTATGTGTTCATCTGATAAGGACCCCCAATGTTCAAAAATAGTTGACTTGCAGTGCATAAGTGCTTTATCCTTGGAAAGGGGTAATGGTGATGGTCTTCCATAAGACTTTGGAGACAAGGGGAGTTTCCCAATACATAAGGCACTTTCAAATTTATACTCTCCCATGCAAGGGATCTGTAAATGTTGCCTTTTCTTCAGATGAGGAGGATTTTGCTTCAGTAGCTTTGTCCTCAGTAGCTTTTTCCTTTCCTTTTGATTTCTCATTTGATATTTCTGATGTCTTTTATGAACTAGGGGTTTCCTGATTGAAATGTCGGCCAAATTCATTCAATGGACAGTAATTATCTTGTTTGCCGTCCAATCTTTTGCAATATTGAAAGGGCTCAGGATCTCCAAGAATTGTGATTTCTCTACCGTGATGTGGGAATTTCAAACATTGATGATAGGTAGAGGGTACACCTTTGATAGCGTGTATCCATGGACGTCCTAGCAAGTTGTTATAAGGTAGATCTAGATCTAGTACATGGAAAATAGTTTCAATCAAGGCTAGACCCACTTGTAAGGGAAATGTGATCAAACCCTTTCTTTCTCGTTCTCGATCATCATAAGCTTTTATTGTAATTCTCTTGTCTGCATCAATGAGGTCCTCAGAAAGACCAATGTTATGAATCATTTTCAATGTGCACAAATTTTGGCCAGATCCACCATCTATGAGGATTCGAGTCTTGTGGAGTGGATTTTGCCTTCTATATGGAGGGATTTATTATGATGAGGATCAGGACCACTAAAGTCCTTATCAGTGAAAACTAGATGTTCTTGTGCAGCTAAGTTCCCTATCATGGATTTGAATTGTGCAGCATTGATGTTCTTAGGAACACGGGATTCATTTAGAGCTTTATCAAGGACTTCTCTATGAATTGGCGATGTGGTCAAGAGCTCTAGAATGGATATCTGTGCAGGTGTTTTTCGTAATTGGGCCAACAAGTCAAAGTGTGAGGCAGGTCGAGCGGTAGTAGATGGTGCAGCTAGTGGATTTATAGATGTAGAAGGTTTATCAACAGCTTGGACAGTGACTATGGGTCTTCATGTAGTAGCATTACAATCAGTAGCTTTGAGTTTTATAGTATTAACATGCATGTCAACTTATTCAATGCGGCCACAAAGAGAATAAAACCCAAAGATATCATTTTCATTTAAACTCCCACATGTTCGATCATGGCCTGTAATGGTATTGGTAGAATAGTCATAGGGGATTGCATTTGATGCATTGTTTTGATTATGAGGTGGGAAAGGATGATTGTAAACTTTGATTTTTGCATTAGATGAGGATGCATTCTAACCTTCAACTTCAATTTTCTCATCCTCAATGAGATCTTGCACAAAGTTTCTGAGCTTCATGCATTTCTTGGTATCATGTCCCTTGATGTGATGATAATCACAATACTCATTATCTCTATACCAAATAGGTTTAGGTTGATTTTCATCAAAGGGTTGAGTATTTGGGTAAACTATCATTCCTTGATCTGCGAGTTGTTTGAAGATCACATCTAAAGGCTCTGATAAAGCTGTGAATTATCGTCATTGTTGATTATCATTGTTGTTGTTGTTGTTGTAGTTGTTGCGAGGGAACAAGAATGATTGATTATGCAGTTGTTGATTATTGTTCTGATTATTCTAATTCTGATTGTTGTTTTGATTCTGATTGTTCTGATTGGGCTAATTCTGATTCTAGTTTTGGTTATTGTTGCGATACTAATTTTGGTTTTGATTGTTATTGCAATTATTTTGATTGGTATTGTTAGATTCTTGAACATTTTGAACATGTTTGGCATCAGTCACTCCATCATTGACAACTCCTTTGTTCTTACTCCAAAATTTTGGTTTATCATTATTGGAAGGAGTATAATGTTTGATGCTACCTCTTTGCAAAAGACCATCTTCAATGTCCTTTCCCTTCTTGACAAGGGATTCAAAGGTGTCAGGTGAAGCCATCTTCATTTGGAAGGACATCTCACAGATTAAATTCTTTGTGAAGATGTCAATTAAGTGACTATCAGGTATTTTCCATGGCATGCGATTTTCAATATGTCTCCATCGTTGTAAGCAACTAGCAAAGGTTTCTCCATTCTTTTGTTTAGTATTGCATAAATCGTTGAGTGTCGCTTGATGCTCAATGTTATACGAATATTTCCCAACACAATTCTCTGCAAGGTCAGAGAAGGTAGAGATTGACCCATAAGGAAGGGTCGTGAACCATTCCAAGGTTGTGCCTCCAAGACTCCTAGTGAAAAGTCTTTTCAAATAATTCTCATTATAGGCAACCTCTTGACATGCGATGTAAAATTCTTTGAGATGTTGGAGAGGACATGTCTCACCCTTGTATTTCTCAAATTTGGGCATCTCAAAGTTTGGTGGGAATGGTTGCATCGTGATAGACTTGTCAAATGGGTAGGGACAAATCTCTTCAAAAGAAAACTCCTTCTTGCCCCCAATTTGTAAACCTTGTACAATGCTTTTGAGCTCATTGAATTGTTGGGTGAAATCTAGAGTATTTTGTGTGAAAAATGGGGGTACATAACCTCCACCTCCTCCAAATTGTGCAGCTGAAAAGCCCATGGAGGTCATGCCAATGGTAGGAGGAGGTATATATTGATAGGCTCATGATGTATTGTTTGCGAATGTTTTTTCCCCCATTGTTTGAAACAAAGATGAAGACAAGGGCATGGAAACTTGCCCTATGTTGTTGACATTAGCACTTTCTCCTTGAGTCATTATTTTTTGAGTGCTATTGTGTGTAGTATTGTTTGGAAAAGCACTTACGATTTGTTGGTTTTGTTCAGGTGTCAATTGGGGTATTGATGTGGTTGCTGATACAGGTACTGATATTGGTGTTGATATAGGAGGTTCTCTAACAGGTCCTTTACCAGTGTCACATGATGATGTAGCATTTGAAGTAGAAGCCATGGTTGTAGTAGCAGAAGCAGTGACTTTAGTGACATTTCTGGTAAGGAGTGTTTCATCAAAGTCAACAGGAATTGTGACACCATTATGAATGAGATTCAAAAATATCTCATCGTTGTTATGCAAGATGGCCTTCTCCACAATTTCCAAATTGTAGGGGTCTCTAAGGAATTCAATCACTTGGTTGGGTCTTTCTTCTTGGTCTACTAATTTTGTTTCTTTGGCTACTTCCTCAGCTCATACCCCACTTCCATTAAAGTATTGTGTGGCAAATGGGTTCTCTTCACGATTAACAGCATTGAATGTTGTTCGCCTCATGTCTCTAGCTTGGGATCGAGTGGCAACTATACAATGGTAGAAGAATGAATGACAAGGAGATGTAGGAGATGAAATGGAGCAAAGATCTTTGATTTGATTTGATTGGATTTGCTTTGATTGATTGATTGGATTGAGGATTCATTTGATTGATTGAGATGATTGATTGGATAATTGATTTAAAGGTTTTTGGAACAAAATCTAAGCATGTTAAACCTTGTGATGATACAAAAACAAAGGATTTAAAGTAATACATGTTCTACTTGAAGATGGACTTGTGATCTCAAGCAAAATGGGATATCACTAAGGGATTAAATTACTTGAGACGGATTGATGGTCTACAAGCAATGTTGTGTTTGTTTAAGGATGAAGGTTTTATGATACTTTGATTAAGGTCTTTCAACATAAATATTTGGTTTGATTTTGATCTAATTCTCCAAAGGAAGAATGATGATGGAATAAATGGAAGAATGATCCAGAAGCCAGGTGTTACCTAATCATATTGTTCAAGAGTGACAAAAGCTCTATTGAGTGAAAAATTGGCCATGAAATTGCAAAATTTATTGTTGTAAATGATTTTGTCAGGTTTTTCACGGTGTTCAATCCCTTGTTTGATGGATGTTGCAATGTGTTGAAATTTCTTGGATTTACGGGCGGTTTCCTTTTGATCTCTAAGGACTGGAGATGTGGGAAGTTTAACCTTCTTATGCTTCTTAAAACTGGTCATGTCATGGAAAATTTTATTTTGGCCAAGTGAATGGATGATTTAGGACAAATGGTTATAAGGTCATGTAGATAGTCAAATTTTGATTATCTCGGCCAATTTTGAAGCTCACTATTTTGAAGCAGAGATGGTAGTCTCAGACGCAGTCGACAATCTTCGCAAACAGTGATCTGTGCAGACGGTGATCTATGCAAATGGTGGATCCAGACCGGAGATGGCTGACTGAGACTAAGGTAGTGTGTTAAAATTTTGGGCAAATTTTTTAGTTTCAGTCCAATTTTGGATAAATTGTTCGATGGCAAGAACTAATTTTAAGAATAAGCAAACCAGAAAATAACAAACACACATCTCAAAACAATCCAACAAGGGACAAAGAAACCTTGAGGGATACCATCAAATGTGACATTAAGGGATCTTGCTTCAACTTTGTAACATTTTGATTGTGTATTTTCAAGTAATTTTTTTCAAACCACTTATGTTTTTACTAGGTCTAGCACATCAAAAAATAGTTCAAATAGTAGCTACCTTAGGAATTTGGCTTCGCATGAAATATTATAGGCCCATTGCTTGGTAGTCCTTTAGCTCACACAACATGTCACCCTCGGAAGAGCGCCCGTGTTTTTGCCTTTTGCCAAGTATTTTTGCCGTGCTACGAAGATCTCTTTCGCAACACAATACCCTGGGACACGTATGATGGGAATCTTGGGGGGAGATTCTTCCCTCCCCTTGCACTATAATAAGTCACCGTTCGGAGGTGAATCGGGTAGGCTACTACTTTATAGTTACTAGTAAGGTTTTGTGGTATCCCCGCAATCAGTTTGTACAGCGTGAGACACTTAAGTATCTAGTTCAACTATGCCAGTATGCTGAGGATATTCACTCAATATGGACTACCATTGAACATGACCCGCCCGAGCTTGAAGGGATAAAGAGGACCTTTGGGTCACACTTTATTTCTATACAGGCTGAAGGGATTACCAGTTTGAGGTTGTCCTCTAAAGGGGAAGCGCTCCCTCTAGACAGGCCTCTCTAGAAGTTTGATTAAGCTAAGCTTCCTCTTCACCCAAGATCCACAAAGGTGAGGGGAGAGGATACGGCTATAATTTAATCATAGCATCACTTAATTTAAAGGGATCTATCTAATGACAAATCAGCTTGAAAGAAGTGTTGAAAAACACTTCTTCAAACACACCAAGAAGAGTTCATTTCCAAATTGAACCTAATTAAAGCAACTAAGTGTTTTCTACCTAAGCAAAAGACATAATACTATGGTTAAGCATGCAAGTCTAATTTATTTCCCACTTAGCAAGAAGAAAAGCTTGAAAGGTGTGTTTAATTTTCTTTAAGTCATTCAAGAGTTGTGAGGTTCATTTCCCTTAAGCATTCAAGATTGGGTAAATTTTATTTTATACCACATCCATTCCAATACAAATGTTTAAACATACAAGTTCATTTAAATAACCTTCAGAAAATCAATTCACGGAACCTGCATGAACTGCTTAGTAGTTTGGAACTTCAGATGTGTTAAAAAAAAGAAAATTCAAGAAAACACACGCAGATGGCGGATCATTGTAGATGGTAATCTGCGCAGATGGTGATCTGCGCAGATGATGATCTGCGTAGACTGTGATCTGCAAAAATGGCGACAGACTTGCACAAACGAAAAAAAATAGACAGTCAAGTTTTATAAAAAAGAAACAGACCTGTTAAAACTGAAAAATAGCATTTTTATCAAATTATTCCAGCATTTAACCTTTAAAAATTTTATAAATGTCAGAAACCAGAGAGTTAAAAATACTGTAAATTGACAAAAAAATGATTTAAAAACATAGTTTTTATAAGTCACTTTCAGACAGGCGGAGACGGTAAAATAATAGCACAGACGACCAAGTTGCGCAGATGACCGAGTATCAGAGATGGCAATCTGCAGAAATGGCGACTCCAGAGTAGAGACAGGCATGTGTTAGAATTCTCCGAACTGTAAAAAAATCTACAAAAAATGTTAGAAAACAAGGGACGTGAGTCCCACCGAGCGTGCTAAAATGTATGTGATAAAACCTAATCTGTTGGGAGCACGCTCAGACATGCAAACGTTAGAGATAAATATCAAATAACAACATTGTACATATCTAAAGCATACTACTAAAAGTAAGAAGAGATTCATCACAACTTTCGATGAGCCAAACAAGTACACCCAAGCCTTGTTGATTTTCTCTTAAAGAGGTTTGTGGGTGTGCTCTCCCAACACAATATTATAAATCTCACTATTGATCTATTGAATGCAACTAAGAGAATGAATAACTCAAGAACAAGTATGAGGAACTTTTCTCAAGTGTTCATTCAACATGATAATGCAAGGCTAATACTAAGATGATATGCAAGATTCAATGAAAATAAACTAAGTTCATTCCATTAATCCTAACATGTAATATCTAGATTGCAAGTATGAAGTA
>MU223064.1:461359-492195 GCA_018584345.1 Thuja plicata | reverse complement strand
CTTTACTGTATATTCTTTTGCAAATGAATAAAGAACCTTTGATCGCAAATACACTTATATTTTTCTTATAAATGATGCATTTGCACATTAAATAAATGTTTTCTCTTTTTCTGTACTTTTCATTCAGTATACAGTAATTAATCACGAATGTTCCAATTTTTAAATTCATCAGAAGTACCTTTCACAAATGCAGTCTAAACTTTACCAATTTTAGCATGATGCTAAAATAGGTAACAGTAACATAAGAAAAGATGTCACATTTGAAAATGTAGGTGTTTTTGTGATGTGTGGGGAAGATAAGATGTTTCTTTTAACCTCAAATGCACAAATGAAAGATTCAAATTGATTAACCCAAAAGAAGGATCAATGCACAAGTGAATCATCCGTTCGGAAATGAGAGCAAAGAGGAAAGATCTTAAATTTCCATTTTAGAAAGGAATGTATATGATAGTTCTAGGAATTGAAATAGATGAGATGAAGTACCAACCTTAAAATAGTGTAGATCAAAGAATTCTATTTTCTGAGGTCTATAGGTTGTTTCTTGAAAAACTGAAGTATGATCCGGAACCAGAACGCAAAGACAAACAAAACCCAAAAATCATTTTATGTTCCAATGTTGTCTTATGAAAAAGGTTGACCTTGACCCACAAACGTCAACCCTAACCCAATAATGTCGACCCTGACCTGCACAAATCTAAAAGTGACTTTGTTTGCGTCATCCGAAAGATACCAAAAAGGGTATCCAGATCTGGGTTCAAATCTGCAGTCCTGAACCTGTACCTGCAATAAAAAGAGGTTTGTTTATTGGGGGGAGGCGTTTGCCTTGTTCAAACCTTGGTTTTGGAATTAACCTTATAATCAAATTGAAACTGCATAAGCAAAGTAAATAAACAAATTCACCTTCCTTGTATGGAGACCCTTGTGGTGGATTCAAATCCTTAGATCCACAAGGATGAATTCTTGAAGTTGTTTGAACTTTGTAGAAGAGTATGAAGTTGATCTACCATGCCAATTCATGGCTCCATGTAAGTAAATGTGCTCAAGTGCTTGAATTGAGAATGTAGATGTCTTGAATGCTTGAGAGATCTTGGTAGTGCTTCTTGATTCCTTTGATTCGCTTGATGATCGTTAGGAGACTTAGATTCTTCTTTCTTCCAAATGAGAGAGGAAAGCCCTTCTTTTATAGTGATCTTGGGCACAAAGGCTGACATAGAAAATAATAATTAAGGGTCCATGGCACAAAACTCTAGAGAGGTACACATGGAGAGGAGAACCAAATTAAGGTCTTGACACAAAACTCTAGAAGGGGTCCACCCTTAAGGTAGAAATAATTATTTAAGATCCTTGTCACAAAATTTGAGGTAAGGCCAACCCCAAAGTTAATTTGAGCATTAGGCACAAAACTCGAGAAAGACTTATCTCAAATAATAAATTAGGAATCCTACACAAAGCTCGAGAAAGGTCCACCTCAAATATTAATTTAAGAGTTCGACACTTAACTCAAGGAATAATGGCCCCAAAGAGGGAAAATATAAAATTTGGATGAAACCCCAAAACTCGGACTCAACCCCAAGGACCCTAGACCCTAGGGTCAAGGTCAAGGTCATCCCTGACCTAGGTTAGGGTCAAGTTCAACCCTGACCCAGAGGGTTAGAACCTTGGGAAATGTGCCAGAGTCTCAGAAACATAGAGAAAAGGCAGAAAAGAGGGGTAGAACAGGCACATAAGCACATGAAACTCCATGGAAGCATGAAGGTGTCTAAATTAGGACCATAATAGCTTACTAGGGAAGGCTAAAAGGTCTCAACATGGAGTGCTTCCATTTTAAGACGATACAGAGACAAACAAATCAGGTAGACAGTTCTAAGAAAGTGATTGCAGCAATAAACACATCAACTGCGGTTCACTTATGCGATTGTGAAACATCATTATCAATTGCGGCATAAAAACCTCAATTGTGGAATCCAAACATGCACAGTGTGGTACACTTATTGAATGTGGCACTTAACCAAAAATTATGGCATTCAAACTGCAATTGGGGCAAAACCGCAGACGATTGCGGCAATACATGCAAAAATTGAAAAAACATAAATTTTTCAAAGTAATAAATAAAGGCATTAATGACACAAAAATCAAGAAAACTCACTGTACGTCTTAAGCCAACTGGTCTCTGATATGTCTGGACTCGGTCAAAAATATGTGTGACTCCCAGTAAGCCCGCCATCACAAGAAAATAGGAGAAAAAAGCAAGGAAACTAAAGACAATACTCACCAAGAATTCGAGAGCTCCAAGAAGGCAATGTGACAATGAATGGCCCTCTTGGCTACTTATAGGGATTTCCCAAAACCCTAATTTCTCTGGAAGGCCCTATTTTTCTTTCGGTCCCTGGAAACTTCAACAGTCAATATCAGGGGCATAATACAGCATTTTTCAAATCGGTCAGCTACCCAAATTTAGAAATTGTAGTTTCAACAAATTAACGCTCATGTCCCGACTTTTCGCTCAAGTTTATTGAGGGGGCATAAATACACCTAATATCATTGGGGCAATTTGGGGCAAGATCAAATTAGAGAATCTTTGACACACTGCGACAAGTCACATCGCATTAAAGAGGGGAAAATGTAGACACCCAAAAATGGACAGGCTTGCAACTTTACATTAAAAATACTAATTTTTATCTATTAATTAATGGTTTTTTAATCGTTAATTAATCATCCATTTTTCTCTAAATTCATTTCCCAAATCATCTAATCAGATTCCCAAAATTAATTAAATAATTAATTAAACTTTAATTGATTAATTACCATTAATTAATTAATTAAACTCAATTTCCTATAGTTTATATTCAAATATTTAAAATTACTAATTAAATTAATTTAATTTTATCAAATAAAGCAATTCTAAATAAAAAAGAATTCAATTATCTCACATGTTGAAAACATTAATTAAATAAATGAATTAAATATTCATTTATCTTCAAAGAGATAACTCCAATAAGATCACATGGGTTACTCCACCCATCTCTCTAGTCCACATGGGTAACTTCACCCACCTCTTCAATTCAAAAAGGTAACTCACAATTAGCTCTTTAGTCAACCAAACTCTATCTCCTCTTTACCATTTGAAGAGGTGGAGTTTACTGATGGCTTCTCCAGTTCCTTTTAATCTCAACCGTTCATCTCCCTATCTCTGGGATTGATCTCAACCGTTCATTTCATCCCCAATTCTTATATAATCAACCCTTCATAACCATTTGAAGGATCCAGGATTTCAAGCTCTCGTGCACCATTACTATGTCAGTTTGGTTCTAGCATTTAATCCATCTTGCGATCACAGACACATATTTCAAGTATCAAATTCTCGACGCTTCTCAAGTCATAGACGCTTCCCACACCAATATTAAGCATCAAAAATAGCATTTCAGAAGGAGTAGAGAGAGACAATAGAAGCTTCAAGCACTTTGGGGTTTGCATTCATTTGTTTTCCTTTCTTTTCTTATACATTTTATTGGTTACGTCTTAAGTTATTCATTATTAGTAGCTTTGTGTATTGGATTTATATATTTGTAAACCTTTGCTACTAACCCCGGCCTTTGGAAATCTTGGGAACCATAGATCATGATTTGAGGAGGCCTACAGTAGTGATAGGCATGGTGGATGGAGGGATATAAGGACCCAATATAGATGAAAGGTTTGATGGTTTTATCTTTGGGATATAGGGAACAAGGCTGGATTTGGAGGATGGAGAAGGTTGATTCTTACGTGTAAATGGATGGATATAAGATGTGGAAGGGATATCAACATCTATAGAGTGGGTTGTATGACCAAGGCTCTTCTCTTTATAATTAATCTTTATATCAATAGGTGCATGAATAGCTTTGATAGGAGAAAGTATGATAAGAGAGACTAAATCTTGAGGGGATTTATTGTTAAGGTATTTGGAGTAATGATAGTTTATTGAGGTGGATATGCAGGATTATGCCAAGGAGATGACAGGATGCTCTAATCTTCACAAGGATATTTAGATGGTGTATAAAGGGTACTTTTCTCTTGATTTTCAATAGGCTCATTAGAGATGGTGGAAAGGATATCTTGATCTTCCTTTTGAGGTGGATAAGATATAGGAGGTGTAAGAGTTTCTTCTAGGAAGAAATGGAATGGGATGATGAAATCATCATGTGACTCTTGAGATATGTAACTTTGGTCAATTGTTGGATAAGGATGGATGGTATCTTGATCTTGATCATTACTAATATTTGTTTCTTAACACTTTGGATTGTCCTCTTGACATGGATCCACTTCTAAGGATAAGGTAGGAGTTTTGATCTGCATGAGGGATTATTGAAGGGCTAATGGAGTATCATTTTGAGTAGGCATGATAGTGTTTGAAGCACATGGAATATTTGGGTCTATGATCTTTAAAGCCTGAAAAAGACTCACAGTCATATGCATATTAGCTTGGATCTCTTTTAGAGGTAGTCCTTGAGGGTAGACATAGTTAGCATAAAAATAATTAGGTTCTTTGTTTGACGGAGGGACTTTGGATAGATTTTCTTCTTTACGAGATGAATGAATTTTGGAGGAAGTGGAGTCTATGCAAGAACTATTACTAGACATAGGTTGATGATTTATATCTTTCTTGAGAATAGTATCTTCATTAGATGATGCATTAGTATTTTCAATTTCAATTATGTCATCATCTATGAGATCTTGGATTTTTTGTTTTAATTCTATGCAATCTGAATTTTTATGCTCATTGTGTCGATGATACATATAGTAGGAACTCAAGAATGAAATTCCACATGAAGTGATTTGAGACAATGTGATGAGATTTATTTCAATGATTTCTTCCAATGTTGATTCATAATATTTTCCAAAGGAATAAATTCTCTATCCACTTTAAATTTAGATGCACTTGTATTCACCAAAGAGATATGAGATTCAAGATCATGATGATCTAAATTTTTGTTGTCATATGATGACGATTGTTGAGATAGGAATGATTCCTCTTGAATTTTTTGATCATAGATCAAATTATATTGAGGTTGTGAGATAGACTCTTGATCAAAGATAGGTTGGTCACGAAGTTTTTCTTGATCAAGGATGAGATTGATTTGAGATTGTTCTTGATCAAAGTTAGGATTGTTGTGAAGTTGTGAAGTATCCATGTTGTCTAAAGAAGAAAAAGATATGGATGAATTGTGATCATAGAAAAAAGGAAAGATTTATCTTAATAAGGATTTTTTGGATGATGTATCATTTTCTCCCTTTAAGTCCTATATTTCAGATTTCAAAAATTGAATTTTTTTTTATATAGCTGCGATAAGAATCTCTTCTTTCTTTTTGTTAAGATCATAAGGTTTAGCCCATTTGTTTTTAGCCATTGTAAGATTGTCTTGATGTGCTTGCATAGAATATTGAAGAGAAGGTATGATGAATCAATTGATTGTCTGATAGGTTTTGAAGTAAAAACTAACTTGTTGATCCAATTTGAGATGTGGATGATGACAAAGGGTAATGTCCAACTAAGAAGGAGATGCAAATGGCTCTAATTTTGAGTCAAGGTTAACAAACCCACACTCCCAAATCAGAATAAGGACAATGTAGAAAAAAAAAAGCAAGTTGAGGGTGATGGACTAATCAAAAAACTAAATCAACAAGACAAGACTCATGACAATAGGAGTCAAGGGTTGGTCAATTAACTATGGTCGGTCGATTGTTACAAGCTTTTTGTCCTAGAATCAGAACAATAGGAAGATGGTACATAACCTAACTAAGAATGAAGATCTATGAAAATCTAGCCAAAGAAGGTTCTTGAATAAATTTTTGGACCATTCAGAATGAGTAACAGTAGACTCATATGATCATTCCCAATGGGTGATACAAGAACTAGGTTTCTCATATGAAAGTGAATACGACATATCAAAAACTGCAAAAAGTGAAAACTCTCGTATGAGCACTCTCAGATGGTGATACGAGTTTTCTCTACGTGTGATACAAGTAAACAGGTGAAGGAACTTGACTTGTACATGTCAGGATATAGGGGCATATGAAAAGTTGTTTTTCACTCTCTATTTTATAGTTTTTAGTATTCGATTTTGATGTTTCAGGTTTTCAAGCACATATAACACATTGTGGCACAAAGTAATCCAATCACAATAGGAAAACACTAGATCTAAGGATATTGGTTGAGTGGAAACATCCTTGCTCATAAACTTAGGTACACACCCAACAGCTAATCAGAATATGGTCAAAACCAACCATGCAATGGGTCTAGTGATGTTGTATTATCCGAATCCAAATGCTAATAGGAGTATAATATGGTGATTGTCTTGGGGGAGTTACTATCTCCCTTGCACTTAAATCATCCCACTTTTGGAGGTGATTTGGGTGGCTGATACTCTAGGGTTCTTAGTAAGGGTCTTCATTTGAATACATCCTCTACATCTTTCCAAGCTTGATTCGTGTGTATAGCCCCACAGAAAACCTTAACACTAGTATTCACGTAAATGTGATTGAGACCCTAAGGCCCTACTATGTTTTAGGTGAGAGTTGAGTATAAGCTCAAATGGTATTCATCTTCTGAGACTTTGATCTCAAAGAATAAATTTATTTATAGTGAGTTGGAGTGGCTTGGCATTATCTTGTACTCACTTGGGTCATTATCACAGGGTGATTACATTTTCCCACTGTGACAGGCCCTCTACAAGGTGATCATACCGCAAACAAATGACAACCATGTTTTTGGATTTTTGATCATTTATTTGTAGTATGATTAGCTTGTAGAGGGCCTCTTACAGTGGGAAAAATTAATCACCCTATGAGAATGACCCAAGTGAGTACTGGCTAATGCCAAGTCACTCCATCTCACTATAAATAAATCACTTCCTTCATATTAAAGTCTTAGAAGATGAATACCATTTGAGCTTATACTCAAATCTCATCTAACACATAGTACGGCCTAAGGGTCTCAATCATGTTTACGTCACTACCTGGGCTAAGGTTCTTTGTGGGGTTATACATCTAAATTTCTCTTGTGGGGATGCAGGAGATTTATTCGAATAGAAACCCTTACTAAGAACCCTATAGTAGCAACCACCTAGATTACCTCCAAAAGTGGGATAATCTAATTGCAAGGGAGATAGTAACTCCCCCAATACACTCACCATATCATTCCCCCATTAGCATTTGGAGGCAGATAATATGGCATTACTAGACCCATTGTGTGGCTGGTTTTGACCATATTCTGATTAGCTCTTGGGTGTGTACCTAAGTTTGTGAGAAATGATTTTTAAACTCATCCAATTTCCTTAGATCTAGTGTTTGCCTATTATTCTTGGGTTGCTTTGTGCCACAATGTGTTAAATGTGCTTGAAAACCTGAAACATCAAAATTGAAAACTAAAAACTGCAAAACAAAGAGTGAAAAATAACTTTTCATATGACCCTCTATCCTAACTCGTACGAGTCAGGATCCTGCACCTATTTACTAACATCACTTGGTGAGAGAATAATCTCTAACATCATTTTTATTTCAAACACACCAATAAAAATTTTATTCAATTAATGTATTGCATGTGAGGTTCCTATCTTAATAAAAATAGACACAAAGTTAAGTCAATTTGTGATTAGGAAACATGCAATACATTGACAGTAGTTTGATGTTTGATTCTTCGTCAATCATCCTACAAAAAGTGTTTCAGAAGAAAATTATTTGTCAATCATTCTGAAAACATATGTTAGGCTGTGGAGATCATAAAATAGCAAACAACAAGTGTTTAGATGTTAGAAAATTTTAAATCAAATTATTGCTGCTAAAAACTAGAACAACAAATACTCGTATGAGTATCCATGTGTCCTAGTACGAGAATATATAGTAAAAAATAGGATTTTTAGTTATAACTCATATTGAACAGTAAGAAATCTCATACAATTTTGGACAGTGAAATGTAGGAAACCAAAATTTGAGACTCGTAATTTTTCAAAAATGTGAGCTCAGAAATGAAATTTTATGCCCCATAGTGGGCGCCATCAATGTGTGTGTGAAAATTATACCTCTAAACTATCAACACACACTTCAATAGGTCATTGCATAGATAATATAGGAAAGCATTAAATGAAAAAAATAATAAATTAATCTAAATCAACCTATTGCCTTCTAGTAGGCGGGAGTATGAGTTTGCTCTCAGATCATCACAAACCTAGTGACTTGACATTGTCTAAACATAGGATATACAAATGAAAATTATTCTAGAATGAAAGTACAAAGAGATTCATCCAATGATTAGCTTAGTTCATTTTAAAAACCCAAATGAGATGTTCCTATTTTATTAATTGAAATGCTTGAAAGATGTAAATGTGAAAAATACTAAATGCTTGATGAAAATGAGAGGCAAAACAAAATAATAACTCTACATGCAATTATCGGATTCTTGTGATGAAAATGAAGCTTTCTTTTATAGGAAATCTCTCTCGAATCAAATATCAAGATTGAAAGTCAAGGAATAGACAAGATGGATTCAAAGAAGCACAATCCATGTGCAATGAAGACCATTGGTTAAGAGAATCAGTTAACTAAACTGACTGATCACTCATTCGGGAAACTTCTAAAGTTGAAAGAGCAGTTAACTGAGTTAGTTTTTAGTTAACTGGATTGTTTCCAAAATGAGAAGAAGAAAAGACTTAGTTAATTGAAAAAGAAAGATTTGTGTCTAATTTAATGTTCAGTCAACTAAAATGATGACACATAAATGTATTTTTAAATATCGAAATGATTTAAATGCAGTTTTTACTCAATTTATCGATTTTAATTCCTTTTTTATATTTAATTGACAATTATCTATTTATTTGATCAACATACTAGTATGTTAATTAAATAAATGACATAAGGTTTATTTTCTAATAC
This sequence comes from Thuja plicata, assembly GCA_018584345.1. Lineage (NCBI taxonomy): Eukaryota > Viridiplantae > Streptophyta > Pinopsida > Cupressales > Cupressaceae > Thuja > Thuja plicata. Next base: position 483,291 of record MU223064.1, on the reverse strand, counting down.
TTTAGGATTTAGGAATTAAATAATTAAATTAAGTGTGATGATAGGCCCTCCCACCCTAAAGCAAAGGTTGGAAGGCCTGCACGGTTAGACCCTACTTCTTCTCTTATCGGTTGCCTCTAAAGACCTATGGTTTAGGTTAAATCAGACTAAAGATGTTGAATTTCCTTTAGGTTAGGACTTAAGGTGATCAAGCTTAGGGTTTTCTTGATGAGAGATCGAGATCTGGGGCTTATGATTTTTTTGACCATTTTTGGGTGATTACAAACCCTTTGTTGAAAATGAGCTACAATCTCATAAAAAACCATTCTAAGGTTGCAGATCGCCGAATTAGTCAACCGTTTGCTAAAAATGAGCTATAATCTCATAAGAAGTCATTCTGTGGTTGTAGATCACCAAATTGGTCAAACATTCGCTAAGAATGAACTACAATTTCATAACAAGTCATTCTGAGGTTCCAGATCACCAAATCAGCCAACCATTCACTGAGAATGAGTTATAATCTCATAAGAAGCCATTTTAAAGTTTTAGATCACCAAATCAGTCAACTCTTTGCTCAGAATGATCTACAATCTCATAACATGTCATTCTAAAGTTATAAATCGGTGAATCGGTTAACCCTTCACTGAGAATGAGATACAATCTCATAACAAGCCATTTTGAGGTTTTAGATCACCCAATTGGACAATACTTCATTGAGAATGAGCTACAATTTCATCACAAGTCATTCTAAGGTTGCAGATTGCATAATTGGTCAACTCTTCATTGAGAAAGAGGTATAATCTCATAACAAGTCATTCTGAGGTTCCAAATCACTGAATCAGTCAAATTTTCATAGAGATTGAGATACAATCTCATAATAAGCCATTTTATTCTTGATGATTATTGAATTAGTCAACTATTTACAAAAAATGAGCTACAATATCATAACAAGTCGTTCTGAGGTTGCAAATCACCGAATCGGTCAACCCTTCACTAAGAATGAGCTACAATCTCATAACAAGTTGTTTTGAGGTTACAGATTGCCAAATAATTCAAACCTTTGTTAACAATGAGCTACAATCTCATAAGAAGGTATTTTGAGGTTGCAAATTGCTCAATTAGCCAACTATTTGTTGGAAATGAGCTACACTCATAAGAAGTCATTATGAGGTTGTAGATCGCCGAATTGGTCAAAGCTTTGCTAAGAATGAGATAAAATTTCATAACAAGTTGTTCTGAGGTTCTAGATCCCCTAATTGGTTAACCCTTTGCTGAGAATAAGCTATAATCTCATAACAAGTCATTCTAAATTTGCAGATCACTAAATTGGTCAACCCTTCATTGAGAATGAACTAGAATCTCATAAAAAGGCAATCTGAAGTTGCGAATCATTGAATCAATCAACCCTTCGATGAGAATGACTGACAGTTTCATAACAAATCATTCTAAGGTTGTAGATTTCCCAATCGGTCAACACTTCCTTAAGAATGAGCTATAATCTCATAACAAGTCATTTTGAGGTTGCAAATTCCCGAATTGGTCAACCATTCATTGAGAATGAGGTACAATCTTATAAAAAGTTGATCTGAGGTTGAAAATCACCAAATCAATCAAATGTTCACTGAGAATGAGCTGCAATATCCTAACAAGTCATTTTGAGGTTGATGATCCTCAAATTGGTCAAATATTAATGAGCTACAATCACATAACAAGCAATTTTGAGGTTGCAAATTGTTGAATGGGTCAACCCTTCACTAAGGATGAGGTACAATCTCATAAAAAATTATTTTGAGGTTACAGATCACTGAATTAGTCAACCCTTTGCTGAGAATGAACTAAAATCTCATAACAAGCCACTTTGAGGTTGCAAATTGCCAAATTGGTCAACCATTTGTTGAGAATGAGCTACAATCTCATAAGAAGTCATTTTGAGGTTGTATATTTTTGAATTGGTCAAACCTTCGCTAAGAATGAGCTAAAAATTTATAAGAAGTCATTCTGAGTTTCTAGATCACCAATTTGGTTAACCCTTTGCTGAGAATTATCTATAATCTCATAACAAGCTATTCTAAAGTTGCAAATCGCTAACACGGTCAACCCTTCATTGAGAATGGACTACAATCTCATAACAAGCCATTCTGAATTTTGTTGAGAATGACCTACAATTTCATAACAATTCATTCTCAGGCTGTAAATTGCCCAATTGCTCAACACTTCACTAAGAATGAGCTACAATCTTATAATAAGTCATTTTGAGGTTTCAAATTGTAGAATCGGTCAACCCTTTATTGAGAATAAGGTACAATATTATAATGAGTTTTTCTGAGGTTGCAGATCATCAATTACATCAACTGTTCGTTGAGAATGAGCTACAATCTCATAACAATTCATTCTAAGATTGATGATCATCTAATTGATCAACCTTTTGTTGAGAATGAGCTACAATCCTTTAACAAGTCATTATGATTTTATAGATCTCTGAATTAGTCAACCCTTCACTAGGAATAAGCAATAATCTCATAACAAGACATTCTAAGGTTGAAGATCGCCGAATCTGTAAACCGTTTGTTTAGAATGAGCTACAATATCATAAGAAGTCATTCTGAGGCTAATGATATTTTTAATCTCTCATTTATTTACTGAGAATGAGCTACAATCTCATAACAAGCCATTCTAAGGTTCCAGATCGCCAAATCAATCAACCCTTCAGTGAGATTGAGCTACAATATTATAACAAGTCATTATGAAGTTATAGATTGCCAAATTAGTCAACCCTTCACTGAGAATGAGCTACAATCTCATAATAAGGCATTCTTAGGTTGTAGATTGCCGAATCGGTCAACTTTTGGTGAGAATGAGCTACAATCTCATAAGAAGTCATTCTTAGGTTATGGATTGTTAAATCGGTCAAACCTTTGCTAAGAATGAGCTACAATTTATAACAAGTCATTCTCAGGTTCTAAATCATCAAATCAGTCAAGTGTTAGTTAAGAATGAACTATAATCTCATAACAAGCCATTCTGAAATTGCAGATCATCAAATCAGTCAACTCTTCACTGAGAATGAGCTATAATGTCATAACAAGTCATTCTGAGGTTATAGATCACTAAATCAGTTTATCCTTCGTTGAGAATGAGCTACAATTTCATAACAATCCATTTTGAGGTTGTAGTTCATCAAATCGGTCAACTGTTTGTTGAGAATGAGCTAAAAACTCATAAGAAGTCATTTTAAGCTTGTAGATTGTGAAATTGGTCAAACCTTCACTATGAATGTGCTACAATTTCAAAACAAGTCCTTATGAGGTTCCAAATCACTGAATCGCTCAACCCTTTGTTGAGAATAAACGATAATCTAATAACAAGTCATTTTGAGGTTCTAGATCGCCCAATTGGTCAACACTTTTCTAAGAATGAGCTACAATCTCATAATAAGATGTTTTGAGGTTGCATATTTCTGAATTGGTCAACCCTTCATTGAGAATGAGGTACAATATTATAACAACTCATTCTGAGGTTGCAGATCAATGAATCGGTCAACTATTCACTGAGAATGAGCTACAATCTCATAACAAGTCAATCTAAGTTTGATGATCATCGAGTTGGACAACTATTTACTTAGAATGAGCTATAATCTCATAACAAGTCATTCTACGGTTTCATATAACCAAATCGGTCAACCCTTCACTAAGAATAAGCTACAATCTCATAAAAAGGTATTTTGATGTTACAAATCATTGAATTAGTCAACCCTTCACTGAGAATGAGCTACAATCTAATAATAAACTATTATAAGGTTGTAGGATCATCAAATCAGTCAACCAATTGTTAAAAATGAGCTACAATATCATAAGAAGTCATTCTAAGTTTGTAGATTACCGAATCGGTCAAACCTTCACTAAGAAAGAGCTATAATTTCATAAAATGTTGTTATGAGGTTCCAGATCACCAAATTTTTTAACCCTTCTCTTTGAATGAGTTATAATCTAATAACAACTTGTTATAAATTTTTAGATTTCCAAATCAGTAAACCCTTCACTAAGAATAAGCTACAATCTCATAACAAGTCATTCTGAAGTTGCAAATCACCAGATCGGTCAACCCTTCACTGAAAATGAGATACAATATCATAACAAGTCATTCCTAGGTTATAGATCACCTAATCAGTCAACTTCACTGAGAATGAGCTACAATCTCCTCATAATCCATTTGGAGGTTGCAAATTTTTGAATTGGTTAACCATTCATTCAAAATGAGGTACAATCTCATAAGAAGTCATTTTGAGGTTGCAGATCATCAAATCAGTCAACTATTTGCTAGAAGTGAGCTACAATATCATAAAAATCCATTCAAAGGTTGATGATCATTAAATCAGTCAATTGTTTACTAAGAATGAGAAACAATCTCATAACAAGTCATTTTGAGGTTGTAGATCACCAAAATGGTGAACCCTTCACTGAGAATGAGCTATAATCTCGTAACAAGTCATTCTGAAGTTGTAGATGACTAAATTGATGAACCCTTCATTGAGAATAAGCTACAATCTCATAAAAATCCATTCTGAGGTAAAAAAATTATCAAATTAGTCAATTTTTTAGTGAGAATGGACTACAATCTCATAACAATCCATTCTGAGGTTGCAGACCACCATATCATTCAACCATTTACTGAGAATGAGCTAGAATCTTGTAACAAGCCATTCTAAGGTTCCAAATCATTGAATCGGTCAACCCTTCACTAAGAATGAGCTATAATCTCATAAAAAGACATTTAGAAGTTGTAGATCACCAATTTAGTGAATCCTTTGCTCAGAATGAGCTATAATCTCATAGAAAGTCATTCTAAAGTTGCACATCACTTAATCAGTCAACTCTTCATTGATAATGAGCTATAGTCTCATAAAAATTCATTCTAAGGTTGTGAGGCCTAATTGATTAATAATTCACTGAGAATGAGCAACAATCTCATAACAAGTCGTTCTGAGGTTGTAAATTGGTGAATTGGTTAACCCTTTGTTGAAAATGAGCTACAATCTCATAAGAATTTGTTCTAAGCTTGCAGATCACCGAATCAGTCAACTGTTTGCTGAGAATGAGCTACAATCTCACAACAATTCAGTCTTAGGTAGATGGTGTTGAATCGGTCAATTATTTACTGAGAATGAGCTATAATCTAATAAAAAGTCATTCTGAGGTTGCAAACCATAGAATTGGTCAACCCTTAACTAAGAATGAGCTTTAATCTAGTAACAAGTCATTCTGAGGTTAGAGATTGGTGCAAAAGCCTCCTATTTTGGCCCTGACCATTCCCATTCCTTTTGATTTGATCATTTAATTCCTGGAGAAGTCTTTATAAGTTTTAGTTCTTCTTGTTTGGTTTGCCTTGTTTGCCTTTTCCATGTTTGGCAAGTTTGTGGTTTTGTAATAAGACCTGGTGTGGAGGTCAACTGATTGGTCAACGTTGTGGATAATTCATTTTTGTGGAAAAATTGGGATTTTAGTTCAATTTGATACTTCTTGGATCAATTTGAGTCTATTTAGTTAGCCTTGTGGCCTAAAGGGCAAAATGTTGTTTTTTTGCAAAAACTGCAACTTTGCAATTTTCAAAGTTGCAAAAGTTGCATTTTGCAAATTTCTAGTTTTTTGTCTTGACCTGGGAAGATGGAGAGTTTTGGCCATCATTCCATGCTTGTGGAAGATGAAGAGTTGGGATTCCCAAAATATAAGGAGATTTTTTCATTATACGAACACAATTTGGAGAAGAATAGAATGCTTACAGTTTTGTGTGAAAATCTGAGTTTCTCCTAGATTAGTGGCTTTTGTGATCATCTTGAATTTATGTATTTGCATGCTCATTCTATTGATGAACACAATTGTAATCTAGTTATTTCAAATATTCTAAATCATTTTCAAGGTTTTGTGTCTGTACAGTCTCCCATTTTTCATATTTTGTTAACTCTCTGGTGACCCTAGCTCTAAATTTGGGGTTTTAGTATAGATTTCATCCTTCCCCATGGAATCTCGGTGCTAGAGCTTTGAATCTCAGCCCAATAATAGATCTTCCAATGGGTCATCTATTCTCAGACCCAACTTATTTATTTAGCACATGGGATTGTAAGGATTTGGCAAAATGAGCTAATTATCCCTATGGATTAGCTGACTGTCTTTGTGAATAAGATCTTGTATGGGGTCTAAGGGAGGAAGTAATGAGGAGATAGTATTGCATGTATTGTTTTTTAATTGTGCATGTGTTCCTTGAGGTCTCTGCAATCAAAGATGCAAGGATGAAGGATTGGGAGTACTGATTTCTCTATTTTCTCCCATTTCCACTAAACTAGGGCATACGGATTAGATTTTGTACACTACCAGTGGAAAGCCAAGATTTTGGAATCTTGTCAATGGCCAAAATGGGTGTCTGAAACCATACTTTATTTCTAGGACCCTTTGGCACTTTTTGAAGTTAAGGTAGAAAAACCACTCTGGCAAGGCTATAAGGATTAGCCCTATTAGGCCTCGGTGTATTTTCTATCTTCCTTGTCTTTTCTTGTATTTTGCAAGGTTGGGGTGTTTGAAGGTGGGTTATGTGAGATAGGAAATCATATAGGAAGGTGCTAGGGAATTTTAGATCTTGGGAATGCATGGTTAGTGGTTTTGGAAGGGTGGAGAGTGACCTTGTTTGGTGAGTTTGGGGAGTCTTTATGGGTGTAGGGTGTTTGTGAGTGAGTGTGGCCATAATAGAGCCAACTTCTACATTGCCTTAACCTATTAGGATCCCTTGTGGGAATTAGGAGAAGGGTGAGATTTCCCATAGTCAGATTGTGAACCTTGGGTACTTTTACCACCATTACCTTAGCCTTTGCATCAAACTAGTATCAGAGCCAACCAATTGGAAAAAAGGTTGGATGTTAGCACCTAATCAGTTGTCAACCACAGAGAAAGCCATGATGGTGACAAATGTTAAATTAGCCAAAGAGGTGCAGGGACAAAAGGATGAAAATCAACTATTGAAGGACAGATTACAACAGTTGGAAAGTAAGGTAGAGCTTGTAGAGAAGGCAACTGAGAATATTGAGGAAGACCTCAATAAAGGACAGGGATACGAAGAATAGGATGAAGAACGGTTCTTAGAAGATGAGTATGATAAGTTCCCTATAGACCAAGTACCATTTATTAAAGCCTTGGAGGCACTAGGGGGAAAGAACATTGATGCACACGTCTTTGGAGGAAAAATGGATCCAAATGCCATTATGGATTGGATTAAGGCTCTTGAGAGTCATTTTATATGTCATGGAGTAGTAGAGGGAAATAAGGTCAAGGTAGCTCAATCTAGAATGAAAGGAGAAGCCCTTACATGGTGGAGCTTTATGCAGGAAGAGAGAGTAAAGGAAGGAAAGAATATAATCCATTCTTTGATCAAAATGCTGACCATGTTGAAAGATACCTACATTCTAGAAGATTATGAAGTACAGCTACACATGAAGAGGAAAAATTTAAGATAGAAAGAGCTGGATGTAAGCTCATAAACCGATGAATTTCACAAGCTTTGTTTAAGATCCAAAATGACAGAACCTGAAAGCATGAAACTAGCTAGATATATCAATGAACTGAGATTGAACATTCAAGAGGAGCTCGGTATTTTGAGCCCAACTACAGTTACTAAGTGTTTCCAATTAGTGCTTAAGATTTAGGAGAAGATCAAAAGGAGGAAAAAGAAATCAACTAGAGGTAGAGGTGGAAGGAACACCATTCCAAGGGGTAGAGGTAATTCTCTGGTTACCAAGGAAAAAGGCAAGATGAAGGTCTTGGACAAGAGGCCAGATAGGATAACTTCCAAAGAGGTTATAATAGTCAAAGAGGAGGACAGAACTTTAGAGGTACAAGAAGACCATATGGTAGGGGCAGAATTCAAGAAAGTGGGATAAGTAGAGGTACTAGTTTTGGAGGAAAATGTTACACCTCTGGTAACTTCAGGCACACCATGGCTCAATGTTCCAAAAATGCAAATTCTGCAAATAGTAAAGAAAGAAGAAACCATCTGGTGTTGGAAGATGGTGAGTGTAGAAGAGGTGTCAATACACCTATAGGAAGTGCAGCTCCTACCCTAGAAGGAGAGAACATGATGATAAAAAGGACCATGCTAAAGGTGCCAATACAATCAGGACCTACACAAAGGAAGTCTTTATTCAGGACTCAAGGGAAGGCATATGGGAAGCTTTGTAAGATTAATTTTGACTCAGGGTCAACTGAGAATGTATTTTTAGTTGAGATGGTGGAGAAATGCAAAATAAGAAGGATACCTCACAAGATCTCTTGGCTCAACAAGATTCAAAGCTACACAGCGGAAGAACAAGCATGGGTTGATTTTGAAATTGGAGAATACAAGGACACAATACTTTGTGAGATAATCCCTATGGATGGATGTCATTTGATCTTGGGTAGGCCATGACAATATGATGTCAAGGCACATCATGATGGTGAGAAGAACACCTATCTGATTGAGAAAGGTGGAAGAAAATTCAAGATGGATCCTCTCACAGATAACTTGGTAAAAGGAAAAGAAAAATCATCTATTTAGCTCATTAGGGGAAAGGAGTTCAATCAACTCACTAAGGAGGAATATTTCCAAGGCTTTACTTTGATGGTGAAGCCAAAGAGTGAGAAGAAGTAGCAAGAGCCCTTACCACCAAAAGTGAAATAATTATTAAATCAATTTCCAAACCTTCTTGCTGGTGAACTAGCTAAGAATCAGCCTCCAATCAGAAGCATTAGTCATAAAATTGACTTGATACCAGGAGCCACCTTTCCTAATAAGGAAGCATACAAACTCACACCTCAAATGAATGAAGAGGTAAGCAAACAAGTTCAAGAGTTGTTGGACAAAGGACTAATCAAAAAGAGCCTAATTCCTTGTGCTTGTCCATCTGTCCTAGCACCAAAGAAGGATGGAACTTGGAAGCTTTGTGTGGACTCAAGGTCCATCAACAAAATCACCATTAGGTATAGGTTTCCTATGCCTAGGATTGAAGACCTATTAGACTATTTGGGTGGGTCTTGTGTGTACTCCAAGATTGATTTAAAATCAGGTTATCATTAGATAAGAATCAGACAAGGGGATGAATGGAAAACCGCCTTCAAAACCAATGAAGGACTGTATGAGTGGATAGTGATGCCCTTTGGGCTAAGAAATGATCCTAGCACTTTCATGAGATTAATGAACGAGGTCTTGGTACAATTTATTGGAAAATTTGTCATTGTCTATTTGGATGACATATTAATTTTCAGTAGGACAAAAGAAGAAAATTTGGAGCACTTGAGGCAAGTGATGAAGCAGTTGCATGAGGAGAAAGTGCACATCAACTTGGAAAAATGTGAGTTATTTAAATATGAATTGATTTACCTTGGTTTTGTGAATTCTAACATTTGTTTAAAATGGATCCTAGCAAAGTTGAGGCTATCCTATGTTGGCCTACCCCTAGATCGGTTGGTGAGGTCAGAAGTTCTCATGGGTTAGCCACTTTCTATAGGAAATTTGTTAAAGGGTTTAGTGGTATTGTTGAACCTATCTTGAACACCATTAAGGGTGGAATAAAATGCAAGTTTCAATGGAATGTAGAAGTAGAACAAATTTTTGAATACCTCAAGAAAAAGGTAGCAAAACTACCTACCTTGGTGTTACCAAATTTTGACAAGATTTTATTATGGAATGTGATGCTAGCAAGGTTGCAATAGGGGTAGTGTTGAGTCAACACAACCATCCTATAGCTTTCTTCTCTGAAAAACTCAATGAGGCCAAACAAAAATACTCAACCAATGACCTAGAGCTCTATGCAATGGTTCAAGCCCTAAGAAAATGGAAACACTATCTTATGCCTAAAGAGTTTGTGTTCTACACTGATAACCATGCCTTGAGTTTCCTCAATATGCAGGAAAAGCTGAATGTGAGACATGTCAAGTGGATAGAGCAACTCCAATTCTTCACTTTTTCCATTAAATATTAAAAGGGAATTGCCAATAAAGTGGCAGATGCACTAAGAAGGAGAGTCTTTTCCATAAAAGAAATCCAACTCCAAAGTGTTCATCTAGAACAACTCAAGGACCTTTGTAAGGAAGATGAAGACTTCAAGGAAGCATTTACCATTTGTACTGACATTGCTAACACCTTTCATGGTGATTTTTCTAATTTTATATTGTAGGAGGGTCTACTCTTCAAAGGCAGCAGACTATGCATACCCAAATCTTCTATGAGGGAGAATATTATAAAAGAAAATCATAATGGGGCACTAGGTAGACACTTTGGGATAGACAAAACATTGGAGCAGGTATCTAGATTTTTCTTTTGGCCAGGAATACACAAGGAAGTCAAGAACTATGTGGAGAGTTGTGTCATCTGCCAAAGAGCCAAAGGCACATCATCAAATGCAGGTAGACCAACCCCTACCGATTCCTACCAAGCCATGGGACAGCATTAGCATGGATTTTGTTCTAGGACTGCCAAAAATAGTGAGAAGGGGTGGATATGGTGTTTGTGGTGGTAGATAGGTTTACCAAGATGGCTTACTTCTTACCTTGAAAGAGCAACAATGATACTTCACAGATTGCCAAAAAAATTTTTAAGGAGGTGGTTAGAATACATGGGTTACCTAGGGCTATTGTGGCAGATAGAGACACTAATTTTGTGGGGCATTTCTGGAGGACCCTATGGAATAGGCTAGGAATCCAACTATCCTACTCATCTGCATATCATCCTCAAACTAATGGGCAGACCGAGGTAGTGAATAGATCCTTGGGAAATTTACTTAGATGTCTAACCAAACAACATGGCACAGTATGGGATCTAATCTTAAGTCAAGCAGAGTATGCTTACAATGACTCAATAAAAAGATCAACTGGCATGACTCCTTTTGAAGAAACTTATTGTTTTCACCCTAGAGGACCAATGGAGCTACAGGATATTCAAAATATGCAGAGTAGGAGTGTTGTGCTTACAATGACTCAATAAAAAGATCAACTGGCATGACTCCTTTTGAAGCAACTTATGGTTTTCACCCTAGAGGACCAATGGAGCTGCAGGATATTCAAAATATGCAGAGTAGGAGTGTTGTGGGAGAGTCATTTGCAGACAGAAAGAAGTCCATCCATGAGAAATTCAAAGCACACTTGGAGAAAGCTACCCTCAAATACAAAGCACATGCAGATCAGAAGAAAAGAGAAATCACCTTCAAAGTTGGAGACCTTGTCATGGCCTATCTCAGAAAGAAACGGTTACCTAAAGGTCACTACACCAAGTTACTAATGAAAAGGATTGGTCCTTGCAATATCTTGCACAAATACAGAGCCAATGCCTATGAATTAGAACTGCCAGTGGATGTTGGGATTTAACCAATCTTCAACATTGCAAATCTGACCCTGTTCAAGGATAGAGAAACTACCATATAGCACAGGCAGACAGCTGCAACTGAATATCAAGATGCTTGGATCAAGGAAATCCCTCCTAATCATCCTTTAAAGTTGGAATGCATCCTAGACACCAAAGTGGTCAAGAAGACCATGTACAGGGTGTATAAGGAATATTTGGTGAAGCTACTAGGATAACCTGAATCTGAAGAAATTTCGATGGGAGAGTCATACATTCTTAACCATGGAACCACCCTACAATAGTTGGTAACTCAAGGGACTTGAGTTCTTCATTCATGGGAGTATAGTGTAGGAGCCTCCTATTTGGGCCCTGACCATTCCCATTCCTTTTTGTTTAAGCATTTAATGCCTGGAGAAGTCTTTAGAAGTTTTAGTTCTTCTTGTTTGGTTTGCCTTTTTTGCCTTTGCCATGTTTGGCAAGTTTGTGGTTTTGTAATAAGACCAGGTGTGTAGGTCAAATGATTGGTCAACATTGTGGAAAATCCATTTTATGGAAAAATTGGGCTTTTAGTTCAATTTGATACTTCTTGGCTCAATTTGAGTCTGTTTAGTTAGCATTGTGACCTAAAGCGCAAAATGTTGTTTTTTTGCAAAAACTACAACTTTGCAATGTTCAAAGTTGCATTTTGCAAATTTTTAGTATTTTGTCCTGGCCTAGGAAGATGGAGAGTTTTGGCCATCATTCCATGCTCATGGAAGATGAAGAGTTGGGATTCCCAAAATATAAGGAGTTTTTTCCATTGTACGAACACAATTTGGAGAAGAATAGAATGCTTACAGTTTTATGTGAAAATCTAAGTTTCTCTTAGATTAGTGACTTTTGTGATCATCTTGGATTTCTATATTTGCATGCTTATTCTATTGATGAACAGAGTTGTAATCTAGTTATTTCAAATGCTGTAAATCATTTTCAAGGTTGTGTGTCTGTACATTCTCCCATTTTTCATATTTTGTTAACTCTCTAGTGACCCTAACTCTGAATTTGGGGTTTTAGTACAGATTTCATCCTTCCCCATGGAATCTCGGTGCTAGAGATTTGATTCTTAGCCCAATAAGAGATATTCCAATGGGGAAGTTATTCTCAGACCCAACTTATTCAGTTAGCATATGGGATTGTAAGGATTTGGCGAAATGAGCTAATTATCCCTATGGATTAGCTGACTATCTTTGTGGATAAGATCTTGTATGGGGTCTAAGGGAGGAAGTACTGAGGAGATAGTATTGCATGTATTGTTTTTTGATTGTCCAGGTGTTCCTTGAGGTATCTACAATCAGAGATGCAAGGATGAAGGATTAGGAGTACTGATTTCTCTATTTTCTCCCATTGCCACTAGACTAGGGCATCTGGATTAGATTATGTACACTGCCATTGGAGAGCCAAGATTTTGGAATCTTGTCAATGGCCGAAATAGGTGTCTGAAACCATACTTTTTTTCCAGGACCCTTTGGCACTTTTTGAAGTTAAGGTAGAAAAACCACTCTGGCAGGGCTATAAAGATTATCCCTATTAGGCCTCGGTGTATTTTCTAACTTCCTTTTCTTTTCTTGTGGTTTTCAAGGTTGGGGTGTTTCAAGGTGGGTTATTTGAGATAGGAATCATATATGAAGGTACTAGGGAAGTATAGATCTTTGGAATGCATGGTTAGTGGTTTTGGAAGGGTGGAGAGTGATCTTGTTTGGTGAGTTTGGCAAGTCTTTGTGGGTGTAGGGTGTTTATGAGTGAGTGTGTCCATAGTAGAGCCAACTTATACATTACCTTAACCTATTAGGATCCCTTGTGGGCATTGGGAGAAGGGTGAGCTTTCCCATAGTCAGATTGTGAACCTTGGGTACTTTTACCACCATTACCTTAGCCTTTGCATCAGATATCCTCGAATCAGTCAACCCTTCACTGAGAATGATCTATAATCTCATAACAAGTCATTCTGAGGTTACAGATCATCAAATCAATCAACCATTTGTTGAGAATGAGCTATAATCTCATAAGAAGTCGTTTTGAGGTTTTAGATCATTGAATCAGTCAAACATTTGCTAAGAATGAGTTGCAATTTCATAAAAAGTTATTCTAAGGTTCCAGATCATCGAATCAGTCAACCCTTAATTGAGAATAAGCTATAATCTCATAACAAGTTGTTCTGAAGTTGTAGATTATCGAATTAGTCAATCCTTTATTGAGAATGAGCTAAAATCTCATAACAAGTCATCCTAAAGTTGCATATCATTGATTCGGTCCACCATTCACTGAGAATGAGCTACAATCTCATAAAAAGTCATTCTAAGGTTGCAGATCGCCCAATCGGTCAAGACTTTGATGAGAATGAGCTACAATCTCATAGCAATTCATTCTACAGTTGCAGATTGCCGAATTGATCAACCCTTTGTTTAGCATGAGGTAAAATCTCATAACAAGTCATTCTAAGGTTGCATATCACTAAATCAGTCAATTGTTTGCTGAGAATGCGCTACAATATCTGTCATGCCCAAAATATTTAACGCTCAAAAATGCAACTTTTTTTGGAAAGGTAAAATTAAAGCCAAGAGGGTCTAAGGGGAATCGTGACTGCATCAACCTCCCTCAACCCAAGGTCGCCTCCTAAGGTTAAAGTTATACAAGGTGTTATTTAATTTTAGATTTCCCTAGAGTTAAATCTAGGTTAACATTCAAAGACAATGCAAAGTAAGGTGCTATGATTTTGTGTGTCATCCCCTTTTATTTTAATAGAGTTTGATGATGTGGAGAGGGAGACTCCCTATGCTTAGTCTCCAGGGATGATCGATAATCTAGTAGGCTGGTAGCTTACAGATAGTATGTTATTAAACACCCTAGGACAAGGCACTCACGTAATATTATTTCTATAATGACCAGTATACTGGCCACATATATTGGCCACATAAAAATAACATTATAAGTCCCTATGTTTAAATTAAAACTTTTATTTAGACTCTCCCCAAATAAAAATCCTTAAATTAGATTATTAAATCAACGTTTAATTAATGGCTACGAGAAATTGGATTTCGTAGAGAATCTTATAACTTAAATGTTAAGGCTAGAAAAACTAGTTAAAAGATTAAAAATAATTTAATGTCAAACTTTAGTTTTCAATAGTTCAATTAATAATTTATTTTACTAAATCCTTGATTCTCAACGAATCTCATATTAAAAGGCAATCTCAAAGGAAAATAATAATGTTTATAGATTCGTCTGTTGAGTACTTCTATACTATACTGGTAATTAATTTCTATAATTTAAATTGTCGCAATTCAACTAATAAAGTCTATATAAGTTATTATCCTAATGTTAAAGAGAAATAAATTAATTTAATTTATATACCCCAACATTATGATACTTTCTATAATTATATTTATCCACTAACATGTATTAATTCATCTCATTTAACAAAAAGGTTAACCTTACAATTAACTAATAAAAAGCCCTAAACAGACAAAATGACATGAGATTAAATCTCCTCATTAAAAGATATTATATAATTAAAGGGAGAGGTTATATTTTAAAAGTCCAAGTTTTCTTTTCCCTCTCATATGGAATCCCTAACCCTAATTAGGGTCCAAATAGAAAGTAGCTAAAACCCTTTTTTTTTATCTCTTCATTACTCTCTTTCTTCTTCTTTTTTTTTTAATGCAGGTCTGCAAATCCATAGAGGGAGGGAGGAGACCCTTTTTATATCTTATATATATTCTAATATATATACATACATACATTACATTATGTATATATATATATATATATATATATATATATATTAAAATATATATATATATATTTTTAACAGGTCGAAATGCTTATGCAAGTTTCCATGGAGGCGGCGGGACTAGACTTTTTTTTAAAGAGGGGAAACGGAAATGGTTTGGCGGGGGGGGCCGACCCTTTATGTTGGGCGGCCGAACCCCACAGCCGACATAGTTGGTGGCTCTACCGCCGCTGTGCCAGTCTGTGGCAACCGCGGCCACCACAGCCGGTGGGGGTTTTACCCTCCCCGCGCGGCTCTCCTTAGAGAGTTCGCAGGGTGGGGTGGGCTTCGGCCCTCCCTACCCTAAAATTTTTATATGTTTTTTTTTTATATTTAATATTTTTTTTTTTTAAATTTTATAGTTAGTTTTTTTATATTATTTAAATATATAATATATTATATATATATATATATATATATGTTATATATATACATATATATATATTATAATGACTTGCAAATATATATATTTATATATTTATATATATATCTCACTATTTTTTTTGCCTAAAAACTAGCATTAAAGGAATACATGTATATATATATATATATATAATTTTTTGAACAAGGAAAGAGATATAGATTTCTCAATATGTAAATATATATGTATATATAAATATATATATTTATGTGATATTTACAGAAATAACACTTGCTGCTAATATTTCTTAGAATAAAAAGGAGGGGAGAAAACATATTTCATTGAGGATTCCATTTTATCAATATGAAAATAAATAAGCATAGATATGGTAGCATAAACATGTGCACATGACAGATTTTTTTTTATTATTTTACAATAGAATATACATGATTCAAATATCAGGTTTAGGTAAGTTTCTATATTATTTTTATTTACTCCTAATTCCTTTTTATTATAGCAAATAAATTCCACACTAATAAAATGATTTGAAGGGTAACTAACTAGTGGTCTTTGTACAAATTCTTTTTTTTTTTGCAACATTAAGGAACATAAAATAGCAAGATTTATACAATATCTATCTTAACATTGAAAGGAAATTTTATTTACTCAAGAGCCAAATACAAATACATGGAGTTATCAACACTAATATTTTCTTACAAATATGTTTTCAAGAAATACATAAATCAGCCACATGGCTTTAAACAATACTCTCATCATCTTGCATTAGATAGACAAAAGATCATGGCTTTTCACATGTACATAGTAAATAGGTCTCTTTCTCCCTAGTTCATTCCAAACTTCAATATGGCTCCAACTTCAAATCTGCAAAACAAACCAAGGGACACAAGAAACCATGGGCTGCTCTCCACCCAACCTAGGCCTCTTATGAGGCCACCCCCGAGCTAGGGGAACCAAATAAAGGTGGGTAACAATCATGCAACAAACAACAATAAAAGAGAAACATGAACAACTCACATAAAACTCCCATTCCCATAGGCTTTCACAATGGATCACTCAAAGATCTTATATGGGGTGAAATGGACCAAATACCCAAGGGAGAAGGCCAAACCCAACATTTAAAATCCAAGACCTCGCATGGCTGCCCAAACACTTCCCTTCTCATTATCAACCAAAAACAAAAACATACCCTTATGACCCCCAAATGAAATAACAATAAGGGAGGCTTCATGGAGCCCATACTCCATGCTTTTTTCCCTCTCCTCCTTGAGAAGAGACTCTACACGAAGGGCTGTCAAAACTCCACCCCCAAGGCTACTCTTCCTTCCCAAGGGTGAGTGAGCCTTGAAACTCCCATTAACAACATATACAAAGAAAGCAAAATAAATGCATTGCAATAACATCAACATAACATTAACAACAAGCTCATAGCTCTAATAAGCCCATAAAACACATGCAACATCCATCTTTTGTAAGATCAACATAAAACAACAAGAGAGAGTTGCAACAAGTCCACCAACCTAGAATCCAAGCTTAAGGCAAGATAGTTGTAGAAGAGCTCCCTTTTAGCCTAATTTCTCCTTCCAAGATCACCAACTCTAGCTATGTCTCTAAGTTAGAGAGTGGGTGTTCAAACTCTCCAACATGGAGAGTTGCCACTAAAAAGCCACTAAAAAACTCATGGGGAGAAGGAAAGCCCTCCAATTGGTCCCTCTTCCCTAAAATCTTACACCTTTCTAAAAATAGATCCAAAAAGGGGAACTCCTAAAAGGTGAATAATGTCTTAGCACAAAGATGGAAGAGTGGTCTATCCAAAGTCAAGCCTCACAAGAGTTGATTTTCGTCCAACTTGGGAAACCAACTTTTTTGAAGGGTCACATGGTCAACCAGAGGCTAACCTAGGGTTAAAATGGCCCTTAACTATTGTTATAACAAGTGGGCTACCTAAAAATGACCCCAACACACCCCTAGACACTTTCTAACCCCTCTAAAAGTCCACTTCAAGAATAATTTCGAAATCCCAATGAGATGACCACACCCTCATCTCCCAAACCAAGGTATGCATATGGGGATTCACTAATGTACTAATCTAAGTAGGTGGACAACCATTCCCAAGTTGACAAGTCATGGCCTTACATACAAAACACAAGTGTCAAATGACACACACAACGTTCACACATCACTAGGCCATGTCATATCCACTTAGGAAAAACTCACAAAGAAATAAGAAATACATTTAAGGACTACATTTCCAAAATCAACCAAATACATTTACAAATTAAATCACGATACAACGAGGTCTTGTCTTTCATTAGACGCAACCTTGGCTCAAACTGAGTTCACATATTTCTTTGTTTGGTTCCCTGGATAAAATACCATGGTCTCATACCTGCACACTCAATTCAAATATCAGTAGTCCAAGGAGATAAATATACATCATAAGAAAATAAGCAATATTTAGAACTTAAGGAAAACATCAACATACTAAGTTTATTACTTAAGATCACAAGAATACATTAATTTCATTTCAAGCATTTAACATAAGGTAAGATTCACATTGCATGATATCAAAATTTAATATCCATTTCTAATAATTCCCCAATTCATCAATAACCCATAACATAATCATAATGTATTTCCAAATCAATTGTCTCAGAAATAAATGTCCATAATAGAAAACATAATATAGTCCATAAGGTGCATCATAAAGCATGATGTGTTCAAACATCCAAAATGATCAATCCATGACATAAAGCATAAAATCCATAAGGTCCATACTACATCAAAATGTAAAGTATCATATGCTAAATCTATCATAAGCAGAAAAAATTGGAAAACTACGATGGTGTTCGGGGTAAGGCCTCAAAATATCATAACAAGCCATTTTGAGGTTGATGATCATTGAATCAGTCATTTTTTTACTGAGAATGAGCTACAGTCTCATAACAAGTTATTCCAAGGTTGTAGATCACCGAATCGGTCAACCCTTCACTAAGAATGAACTTAAATATCATAACAAACTATATTGAGGTTACAAATCACCGAATCAATCAACCCTTCACTACGAATGAGCTACAATCTCATAACAAACCATTCTAAGGTTCCAGCTCACCGAATCAGTCAACCATTTGTTGAGAATGAACTACAATCTCATAAGAAGTTATTCTGAGGTTTTAGATCTTTGAATCAGTCAAACCTTTGCTAAGAATGAGCTATGATTTCATAAAAAGCCATTCTGAGGTTCTAAATTGCTGAATCGGTCAACCCTTCACTAATAATGAGCTATAATCTCATAACAAGTCATTCTCAAGTTGCGGATTGTCAATTTGATCAACCCTTCACTGAGAATTACCTACGATCTCATAACAAGGCATTCTGGGGTTGTAGCTCACCAAATAAATCAACCATTTGTTGAGAATGAGGTACAATCTCATAATAAATTGTTTTGAGGTTGTAAATTTCTGAATCGGTCAAACCTTCGCTAAGAATGAGGTACAATTTCATAACAAGTCATTTTGAGGTTCTAGATTGCCAAATCAGTCAACCCTTCTTTGAGAATGAGCTATAATCTCATAAAAAGTCATTCTGAAGTTACAGATTTCTGAATCAATCAACCCTTCACTAAGAATTACCTACAATCTCATAACAAATCATTCTAGAGTTGTGGATCACTTAATAGGTCAACCCTTTTCTGAGTATGATCTACAATCTCATAACAAGTTATTCTTAGGTTGCAGTGGTCAACTGTTTGATGAGAATGAGCTAAAATATCATAACAAGTCATTATGAGGTTTATGATCATTGAATTGGTAAATTGTTTACTTAAAATGAGGTACAATATCATAACAAGCCATTCTCATGTTGTAGATCATCAAATTGATAAACCCTTTGCTGAGAATGAGCTACAATCTCGTAATAAGTTGAACTTAGGTTACAGATTGCCAAATCAATCAACCCTTCGCTGAGAATGAGCTACAATCTCATAACAAGACATTCTGAGGTTGCAAATGGCCAAATTGGTCAACCATTCATTTGAGGTTTTAGATCACCGAATTGGTCAAACCTTTGCAAAGAATGAGCTAAAATTTAATAACAAGTCATTCTAAAGTTCCAGATGGTTAAATCCATCAAACCTTCCCTGAGAATGAGCTATAATCTCATAACAAGTTGTTCTGAAGTTGCAAATAGCCGAATCGGTCAACCTTTCACTGAGAATGAGCTACAATCTCATAACAAGTCATTCTAAAGTAGAAAATTATTGAATCATTCAACCCTTCACTAAGAATGAGCTATAATTTCATAACAATTCATTCTAAAGTTGCAGATTGCCCAATCAATCAACACTTCATTGAGAATGAGATACAATGTCATAACAAGTTATTATGAGGTTGCAAATTTCTCAATTGGTTAACCCTTCATTGAGAATGAGGTACAATCTCATAACAAGTCATTCTGAGGTTGCACATCGCCAAATCGGTCAACCCTTCACTGAGAATGAGATACAATCTCCTAATAAGCCATTCTAATGTTATAGATTGTTGAATGAGTCAACCCTTCAGTAAGAATGAGATACAATCTCATAACAAGTCATTCTAAGGTTACAGATTTTCAAATCGGTCAACCATTTGTTGAGAAAGAGCTATAATCTCATAAGAAGTTATTATGAGGGTTTATATCTCAAAATTGGTCAAACCTTCACTAAGGATGAGCTACAATTTCATAACAAGTCATTCTGAGGTTCCAGATCAATGAATCGGTCAACTGTTTGTTGAGAATGAGCAATACTCTCATAACCAGTCATTCTAAAGTTGCAGATCATCGAATTGGTCAACTCTTTGCTAAGAATGAGCTATAATCTCATAACAATTTTTTTGAAGTTTCTGATCACCGACTTAGTCAAATATTCATTGATAATGAGCTATAATCTCATAATAATCCATTCTAAGGTTGATGATCATTAAATTAGTCAACTATTTACTGAGACTGAGCTACAACCTAACAATTTATTCTAAGGTTGAAAATTGTTGAATCGGTCAACCCTTCACTAAAAATGAGCTACAATCTCATATCAAGCTGCTCTGAGGTTACAGATCACCGAATCAGTCAACCATTCACTGAGAATAAGCTACAATCTCATAACAAGACATTTTGAGGTTGAAGATCACCAAATTAGATAATTATTTGTTTAGAATGAGCTACAAACTCATAAGAAGTCATTTTGAGGTTGGAGATCACCACAAACTTTGCTAAGAATGACCTACAATTTTATAAAAAATCATTCTGAGGTTCTAGATAGCTAAATCAGTCAACCCTTTGCTTAGAATAAGCTATAGTCTCATTCAAGTCATTCTAAAGTTGTGATAGCCTAATCGGCAATCCCTTCATGAAGAATGAGCTACAATCTCATAATAAGTCATTCTAAAGTTGTAGATCACTTAATTGATCACCCCTTCATTATGAATGAGCTACAATCTTATAACAAGCCATTCTAAGGTTGCAGATCATCCAATTGGTCAACACTTCATTGAGAATGAGCTACAATCTCATAACAAGTCATTCTGAGATTGTCGATTTCCTAATTGGTCAACCATTCATTGAGAATGAGGTAAAATCTAATAACAAGTTGTTATGAGGTTGTAGATCACCGAATTAGTCAATTGTTCACTGTGAATGAGCAACAATCTCATAACAAGTCATTTTGACATTGATGATCATTGAATCTGTCAACTATTTACTGAGAATAAGCTACAATCTCATAACAAGTTATTTTTAGGTTTCAGATCGGCGAATTGATCAACCCTCACTAAGAATGAGCTACAATCTCATAACAAGTTGTTCAGAGGTTACAAATCACTGAATCAATAAACCCTTTGCTAAGAATGAGCTACAATCTCATAACAAGCCAATCTGAGGTTACAAATTTCCAAATCAGTCAACTATTTCTTGGGAATGAGCTACAATCTCATAAGAAGTCATTCTGAGGTTGTAGATCACTGAATTGGTCAAACCTTTGCTAAAAATGAGCTAAAATTTCATAACAAGTAATTTTGAAGTTCCAGATAGTTGAATCCATCAACCCTTCACTAAGAAAGAGCTATAATCTCATAACAAGTCATTATGAAGTTGTGGATCACCGAATCAATCAAGTTGTTGGTATTTTTCTTGTAACCCTCAAACCTAAAAGAGGAAATGGGAACCAGGCCTAGGGATCTTCATCTAACTCACAAAATCTACTTCATCTATAGATTGCGAACAAGAAAAGCCAACATAACAAGGCATACAAGCTGATGCAGGAGCATCCTGGGTGTAAGAGCAATCTTGCATCACCCAAAAATATTTCTGTTTTTATATTCAATAAGGGCTATTTTGTGCAGAGCTGCTATTTATGGAAAGTTACTATTTTTGGTAATT
>MU223064.1:447926-461050 GCA_018584345.1 Thuja plicata | reverse complement strand
TTCTTCAAAATTTCTGTTTGGGTTTCAAAGGTTATCTTGAGCCGACTATGATGTAATAAAATGTAAAATAAAATAATTCTAAGTTTGGTCGGCCTTATTTTGGAACCTTCCCAGGCGGTGGAAAATTGCCTATATAAGGAAGACTATATTATTGTCTTAGGCAATTCAGAATAGTTCTGGGTAATAGATCTGGGTAATAATTCGAGGCTTTGTCCTACAGAATATTGTAAGGGAATGCCCATGTGGCTTTTCATATTGTAATTCTGAAAGTTTGTAATTCCACATTTGTGGAGATAATAAGAAGCCAATTTTCTGTTCTTGCATATTGTGGTTGTTTCTCTGTTTATGTTATGTGTTTGTGGTATTAAGGGGAGCACCCTTCATCACAAGCCTTCTTCACTTAGAGTTCCACACACTCATGTGAGTGTACCTAATAACACATATCTTCATATATAATAAACCTCTTGCTAAACCCCACTATGTAGACACACAACTGTGGATAGTTCTCAGACTTGTAGGAAATGGGCATAAAAAAATCTACGAATCTTATGCAGGCTCCCACCTACATTAAGTATGATGAGAACTAGATAACTTATTTTCACATAAATAAACGTGAAACTAATAGGATTTGTATATGAATTTGAGATGAATTCTAAAAGGATGAAAAACTATAAAATCTAGTGCCTAATTATGGGCATAGAGTCATATATGAGACCTTAGAGAGATTCCAGATGCACACCCAGTTTTGTCTATAGATATTTATATATTAATGCCTTACACTAATAAGCTATTCAACACATTCACAAAGATCTTCTTTAAAAATCCACATCATGCATTTAATGTCACTAACCCCTGCTCATATTTATTTAACTCCCTCCTTGAAGAAGACTAAAAACAAGTATTACACACTCAATAAGATCAAGTGGATAGGCTCATAAATCCTTAATATGTTTCACTTGTATAATAATGAACACAAAAAGGGAGACAACTTCATGGGAAAATCAATAATGCCTTACATTATTATTGGTTGTATGCATTTCAAAGTCTATTGTCTACACATCTAACCCAAAACACCAAGAAACACACTAAACTATTTACAATCTTATCAAAAACATTTCAAAATTCTGGAACCTCTCCTTGGAAATCCCTCTTGGAGCCAAAAACTGGAACCGGGAACCATAAAAAGTGGAACCCTTACAAAGTGAAACAGAAAATCATATATGGAGAGAAACAAAACTCCCACCCTAACTGACACATGTCTCCATCTAAAATACCTATGCAAAATATCTAATCTTCTTCAAAAACCAAAATCTGATCTGTAATCATCCTCTCAACAAACCTGATTCCTTTGTTGTGCTTTTTTTTGCATATTGAAAGCCTATAAAATCTTCTCATGAATGCACATTTCTCCAATAGGCTATTCTGCATTTAATTCCATTTACTATACCTGTGCATATTTTAAAGGTAAAAGTACGAAGTTGTGTCGCACTTGAAGACCATTTTTGTAGTTCCAGCCGAAATAGTTTTGGCTGAAATATTTTTGGCCGTACATATGTGACACAAACGTGGCGTCGATGTGACAAATGAGTTTCGGCCGGACCAGTTTCGGCCAAAATTTCATGAGTAAATATAAGCCAACTATGTTCTATCGATGAAGAATTGGCACATATTTATATATGGGGGTTCAGCCATAACTGGCTCGGCCGAACCAGTTCCAGACGAAACTGTCTATGTGGCAGCCAAATAGGCAAAAATTTCAAAATTACAAAACTTCTCACTTAGACAACTAATTTCTTCATCAAAACTCAACCATTTTTAAAATCTAAATATACCCTTTTGTAGAGCTCGGAGTCTAGATTATGGTCATGTAATTTTTATTGTGTTTTGATTACATTTAATATATATTATTTCAAAACCCAACCATTTTTAAAATCTAAATATACCCTTTTGTAGAGCTCAGAGTCTAGATTATGGTCATGTAATTTTTATTGTGTTTTGATTACATTTAATATATTATAATTTAAAAAACTCTAAGTAGGTATTTTGACATTGAAGAACACGCTCGTTCAAAAAAATAAAAAAAATAGCAAATCATGTCGAAAAAATTTACAACTTATATTTAACACTAGAGGAGAGAGTCCTCTTCAATACTATGTAATTTGTTTTGTATTTGGTTTAGATGTACTAGGGCAAATATGGAGGGAGAAAAAATTATTAATTTCGGGTAACTCCGACTTTGAATACTTATAACAGACAAAATATATATCAAAAACCAATCTTTCTTTTTCTATGCACTAGCTGTACATGTTATCTAAAACATATTTTGAAATCAGAGGAAAAAAATATTATTTGCATATATTTAGTTGGAGGGAACTAGACCCTACATTTTCAACATTTTTCAGCAATTAAAAAATGGCCTTCAAAAACTAAAAAACTATGTCAATTATTATTCAAATAAATTTAAAAAAATTATAGGCATAAACTACATCCAATTTTACACATTTCATTGGTTTACATAATTTTCAAATTCTAAACACAAATGTCACTTTTATGTCATTAAAGTTTAACAGTTTTGCATGTCGTGGTCCTCTTCCTTTGTAAAAGTGTGACACATGTTTGTACTTTTACCCTTAAGGCTCTAATGTTATGTGCAATTTCCAAAGATATTAATTTCCCTAAATTTATTATTTTTCAGATTATACTCTACACTTTTAATACTTATTTATTCACTTTAATCATTTCTAGATAGAAACCAGTAGATTTTTCCACTTTTCACTTCCTGATTCATCCCAGATGTCCATCTGTCACCACCTAGGCCTCTACATGACCCTAAACCTAGACCCTCCACCTGTCAGATTGCTACATGTTAGCTGGGCGTGATGTCTTGATGAGTAACTTTCTTTCACCTTTTCCATTTGTGGGATCGTGCCTACCATTGATCTCTCCTGCCTCAGGATCCGCACCCATCTGAGATACCTCTACTGCAACATTGGCATATCATCCTCCACCTCATGTGCCCTATATTGGCCCTGCCACATGTCGACCATTCGCAATCCCCTGATTGATATCTTCCTCACATCTTTTGTATCAAGGCATTATGCATGTCGTTGATCTATTCTACCTCAGGATCCGTCCATACTTGACACTCCTTTTACCATGTATCACTCTATTTCATCTGAGTGGGCTCCACCAAAACTTGCTTTCTATCAAAGTCACTCACTAGCTAGGTACAGTCATCAATGCTCCATCTAAGTGCAATCACCTAGAGCCTCTTGGCTCTTTTCTTTACATCACTATGTGAGTGTCTTTGAATATAAATGCTACTAGACTCCATTCCCTCACCAATGTGGGATAATTATCCAAGTATATTTTACAGTTTCTTGCATGTACGCCCAATATTTGGCTTACCTCCAAGTGGGCAGCCACTATCACCCCCATGCGTCGTCACCAAGGGTGCATTATTCTTTACTTCATGTTACATGCTATGCATTGTTCTATATGAACATTTAAATAAAACACCACACCGCACATGTGGGATAAAATCCCAAGGTCTCTACCTTTTAAAACTTGCTACGCACATGTAGGCATCCATTGTTTTCATTCGCATCCGTGTGCAGCCTTTTGGATGGTTGTCCATGCTTTGCTCTAAAAAAAACTTACATGGAAAAGGTTGTTGAAACGCTTTACAACTGCCACATTTTCATTCACTTGAATGTTTCCAAAGCCTTATTCTTACATAACTTGCGCAGCTTCTATCTACAAACCTATGCATAACTTGTATGCATGCTTGCACTCTATTCGAAAGCTTCCCAGTGGCGTGGGCAAGGAGAAAATACAGGCAAGGGTTGTGGGATATGACATCAAACCTACCAATTTTAATTTGTTAGAAATTTTCTAAAGTCTACATCATCATTTCCATGTGCATCCTCCTTCTAATTCATCCATGCGTAGCCTCTAGTGGATATCAACTTTGTTTTTAAAACAGCCAAAGTGTGGCATGGGCATGAAAAATGCTTGTAAAGGTTGTGGAATTTGGCATTACACATGCCAATGCATTTTCCTGGAAGTCTCTATTCTAATATAACCTGCACAGCCTCAAGGATGGCACGTTCTTTTTCTAAAAGCTTCAATATCATTGTGGCTACCTCCATCACTAGCGCGAGCAATGAGAGGTTTCAAAGGTTGTGGAATTTGGCGTTACACCTGCCAATGCATTTGTTTGGAAAGTTTCTAATCTTTTTACCAAATCCATTCAATATTTCCATGCACGCGCTATTTATCAATTATTGCATATGCATGATATCCTTTGCTTGTAATATTTACATGGTTGTTGATCATACTTCCTCTTATACACTAAATTTTGCACCCTGCCAAGCACTTAAGCCTAGCAATCTAGTATAAAATGGGAATCACTTCTAGGTTGTGGGATCTCTGCTAACTGAAGTGAAGCCTCTGGGTTCTAGGTCGGTTCCTCTTGGATAATCACCTAATCTTCTCTTGAACATGAAAGTAAACTTGGAAGGAAAAGGGATAGAAGAAATACTTGAAGGGAAATGACTAAAAAGTAAATTATCCTACTAGATGATACACCAAAGGTAACATGAATCATAAAATAGTGACCAAACTAGCATGAAGATTCTTAGATCTAATAGAACACAATCTTTCTGAATAGGCTTGCATAAGTATTTCACAAAGAGGTCTGAAACGGAAAGAGGTTATTCAAGGAAAGGAAAGAATTCAAAAACAATAACTTTCCCAAGGAAATAGACACAGACTGTGACCTACAAGAAGACACTCACGCCAGAAAATAGGCGCAAGAATGAGACAAAATAACCAGGGATGAACAAAATTCACAAGATTATCTAAATCATATCAAACACAATAGTGCACAAAAATGCTGAAAAAGAAAGAAAGGCTCAGGAACTCCAAGATTTCTATAATATAAGCCATTGTATTATATTCAGTAAGGGAAATACAGACAAAGGAAAAGTTTGAGGATAGAGAAGATGTCTCAAAAAGCTCTTACATAATCTAGAACTCAATGAGAAGTTGCAACAAAGAAAACTTAAGGGCAGAGAGAATGCCACAGAAAATCTTACGTTTGTTGAAAAACCACTTCTAATCTCTAAAATCTTCTAAAACTACTTATATACATACTCCTCTAGCACATAGGCTCAGGAGTCAATCCACCA
Organism: Thuja plicata; assembly: GCA_018584345.1. Taxonomy (NCBI): domain Eukaryota; kingdom Viridiplantae; phylum Streptophyta; class Pinopsida; order Cupressales; family Cupressaceae; genus Thuja; species Thuja plicata. The sequence goes on along the minus strand of MU223064.1, from coordinate 455,858 downwards.
ATCAGAATTAGGGTTTATTAGATATTACATAAACAATGCCCTAACCCTAAGACTATCAAATCTGCTCATCAATGCATCCTAGAAATATCCTAGAAGATACCTAGTCATGAATGCATCTCCCATCGTCATAAATTTGATCAGAGAAGTAGGCTCGACCCATCTTTCATTCTATATCATGAATAATCACGCCACTACCACGGAGCTCTGAGAATCATATATGAATTTTTAAATATTTGAAAATAACGGTCATAGGTGGCACGGGTACTTGCATCAACGACCCAGAAAATACCTGATCTCTTGTTTAAAACATAGTCATCGATCTTTAACTCTATCTTACCCATGACTCTTCCTTAACTCATCCTTGATTTACCTTTAACCGGAGTAACTAAAAATCTTTCTGTCATTGATTCGCTGAACCTTTTGACTAACTTTGAGTTTATACTGAGATTGTACACAAGCCGCAAGATCTGGCCCAGAATCTATGATCCGCGTTTAATCTCCAAACCATAGAAGAATATTCCATTTCTTTATGAGACTAAGCGACCACCACGAGATCAAAACATGACCAATGGTGCAGAATCATACCGAGATTTACTTCATTTAACCTTCTTTAACCTAGGCTCATTCATAGATTCAGCGACTAAACATATCTTGCAATCTCTGATTATGTGGTCTAACCATGGTTCTGTCACAAGACTCTGTGACAACCATGAGATCACCTCTGCATCTATGGCTCGCGTGAAATCTCCTGAACTTTTTTTACCTTTTGACTTTATCTAGAGACTCAGTGTAAACCACATGATCAAAATGCAACCGATGGCCAACGTGAAATCTCGGAAGAAAGCACTGGGTATTTTTGTATACCAGCATGATTTTGAAAAGCCCTTTTTGGATGTTACTGCTAATTTTTGCAGAATTGAGTCACCATAGTTTATTGAGCATTGTGATTGTGGTGATTATATGAAAAAAGCAGAAGGCTTAATGAAGAAATTGAAAGAGTTTCACACTACTAAGATCCAAAGAGTGAGGTCAAGATCACCAATGTTGTGGAGAGGGAAATGATTGCAAACCACATGACACGGCTTGTTCACATGGAAAACTCAGGACTGGTGAGCATGCTGGTAGATGATAAGTATAAAGATTTAGGATGCATGTGTGTGAGCACAGGTGGTGCCTCAGAAACCATGCCAGCAGCGACGGAGGACAAAACACTAAATTTCGGTGGAGCTTGCAAGAATGATGTGGCAGGTGATGTGGCGCAAAGGCAGCGGATTGTGCATAGATCCTGAGGTAGCAAGGATCAGATGGATGGCACAATGCCTTGGCTGAAAGATGATCGGAAGTTATTTATTGAGGGATCACGCTAGTGCAACACATGGCGGAGCCAACAGTGAGACAATCTAGGTGGTGATGAGGTGGCGGCCACGCAATTTAAGGCATCCGAGATGGGCATGAATCCCAAGATGGGATCAAACGATTGGCGTAATGGCGCTGTGAAAAAGATGCAGGGTAGTTAGCCATTAAGGGAACGTGAAAGCATGACATGTGGTAGTTGGACAGGTGGCGGGACAAGATGAGGTAGTTGACATGGTCGCCCAGGTGGACCTGCGATCCAATCAGAAGGTGCCACGTAGCACGATCTGGTATATTCTAGGCATAATAAGGTAGAAAATGCAGAAAATAGAGATAATTAAAGTGCTAAAATAAAGTATGCATGGGAAAGAATTGAAATATTAAGGTAAATCAATGCAAAATAAAGATAAGAGGTAATATGTGCAGATGCAGATATTAAAATGAAATATCAGCATAATTCAATAGTCTAATTATTGAAAAGGGATGTAAAATTAAATTTAAAATTGAATGTGCACAGGAGGGAAGAGTAGTTTATTTAATGGTTTACTGGACAAATCTTCTCAAAAAAAACAAGTGTCATATACCATTGGAAAGGTCTCGAAATGAGAATTATGTTTTTGTAGTCTATTATGATGCAGAATCGAAGTGGTTTGAACAGAATGAAGAAAGAATGACTCAGCTCAAAATTGGTTAAAGTAGATAAGAGTGTTTCAAGAAAATATCTGGAGACCTTTTGATCTGGCTTTATATTTAGATTTCTTTCATTTGTACAGGGTTCCAAATCCTGGTCTCCATAGAGAGTTGTAGAGTACTGGCTCCAGGAGTTTCCAGTCATTTCATGGTTCCATTAGGATGTAGTTTATGGATTATATAGTTTTCCTATCAGATAGAATAGATATTTTTAGATCTTTTGCATATTGTTGAAGTGGAAAATGTTATAGATTAGATTGGTACAAAAGCAAGATTTATCATACTTAATGCAATTTTTCTCAGATTCAAGTCTCTCCTCCGTGTTGTTCATTTGGGTTAAGAATTTTTTGATTCATTGCATGGATTTATCTGTGTATGTATTATTAGTCCTTAGTTCTGATCTAGGATCAGATTAAATAAAGCTATGGATATGACACAAGTTCATCTGTTATGCATAAGGATTTGTCGTAAGAAGTGTATGGTCTAATATCATTTGTATTCGTGGCTTTGAGTCATTGACAGTAATTCATTTTTGTATGTTGCTCCTGAACTCGAAGTATGGCACAATGGACAAGGCACGGATCATAAATCAATATATTCCTTTTTGATACATGACAAATTGGTCTTGGCTATGTTCTTCATTTTAAACATAAACTCCAACATATCTGAAGGTTTTATGTGGCTTGTGATGTTGTACTAATCTCATGCTCCACTTTAAGGTTGATGTTCAATGGGTGATTAGTCGGTTACCTAGTATCTCCCGGTCGTGTTGAGCCTTTGTGAGATCTCTGTTGATTGATGCCAAATAAAATATTGAAGGCGTTGAAGGGTGTCCCCCCCCTTAGTTTTGAAGAACCTAAAGCATAGAAGGATGGATCTACATCCTTGTTAATTGGTCATTTCTACTCTATTGTGAACTACTTGGATTTGGCTACTCTTAAAGATCCGTTGAAAAGTGAAAAGGTTGCTAATCAGTAATCTCAGTGTAAAAAAGAACCAAAAAATTGGCAACTCTGTTGGGGAGAGATATAAGAAATTTCGTTGAACTTGTGAAGAAATCTATTGTGTTTCATTGATAATATCATTTCACGCATCCGAGTCACTAACAAAATGGCGACTCTGCTGGGGAAAAGGCAAAACTATTACAAAACCTTTTGAAGAGTCTCTGGTTATTGTCTTAAATGATTTAGGTTTATCAAGTTGACCTAGACTCCTGGCCTGCTTATTTTTTCAAATTCAGTCGTTGCTGCCATGTCCATTTGAGGATAAGAATTCTTAATTTTTATAAATCTAAAAGTTCTTCAAATCCTAATTGTCAACCTGGTTGTTGTTAAAATAATTTTGAATGTCTTCTTTGTGAAAGAAATGTGTCAGATCTAATTGACTTTCTTAAAGTCTACTATCTTTATTTGAATCCCAACTTGTCCTTGTTCTATTAAAGTTCTATACATTCTCACAACAATGAGTAGCGACTCTGAAAGATCTCTGCACCAGTGTGCATATAATGATGAAATTTGGTGACCAGTGTGTAGCAAGGATTTAGCAAATGCTCAAAAGATTAAATGGTGGATTGACAAAATCAGAAATAAATAAAGAAGGACAGTAGCAAAATAATTTTCCCAGGTATTCCTCAAAGTTTTTATGAAATAATTTGATTCCTTTCTAGGTGAAGAAGTCACTAAAAGAAGGAAAATAGATCTGAATTCTTTAGTCATACTTCTTGTTTTACATTTTTAGTCATCAGATTCAAAAGTATGTTATGTTATTATGTGAAACAAATGATTGCATAGTTGGATGAAATCTTTGTGAATGAGAAAATGTATTGTTAGTAAATAGTGCAATGGAGATTCCAGATTTAATAGATCAGGATATTTTGCCTATATCTAAAATTTATCTAGCAAATCTTGAAGAAATTCAAAAAATATTGCATTATTTAGTTAAAGAGTCCAAGAGGAAGCCGTAGTGTTTTTGAAAACACATGTAGGAGAAAGAAATGAAGAAGCAATACATGTGTTTTATGAAAAAAATTCCAATGCATATGATAAGTTGCCGGAAAGGATTGAACTTCAAGAGTATACATATCTTCATTTGTTTTTAGAGCTTTGTATGCCTAAATCTGCAAATTGGTCTACATCATGTAAAGAAGGCATTGAACTTGTTAAGAAATGGATAGATGAGTTTGAAGAATCTAAATCAGAAAGTACCGATGATGTTGACTCTAGTTATAATGACAATGTTGATTATGATGTTGATAGTGAAGTTACTGAATGTCAGGATGTTAGGGATGAATCTCTAGTTTCATATGTTTCCATTGGATTCATGGATATGTTTTATTATATGCATGGTAATGTAGATTTATTGTCTCAATTTAGTGGAGAGTTTTATGGACAACAAGAGAATGATTATGATACGGAGAATAGTTGTAGTGATGATTCTTTTGCACAAAAAGGCATGAGCCAAGAAACTTCAATCCTTGTTCTCAATGGTGAAGATATTTGCAGCAGTAAAGGAGAGGTTGAAGACAGTGAAAATGAAGTTCAATGTTCATTGAGCACCGAAAAAATTTCAGAACTATTGGCTGCTGACTTTTAGAGGTATGCACCTGCTATAGACTTCACTTTGCAATACCCGGTTGATATTTTCTTTGACAATGATGACATGCTAATGTGTGCAAGGTGTGAAACTTATGTTGATTTTCTTTTTCCTAATTTTGAGGCAAACAATGTGCAAGATGGAAATGTATATGACTGTGAGAAAATGGATTATGTTAAATATGATGAGTATGATGACTCATATGCTGGTATGGATTCAGATTTGGATGAGATTAGTGTGAATCGTTCTTGTATTGATCATGATGTTGAAGAAAGTGAGAAATCTGAATGTGTATTTTCAGATTTACAAATGATGAGTGAGCCATTAATTAATGATACATTTTCAGGTTTGGATGATGCTGATAGAAGTTGTAATCAGCAAGATGATATGCAATCAAGTTTTTTTTAGATGTGTGCCATTTTGGTTTGTAGGCAGATGTTGTAATTGAACTTCCATATTCTATGCAAACTAATGATCATGTTGAGTTTGATTCCAGCCATGTAAAGGAGTTGGAATTTTTTCCTTTTCAGCTTGTCAGTGGTGGTAAAGAGTGTGAAAATTTGGTGTTACATAATGATCAATGTTCTCAGTATTGGGGTGACTTACAAGCACCTAATGACATGGAAGATATTGATTATTTATTATTTTATATGCTGATAATATTGGGTAGCATGTTGGATCATGTTGCAAGAAATAATAAATATCATTTACCTTTGATCCATGGAAATGAGAATCAAGTTTTTGATAGGGGTAAGCGGTGAGTTCATTTTAATGGGTTTTGGCCATTTGTAAATATTGTACATTTTGTATAGCCCATTTTCTTTCAATTGTGTGTTTAATGTTTTCAACAAGGAACCGGTTTTGGAAATTCAAGAGAAGAAGTCTGATTTTTTAGTGGTCTCCTTCACCAAGAGATTGTGAATTATCTACATGCCCGCTGATGACATGTAACTGATTGAATGTTTGATAATGTTAAGTTGAAGATGATGCAAGACATTAAAACAATTAATGGTTTGTATTTTCATTGATGTCAACTTGATATCACCTATATGGTCATGTACATAATGCCAAAGACTTCAGAGAATCAATGGAACAATGATTATGCTTTCAGCAATGCATAAAAGTCAAGTATTCACTAAGTGACTGACTACACTGACGGAGTGCACATCATCGATAAAGATAGAGAAAAAGTCACAGTGATAACCGACGAGCAAAAGACAATGTTGCCCGACAAGCTGAAAATAGAGTTGCCCGACAAGCAAGATCCAATGATGCCCGACGGATGGAGATCCCAAAGCTAACTAAAGTTACACCGACGAAACTAGCAGTTGTCACCAACAACAAACTATAGAATTAACTGATGGAATAGAGAGATCATAAAATGACAAAATATCTAGCTGGCAGAGCTTAAGGATAGACTTAACTAGTTGTTTTATTTGTTTTATTCGACCACAATTAAGTAATTGATTTAAATAAGATTTATACAGTTGGCAAGAAGATAACTATGAGATAAATCAGGAGTTAAAACCGTAAATCAAATTGGCTGGATTGTTTTTGACGCCAAGAATCAAGAATCAAGAATTAAGGAATATCATGTCTATATAAGAGATAAGCATAATTCATTTTCACAGGCAATCAGATACACGGAAGGGGAGTGAATAGAAAGAGGATGTTGAAGAGAAACTGGTGAAGGAAAAACTTAATACAGTCCTGATCAATCAAGCTGAGGGAGAGCTAAAGAATTCTGCAGACACTGATGAACAGTGAAGCACAGCATCACACAGTAGAAAGTGTTGAGTACAAAGGAATTGAATTGATACATTGATCAGAGAGGTATTGTACTTAAATAGATCTAAAAATCTGCAATTCAAAGTTGCATTAGAAAAAGGTCATAATATTTCAGTTTAACCATTGAAGCATCAAGTCTCTTAACAGAGCAGGAATTAACAGTCTTCTATAATTGAGGTATATCCTAAAGATTACCAAAAGCGTTGATTCATGAAAGTAGTATTGAATTTGCATAAAGCCTATTGACAGCCTAAGAAGGAAGTTGATTCAAGGATGGTAGCAAGATTTGCCTAAAGCCTATTGACAGTCTAAGATGGAGGCTGATTAAAGTATGGTAGCAAAATAGATGCTAGATACTAAGCGACAACCTATGTATAAAAATCCTCTAACAAGATCGCACTTAATAGTGTGTTTGTAACCTTTAACAGGGTTGGCTCCTAACAGGGCTCACTTCAAAAGAGTGAGAATTTGGGGTACCGGTCCCAGTGGTTTTTCCCTTACTAGGGTTTTCACGTTAAAATTTGTGTTATGTGTGTATGGTTTATTACTTTATTGTTTTACATTTCACATATGCATTTTTGGATTAATTGGTATACTCTGCATATTTACTGAGTATCGGTAAATAAGTTTTACTGCTTATCGGTAATCAAGGAGAATAAGGACTGACAAGGTAAACCGACAGATAGTTAATTATTTCAAAGTATTTCAAGGCATGCATCTTGTAGGGACTTAATAATCTGAGATGTATTGATCGGTGGATTAAATTTTAAAGGATAAATTTTTAAGGCCATGGATTCACCCCCCCNTCCCCCCCCCCCCCCCCCCCTCTAAGTTATTACTAACAATTGGTATCAGAGCTTGTGTGCTTAGAAGGAAGGTTTCAAGACCTAAGTAAAGATCACAAGATGAACAGACAAGATGTGCCTAAGTTGAACAAAGACAACTTTGCTTCATGGAAAAGCAAGATAAGATTTCACTTATCAGGTATTGGCAATGATATTACTCAATACTTAGATACTGAATATGTGTTGCCTACAGGACCATTGACAGTAGATCAATTGAGAGTGAAGCATGAGCATAACTGCATGGTTATAGAGTTTTCTTCCTCACTCTCTGATGCTGAATTTGAAGATGTCAAAGATTGCAAAAATGTAAAGACAATGTGGGACAAACTGAAGCTTGTACATCCAGGTGATATAAATGTTTTCAGAGCCAAGGCAGAAAGCCTTAGATGAAAGTTTGATGATCTCAGAATGAAATAAGGTGAAAATATCACACAGTACAGCACAAGAATAAAAGTAGTCAATGCTATACGAGGTGTTGGAGGTACACTTGAAGAGGAGATAGTGGTAAGTAAAATCTTAAGAACCTTATTGCCTGTATATGCTATTAGAGTCTCTGTTATTCAAGAAATGAGAGCAGTAGCAAACAATACAGTTACTCTTGATAGCCTAATTGGTAGACTAATTTCATTTGAGATGAATAACTTTGACAATAGTGTCTTACCAA
>MU223064.1:388286-436171 GCA_018584345.1 Thuja plicata | reverse complement strand
AGATCAAGTTATTTCTTGGTCTACAGATCATTCAACAAAGTGAAGGTATTTTCATTACACAGTCCAAATACATCAAAGAGGTCCTGAAAATATTCAAGATGGAAGATTCTAAACCTGTTGGAACACCGATGGCTACTAGATGCAAATTAACAAAGGAAGACAAGACAACAGAGGTAAATCAGACTCTGTACAGATCAATGATAGGAAAACTCATATATGTTGTTCACACTAGACCAGATATTGCACATGCAGTAAGAATTGTTGTTAAATTTTCTGCTAACCCCAGGCAATCACATATGACTGGTATGAAAAGAATTCTAAGATATCTGAAGAATAATGAGGAATTTGGCTTATGGTATAGAAGAGAAGGCAAATTTGAACTAAAATTATTTACCGACGCTGATTGGGCTAGAAATCTTGATGACCGAAAGAGCACAACTGGAGGAGCATTCTTTATAGGTGATAGACTTGTCACATGGATTAGCAAGAAGCAATGATGCATCTCTTAGTCTACTGCAGAAGCAGAATATGTTGTTGCTGCTGCAAACTGCTCAAATATTGCATGGATCAAATAGTTTTTTGAAGGTATGCATATGAAGATCACAGGACCAGTGATTATCTATTGTGATAACACCAGTGCAATAAACATTTCCAAGAATCTATTCATGCATGCAAAGACTAAACACATTGCCTTCAAGTATCATTATTTAAGACAACAAGTTCAAGAAAAAGAGACTAGCTGTCAAACCCATGTCTACCAGTCAGTAAAAGATTGAAGGCTGCATCAGCCATATATTATCAAAATATCATTCTTCTTGATGCAAGAAAAAGATGAACTTCAAAGCTACATCTATATACAGAAAGGTATATATCAGAACCGAGCACCAGAGCATATTGTTGTATTGATGATGGATAAGGGAAATTCAAGGAATATATTATGGATAGAAAAAAATTGTTTGACATCTATGTCACATATTTGTAAAATATTTGTTTGGCATTGTTGTCAAAGGGAGAGAATGTATCCATATTATCATCAGAAACTATTCATTATCAGATTACTCAAAATAGGGAGAGATCATATCCATAGGGAGAGAATTTGTATAAAAGTTGCAAACAAATGATAGAGACATCAAAGAAGAAGAACAGTCAAAAAAGAGAAATTGACACTAACAGAGGACACAACACATCAGAAGAAGAAACACAGAAAGCAACAAGAATCAAATCTAAGCTAACATAGAGCTTACCAGCGGTCAGACATTTTTATTAGTTATCAAAACAAATTGTTTGGTAATTTGATGAATCTCAACAATTGTATTTCATATTGTATTAGAAATAGTATAGTGTTATAATATAGTATGTTGCCATCAATGCCAAAGGGAGAGATTGATGACATGTAACTAATTGAATGTTTGATAATATTAAGTTGAAGATGATGCAAGACATTAAAACAATTAATAGTTTTTATTATCATTGATGTCAACTTGATATCATATGTATGGTCATGTACATAATGTCAAAGACTTCAGAGAATCAATGGAACAATGGTTATGCTTTCAGCAATGCATAAAAATCAAGTATTCACTAAGTGACAGACTACACCGACGGAGTGCACACCATTGATAAAGACAGAGAAAAAGTCACAGTGATAACCGACGAGCAAAAGATAGTGTTGCCTGACGAGCTGAAAATAGAGTTGCCCAACGAGCAAGATCCAATGATGCCCGACGGACGGAGATCCCGAACCTAACTGAAATTACATCGACGGAACTGGCAGTTGTCACCGACAAGGAATTGCAGAATTGACCAACGGAACAGAGAGATCAAAAAAGGACAAAATATCTTGCTGGCAGAGCTTAAGGATAGACTTAACTAGTTGTTTTATTTGTTTTATTCGACCACGGTTAAATAATTGATTTAAAGAAGATTTATACAGTTGGCAAGAAGATAACTACGAGATAAATCAGGAATCAAGAATCAAAAATCAATAATCAATAATTAAGGAATATCATGTCTATATAAGAGACAAACATAATTCATTTCCATGGGCAATTAGATACACGGAAGGGGAGTGAATAGAAAGAGGATGTTGAAGAGAAACTGGTGAAGGAAAAACTTCATATAGTCCTGATCAATCAAGCTGAGGGAGAGCTAAAGAATTTTGTAGACACCGACGAACAGTGAAGCACAGCATCACAGAGCAAAAAGTGTGGAGCACAAAGGAATTGAATTGATACATTGATCAGAGAGGTATTGTACTTAAATAGATCTGAAAATATGAAATTCAAAATTGCATTAAAAACAGGTCATAATGTTTCAGTTTAACCATTGAAGCATCAAGTCTCTTAACAGAGCAGGACTTAACAGTCTTCTATAATTGAGGTATATCCTAATAGATTACCAAAAGGGTTGATTCATGAAAGTAGCATTGAATTTGCATAAAGCCTATTGACAGCCTAAGAAGGAGGTTGATTCAAGGATGGTAGCAAGATTTGCCTAAAGCCTATTGAGAGTCTAAGAAGGAGGCTGATTCAAGGATGGTAGCAAAATAGATGTCAGATACTAAGTGACAACCTATGTATAAAAATCCTCTAACAAGGTCGCACTTAATAGTGTGTTTGTAACCTTTAACAGGGTTGGCTCCTAACAGGCTCACTTCAGAAGAGTGAAAATTTAGGGTACCGGTCCCAGTGGTTTTTCCCTTAACAAGGTTTCCACGTTAAAATCCATGTGTTATGTGTGTATGGTTTATTACTTTATTATTTTACATTTCACATATGCATTTTTGGATTGATTGGTATACTCTGCATATTTACTGAGTATCGGTAAATAAGTTTTACTGCTTATCGGTAATCAAGGAGAATAAGGACAGACAAGATAAATTGACAGACAGTTAATTATTTCAAAGTATTTCAAGGCATGCATCTTGTAGGGACTTAATAATCAGAGGTGTATTGATTGGTGGATTAAAGTTTAAAGGATAAATTTTTAAGGCCACTGATTCACCCTCCCCTCTCAGTTATTACTAATAGCCCTTAAGGGGCACGTGTCCCTAGACAGAGCCACTGTTGGTACTCTCAAATTTGGCACAAATTTTGAGTGATCAATTTAAAAATTTCTCTAAGCTACATACCCCTAAAAAACTTTTTGAAGAAGCCTATTTGGAATGCAAGTAAAATGTGACCTGATTATTTTCATCTCATACCGATTGGGGAACATGTACAAAACCTATCATGGAGTAAAAAAAAATGAGTTGCGGCTTTCAGATATCAGATTTGATGAGTTTTTAAGATGGTCATTTGGAGGTGTTCAGTTAAATCTACATTCTGCACATTGCCTTATTATAGTAAATGACCTATTTTGCATGCTTGCATTTTTGGTCAAATAAAGTTTCATGACATAAGGATTATGCTGAGGTGTTGTAGGCATGAAAGAGAAGCTTCATTTCCATTTGCACATCCCTGTGAATTCATATGATAAGTTTTCCAAGGCTATTCGGTTTGTAATTAATTCTTATTCTCAGTGTAAAGTGCGGAATTCTGAATGCCCTACTTTGAAGTCTTACAACTTGCACTTGGTTGAATGAAATGGAGAATTGAATGCTCCCCTATTTTTTATTCATGGAAATGCGCTATCGTGAAGATTTTAAGACCTGTGTTAATCCATTTGGATAGTTTGTTCAGTCAATTCCAAATCAGATTTATTTAGTTTCACTTATTTTGAAATCAGAATTTGGTGAAGGGTTGACTTTGGGGATTAGTGTTGACTGGCTAGTTGATGATTCGAACAAGATAATTGAAAATTTGTTTTCTCCATATGTAAATGAACCTGTACCCAGGGTTTCATATCATGAGGCATACATCTGATGAGTTTGTGAAGTCAAAACCAAATAGACTTTATTCAGTTTTCTATGTTTTAAATGATTATTCATCCAGGAGGTTGACTTTGCATATTAATATTGTGATGCAATTTGATGGTCATGATGAGTTAGTTGGTTATCTGCATTCTATGCAATGAGGTATACCAACTTGGAAAGTTTCAAGGGTCCGAACATTGATTTGCTATTTTATACAAGAGGAAAACACATGCATTTTATGCAATTTGTACATTTGCACTTGCACGGTATTTCAGAATCACCATGTTTGATCAGTTGTGTCTTGCACATGGATTTGACTCCGGCAAAGCCCTTTCACGTGCATATTCATTGTTGATGAATGAATCATTATGCCAAGCATCAAGGTCCCTCTATGCGATTCAGTCAGTTTTTGAAACTAGTTCCAAATGCTAATTGTTGTTTGTATGATCAGTTTGCAAAGTCTTTATGGTTCTGTTCCACTGAAAGCTATGTTTGGGTTATTGGAAGGTGAAATCATCAACCGAGGATTGATGCGTAATATTATCAAAATGTTGATGGAACTAGGTATTTCTGTATACCAGCATGATTTTGAAAAGCCCTTTTTGGATGTTACTACTAATTTTTGCAGAATTGAGTCACCACAGTTTATTGAGTGTTGTGATTGTGGTGATTATATGAAAAAAGCAGAAGGCTTAATGAAGAAATTGAAAGAGTTTCACACTACTAAGATCCAAAGAGTGAGGTCAAGATCACCAACGTTGTGGAGAGGGAAATGAATGCAAACCACATGACACGGCTTATTCACATGGAAAACTCAGGGCTAGTGAGTGTGCTGGTAGATGATAAGTATAAAGATTTAGGACGCATGCGTAGCTTGTTCCATCGTGTATCCCATGGATTGGCAACTATCTCAGATGTTATGATTCTCATCTCTGGGAAATAGGGAAGCAATTGGTAATAGGTCAAGAGAGGCTACAAGATGCAGTAGATTTTGTGTAACACCTTCTTGATATGAAGGACAAGTATGAAAAAATTATTAGCATAGCATTCAGAAATGACAAAACCTTTCAAAATGCATTGAGTTCATCTTTTGAGTATTTTATTAATATGAATACAAGGTCCCTAGAGTTGATCTCTTTGTTTGTTAATGATAAGTTGCGGAAGGGTCTTAAAGGAGTAAGTGAAGAGGATGTAGAAGTAGTTCTTGACAAGGTTATGATGTTTTTTCGCTACCTTCATGAAAAAGATGTATTTGAAAATTATTACAAACAATATTTAGCCAAATGACTCTTATCAAGCAAGACAGTTTATGATGATGCTGAAAGGAGTCTAATTGTTAACTTGAAGACAGAATGTGACTATCAGTTCACTTCAAAATTAGAAGGCACATGAACTACTGGACATCATGTGTGCATAAGCAGAGGATATGCACAAAGTGGAGTTATGTTTTAAATATTAAATAAAATGCATAGGCAAAATACTTGCACATTGTTTTTGAGAACAGGACAAGAACTGCGTGGATTATGGAGAAGAGTACGCTGCGTTTCAAACATCGAAAAGACCTTCATCAAAAATTTTAGCAAATGTAACTCGCAGGTGTAATGCCAAGTGTCACAACCATGCAAAATCCCATAGACTGTGAAAACAACTGATAAAGACCATGTGCTATGTATTAGAGAAGAAAGTTTTTTAAAAAAATTGTAAACTAGTAATACCCTGCGCAATACACATACAATGAAAATTAAAAACATATGGAGGCTGCCAGCATGGGGAGGAATATTTTCAAAAAAACTTATGCAATATGTAATTAGCAGATGTGGAGACTAGCTAAGACTGCGTAGGAAATCCAAAGCATGTTGCGCAGAGGATGAATTGGAAGGGTTGCGCAGCAGCATGAAGGAGGGTTGTTATAAGTTTCTAAAAGCAAATACAAATGGCAGGTGTAATGAGGAGTTCTTGCGCAGCAAGCTAAGAGCCAAGTTTTAAAAAAAAAATTCCAACCAATGTGCATGGTGTGTGAACAAAGGACTGCGCATATTTTTGACAGGGAATGAATATTTTGAAAAAATCTTAATGCAATTGCAAATGCCAAGAGGGGTTGTGAAATGTCTTGGAGAGAAAGACATTGTAATATATTTGACAAAGAACTTGGAGTGCGCACGCAAATGAAGGGGGCTACGCAGGCTTTGGTGAAGGGAAATTTTAAATAAAACATTTTGTCCCACATTTGTCATGGGAGGGAGTTATGAAATGTTTGTATATGCCCGCACAAAGAAGATTATATGAATTAATATCTAATGAGTTTTTTGCGCTCGCGCAATGTGTGGCTCGTTGGCGTGAGCTCTTGGACTTGGAAGGTGGAAACATGATTTTGGAAGTACAAATAGGGTAAGCTTTAAAAAATAACTTGGGATTTATCCCACATTCAGCAGGAAACAGAAATATCAAGTGTTTAAAAGCAAAAATGCACAATATGTAATTTGAAAAGAAGCCCAAAGGCTATGCACGCGTGTGAGCACGGGTGGTGCCTTGAAAACCATGCTAGCGGCGAAGGAGTACAAAACACCAAATTTTGACAGGGCCCGCAAGAATGACATGGCGGGTGACATGGCGTAGAGGCAGCGGATTGTGCACAGATCCTGAGGCAACAAGGATCGGACGGATGGCGCAATGCCTTGGCCGAAAGATGATCGGAAGTTAGTCATTGAGGGATCGCACCAGCGCGACACATGGCAGGGCCGATAGCAAGACAGTCCAGGTGGTGATGAGGTGGCAGTCACGCAAGTTAAGGCATCCGAGATGGGAACGAATCTCGAGGTGAGATCAAACGGTTGGCATAATGGCGCTATGAAAAAGATGTAGGGTAGTTAGCCATTAAGGGAACGTGACAACGCAACAGGTGGCACTTGGGCAGGTGGCGGGCCAGGATGAGGTAGTTGACATGGTCGCCCAGGTGGACCTGCAAGCCAGTCAGTGGGTGCCACATGGCACGATATAGTGCATTCTAGGTACAATAAGGTAGAAAATGCAGAAAACAGAGATAATTAAAGTGCTAAAATAAACTATGCACGGGAAGGGATTGAATTATTAAGGTAAATCAATGCAAAATAAAGATAAGGGGTAATATGTGCAGATGCAGATATTAAAATGAAATATCAGCATAATTAAATAGTCTAATTATTGAAAAGGCATGTAAATTTAAATTTAAAACTAAATGTGCACAAAAGGGAAGAGTAGTTTATTTAATGGTTTACTAGACAAATCTTCTCAAAAACAAGTGTCATATACCGTTGGAAAGGTCTCAAAATGAGGATTGTGTTTTTGTAGTCTATTTTGATGCAAAATCAAAGTGGTTTGAACAAAATGAAGAAAGAATGACTTGGCTCAAAATTGGTTAAATCAGAGAAGACAGGTGATGTTTCAAGAAAATATCTAGAGACCTTTTGATATGGCTTTATATTCAGATTTCTTGCCTTTGTACAGGGTTCCAAATCTTGGTCTCCATAGAGAGTTGCAGGGTACTAGCTCTAGGAGTTTCCAGTCATTTCATGGTTCCATTAGGATGTAGTTTATGGATTGTATAGTTTCATTATCAGATAGAATAGATGTTTTCAGATCTTTTGCATATTGTTGAAGTGGTAAATGTTGTAGATCAGATTGGTACATAATCAAGATTCATCATACTTAATGCAAGTTTTCTCAGATTCAAGTCTCTCCTCTGTGTTGTTCATTTGGGTTATGAATTTTCTGAATCATTGCATGGTTTTATCTGTGTATGTGTTATTAGTCCTCAGTTTTGATCTAGGATCAGATTAAATAAAGCTATGGATATGACACAAGTTCATTTGTTCTGTATAAGGATTTATTGTAAGAAGTGTATGGTCTAATATCATTTGTATTCATGGCTTTGAGTTTTTGACAGTAGTTTGTTTCTGTATGCTACTCCTGAATTAGAAGTATTGCCCAGTGGACAAGGCACTGATCATAAATCAATATATTCCTTGTTGATAGATGACAAATCAGTCGTGGCTATGTTCTGCATTTTAAACATAAACTCTGGCATATCTGAAAGTTTTATGTGGCTTGTGATGTACTAATATCATGCTCCACTTCAAGGTCGATGTTCAATGGGTGATTAGCCAGTTACCTAGTATCTCCCGGTCGTGTTGAGCCTTTGTGAGATCTTTGTTGATTGATTACAAACAGAATATTGAAGGCGTTGAAGGGTGTCATCCCCTTGGTTTTGTAGAACCTAAAGCGTAGAAGGATGGATCTGCATCCTTGTTAATTGGTCCTTTTTACTCTATTGTGAGCTACTTGGAGTTGGCTACTCTTAAAGATCTATTGCAAAGTGAAAAGGTTGTTGATCAGTAATCTCAGCGTAAAAAAAGAACCAGCAAACCCTAATCTTAAAGCCTAATCCTAACCCTGATCCTAAATTCTAAATCTTACCCTAACCCTAATCCTAACCCTAATTATAACCCTAAAACTTAATCCTAAATTCAACGATAATCCTAATCTTAGCCCTAACTTTAACCCTAATAACGATCCTAACCATAATCCTAACCCTAACTATAATCCTAAATTTAACCTAACACTAGTCCTAATTTTAATTTAAATAAAAACCGTGACCCTAACCATAATACTAACTATGATGTAAATTATTACCCTAACCATAATCCTAACACTAACCCTAAACCCTAACCCTAATCAAAACCCTAAACCTAACCATAATTTTAAACCTAAACCCTAAACCTTGATCCTAACCCTAAGTCATAAACCAATCCGAAACCTAATCCATGATCCTACCATAATCCTAACTATAATCCAAGTCTAACCCTAAACCATAATTCTAACTCTAAACCATAAATAATAACTCTAACTATAATACTAACCATGATGTAAACCCTAACACTACCACTAATCCCTTCCTAAACGCCTAACCCTATTCTAAATTATAATCACAATCCTAACCCTAATTACCATAATAGTAACCATTATATAAATGCTTACCCTAACTATAACCTCAATCCCTAACCCTTATTGAAACTCTATAGTACTAAATATGATGTGAAGAAGTTAAAAAGTAAAGGATATACCGAAAAACATAGATATTTACCCATGGTCAATCCACTTCCAACAAAAAGAATCTAGATTAAAATGCTTGAAAATGAATGATTGGTGATGAAACCATAGAGCATTTTATAACTACATATTACAAATGGAATCAAGACAAAAACAAATTAGTGTTGAAAGACATGAATAAGATTATCTTGCTCTTCTAGGAAGGAGAGAAAAAAGAGTCATGAGAAAAATGACTATTGAAAATCTAGAGACATGAGTTGGTCAAAAAAATATAGGTTGAGTACTCATGAAGGAGATTATGGAGATCAAAAACAATTCGACCAATCATCTCCATTATATGGAGATCAAGTTGAAACTTGGGTTATATTCACCTACAAAGATTTATTCTAGGTTGAGTTCAAATAAAGACTCTATTGTAGGAAGAGAATGCATAGGAATCATCCTCTTATAACATATAAGAGGTTTAAATGAAGATGACTATGCCTATCATAGATAAGATATAAGAAGCCCTTGAGTAGGCTCATATGATAAAATTGGCTATTAAAGATGGGGTAAGGGGAGTATTTGGAAAACTATCTCTAAAAGAGATCAACCTTAGTTAGCTTAAAGTCATCAGTTATTCTACATCATTGTATATATCAACTAGGGTGGAAAAATTTCACTGTCCCCTTCTTTTGAAATAACTCCTTCCCATCCTTCGAGTAGCTCACCACCAAAGATACCTACTTCTACAACTCCTACAATCTTTGATGCTCGAAAGGATGAATAGACTAAGGGTGCTTAAGGAAAGTGTGTGAATAAGGAGAATAATAGCTTAAGAGAGGAGATGATATATTGTAGATATATTATTCTCCTCCTAGTTACAATTGATCCATGGGCCCAACTTTTTATAAGTTGGATTTTTTTGCTATAAGGATAACACAAGTGTAACCATTAGATTTAGTAGCAATACATGCAATCACAAATAAAGGAAAAACTTGGAAGAAGACTAGAATACTTTTAGCGATTAGGAAAAAGAAAAATAAGGAAAGGATTATTGAAATAACAACTCCCTTTTACTTAAAGATGTCAAAGAAATGATCCCTCAAGATTACCAAATGGCTTAACTCAATTTGGGTAAACATAAAAAGGAGGAAGAGGTGGCCTATCTAGAAGACTCTGCCATTGAAAATTTGAAGTTGATACTTTCTAAAGATGAAGAAACGAACAACTAACTCAAAGAACAACTACAACAATTGAGAAATTTTGTAAAAGATTGATAGATTTAATATCATTTACACCTACAAATTGTACAAATATCCTAATTTTGACATCCAATATTGAAGTTGTTGTAAATGAATCTTGTGAACAAATCAAGTCAGATTGTAAATATCATTGGGAAGCTACTATTAAAAGAAGTCTAAACCAATCTTAAGTTTTTAAAATTAATTCAATGACCATTGTATTTTATTTATGAATTATTTATATATTATTCACTCATTTTATTTTATTTTATTTTAATATTATAAAAATTTTACTCAATAAATCAACATAAATATTTATATTAATATTTAGATACCACTTTTCTAGAAAATTAAAGATTATTTTATTTTCTATAATTAATTTATTACAAATAGTTATTTTATTTTAATTTAGAATTTATTTATGTTATTTTATGTTATGTTATAATTTATTATTTACTTTTATTTTTTATTTAACAATGTATTAAGAAATATTTTATTTATATAGTCCAGAACCCTAAATTTTAATAAAATATATATGTAATCGAACAAATAAATAAAACAAAAGTATTTTATATTATTTATAGTATACTATAATATAATATTTTAAAAATAATAATATTAATAAATATCAAAAAGATTCAAAAAATAAAATAAAAGAAATCTAAGTTTAAAAAATTAATATCTTTAAAAATACAATAAAAATTTGGACTCTTAAATATTGAAAATAACATAAAAGAACCCCATCAATCAAATCGGACAGTTGCTCCAACTGACAAAAGGGTCTGCTCCCACTAACACATGTCATCCCTCCTCTATTTCCTTTGTTTTACTGATTTGGAATGCCTAAGATGTATATGTATGCATCATGTAAGTTTTGGTGTATGGAGGTGCATTCTATCTAGAGAATAGTCATGTCCTAATATAATCTAGTTGCATCTTGGAAATGTGGTACCTACTATGATCTCAATGAAAGTCATGCCACCCTAATAACAAATTATGTTATCAATACACCACTCAATAACTCCTAACTAATATTAAGTGGTATAAGAATTGCTAGCATTTGAATATGAAAATAAAGTTTGCATAACAGAATCATATGTCTGGCACTCACAACCTCCAATGACACCTAATCATTATTAGTCTGGAAACTATAAACATGTCATTTGAACATTATTAGATGCTCATGAATCTCAACGTCAAACCACATAACAAAGACAAAAGAAAAAAAACATTAGTTCACCTCTAAAGCCAAGAAATAAATGAAAACTAGCACAATTTTATGCAAAATTATTATGTATAGGTCGGGATCAAATTTGAAAGTAAAACTTGTAGCCCTACAACAACCCCATAGTTCAAACCCACAGCCCTAAGATGACCCCATGAGTCAAGCTTGTGGCTAATCTCCACACAAATTTGTAAAACACAATATGTTATGTTCGATTTTGTGTATTTTAACAACTATGGGGATACATATCATAAAGACTCAGCTACTGAAAATTTTGCAAAAATCCATAGTGTTTTGAGGATTTTAGAAAATATATGGAGTGTCATTTTGTGTGAAATTTAGTCGTCCATGAGTCAAACCTGCACTTATGTGTGTCAAGTCTACAAGTACCATTATGAGAACCATAAACTAAACCATCCTACAGTTTCAAAAAATTGGAAACAATTATCCTAACATCAAATATTCTGACAAATTTTGAAAATTAAGGGTAAAGGATGATTGTTAATGCATATGGCCTTGCCAATTTGATCCAACTTGTACACAATCTCCCAACATAAGTGTAATGCTTCTCCTAATCACCATCATGTAAAAAAATGAATCTTAGTAAATTTATTGCCAAAGGGTACTAGTGCAAATGAAAGTGACATTTTACTATTCACCCTCCCTTGTTGGTTAGGTGAATATTTGTGATATGTAAACCATGCATTCTGGAACCTTTATTTTTGAGCCACATTGGTCATATATAAGATGACATGCATTATTCACAATTATGAATGACATATATTTTCACCAACTTTCATCTGTCATGAATTTATTACTACCCTAATTTTAAATTGGCAATATTTGGTCCACGATATACATGGATGTGCATTTATTGCATTATCATTCTTGGACCTTCAGACAAAAACTTTCTAGAAACATATACTATCTCAAATGTGTTTTCACCAATTTTATTTTATATAAGCTTTCATGTTAATCTATCAATGTAATTTACATATTTTTTATTATTACATGATGATTATCAAGGTAGTTTAGACTTTCTAATTGCAATTATTTGGATGATTACACGCAAGTTATGCTACTACATTACCATACCATACCTTTCTAGTCACCTTTACATTTGGGGGCACTCTAACTTCCACCTCACATCATAGGCCTTCGTAGATAAATCTTCACATTTTGGAGCCACCGTGTCCTTCCCTTCAATATATTTTAATTGAAAGGGCATCATGTTGTACACCTTACTCATTGTGTCTTTCATGACTATAACCTACAATGAATGCATCGTGCCTTCCATCATATATATTTTTTCTCCAAATAGCATTGTCCCACTCATGTAGAGGTAATTATGATGATAATACACTTTCATGTATATGTGTGACATAACCATGTTCTAAAAGTTACATTTAGTACACTACAAGCCTTTACTTCCTTATCAATTATATGGTACTCCATGTATTAATATTCTCATTACAACTACGACCTTATGTTTGTTGCTTATGCTACCACACTAGGGATATATGCTTATGTATTCTTGGCCATAAAGGACTATATCACTACTCTGACTTTCCCATACTAGGGGTAACCTTTAAAGGATTACATCTAGAATCCATAGCGTATATATTTTAATTGATGATTTGGATCACACTTAGTGACCCATCATTGGGAAGGGGTAACCTTATTCTTTGATATCTCTAGGCCATATGTTCACCTCAATGACTGTTCAACGACTTAACTTGGTTCATCCATGATGGATTCATTTACAACTATTACTTCACATAATTTCATTCTTACATGCCTAGCTTACATTTACATTCCATTTACTAGTTTTCCCCTCCTTGCGTCCTTGAAACCTATAGATGCAACTTATGGTGGAGGCACATTCTAGCACTAACACTTCCATGTTGACTTTTGGAGATAGTTGCAAGTGCCTATAAAGACTAGTGATTAGCATGTGGTGTGTCCATACCCCATGCCCCCTATCGCATGATTCACTACAGATAAAGGTAGCATACAAGTGAAAAATTTCTAAATCTACTTCCTCCTCTTATGACCATTGATGGTTAGATTCAAATTGTAAGCCTTCTTATGTCTACTTGCATTGTATAAGGTAACTCATAATACCATTTGATTGTGTTTTGCAAGTTCTCATCCAAAGTACATGCCAATGGATGAACCTACATGATGACACATTCTGCAAGGTTCATTACTTTATAAATACCCCAAGTTTGTCCTTTTAAGTATTTACTTTGTGTGTTTGTGAATGATGTGTGATCATCCAAAGATTCACACGCACCTCAAAGTGGGTGCAAAGTGCAATGGTAAAATTTGTACACCTATTATATTTCCAATTAGGTTTTGCACCCAATTTAGAAAAATGCCTTAATAGATTTACTTATCAATATGTCTTCAACATCTATCTTAATTTAAGCCCTCTTATGCCCCTACACATATTTGCAAATGCGGGTTTCATCCCCATAATCACGCAATTAAGCCCTAAATTTCAAAATTAGAATTTAATTTTTGGTTTATTCTTGTCCATTCATTTCACACCTAAGGCCATCTCAACACATATTTGCACAGCTTATTACTATAACCCTATATTTGAGGGCATTCAATTGCATTCATTCCACATCTCCTAATATCTAAGAGTTTATTTTGAAAATATCATATTCACATTACAAGGGAGAACTCCACAATTTAGGGCACTAAAATGAATCTAGATTTGCATTGTACTTGGAGCACATGCATGGCTAAGATTTATTGCCCTTAATCTTTTACAAATTTATAGGGGTTGATGTACATTAACATGTCCCCTTGTGACATAATAGCAACCTATATTTCTACATAATATCAACCTTCATATAAGCCAAAGGCGAAGCAAAAAAAATCAATGAGCTGAATCACAAAGTTACACCATCACTATCAATTCCATGGGCACAAGACACTTCTCAAGTGGGATTTTGATACTAATCCGCAAACTCAACCTTTCACAATGTAAAAACAAATGTTGATCCCATGGTTAAAACATAAATTTATGTCTACAACTATGATACCCTATATTTCCAATATTCATCAAAGACACATTCTTCAATCTTAGAACAAGTACCTTCCTCTACATTTTATTTTTGTAATTAACCATTTAGTTCAAAATAAATGTCCCTTACTTATTATTCATTTATTACTTAAATTTTGTGTACTTGTTTGTATGCATTTGATTAGATTAGCAATATTAGATTGTTGTATGTTCAATCATGTTGGGCTCCCAAAAAAACTGTTGAGGACAAAAAAACTCTCCTACCTTTTATCTAGAAATGAAATGCTCATATTTATTACAAATCAACTTAGATTTATGATTATGGGTTATCTCTATGGGCTAATATATTCTTAATTAAATGCTAAAATACCAAAAATGATTGAACAAATATGGGTTCCTATCGCACTTTTCTCTTACCAAATAATAATCATCCTTTGATGATGATTTTGAACTTGATTATTGTTGATCTAATAAAAGCTACCTCTCACTAAAATGCTTTGGATGTCGCACTTAACCTCTATATTGTTTTGAGTTTACAGTTTTAGGTCTATCACACAAACAAATTCATCTTTTGCATGCAATTTCAACCCAACTCAATGTGTACTATTGTCTAGCTTGATTGAGCAATCTCTATTTGCTTTACTATATTTTGATATCTTACACAAGCCAAATTCAAGAAAAATAGTTAGAATTAAACAAACAAATGATTGTTGTCATATAGGTGATCAACAATTTGATGTGTCAAACCATAAATGAAAGCTATATACTAAGGGTGCAGTCCCATGAGGGGGGCTTCAAGATCTATTTTTATGGAACGGGAGGTCCCATGAAGTTAAAAAAAAAATAGATTACGACAAGATTAATTGGAATCTTTCCTAAAAAGTAGCATCCTTTACTTTTTAGGGTTGTAGATTTGAGCGGGTGAAAAAGGTGAGGAGGCTAGAAACTGCCCCACCAACTTAGACTTTTTTTCTACCATCGTCTATCATACAAAAAATTTCAGTTCTTATCAATAATTTTTTACATTTTTTTAATTTATTCTGTCACGTGAATTTAATATGCCAAATAAAAAAAATCATTTGACCACTAGCGTCCATAAATTGTGTAGCTTAAACTTTTAAGCATAAACTCCTTGATAAAATTCATTTAACCTCCCACTTCAAAATAACATAAAAAATCTCAGCAGCACCCATTGATTTCTTTTAGGAAGGCCCCCTTCCATAGGACCGCACCCTAAGATGACTAAGATACGATAAAATGTCATTAAATGTATGAGAAGTGTATATAAAGATAGTTAAAGATTAAAGATGCACCCAACTTGACACTCACGCACAGAAAATGACAACAAAACCAAATGATAAATGGATATTAAATGCCAAATGATATTTAATTTTCATTCCTATTTTTTAAGTCTTTGCCCAAAGGTACCTCGACTGGACAGATAATATCATATGAGAAAGATTGTAATTAGTGAAAAGCTAAGAAATGCTGAGAGGGGGAGGGGGTGAATCAGTGTTTCAAACTTTAAATCAAAACAATTAAAGCAGAGACACACATACGCATAAGAGGATGAGACACACAGAAATTTATCACGTGGAAAAACCCAACAGGGTTAAAAAACCACGGCTTCACTAATCAAATGGGCTACAACCCTTTATAATAAGAGCCACAACTCTTCAAGGACACATTACAAGCAGGATTCAACCTGTTTTCCTAAAGGCCACAACCTTTTCTCCAAATGGGATTTTAACTGAATAAAAACCAAAGTAAACTCTGAGTCTTTACAAAAAGCATAAAGACATCTGAAACAAAATTATATAATCAGGAGTGGATTATTGTAACAAGGCTTGGTCTGAAATTCTATCAAAATAATGATAAGCAAAGATTTCTCCAAAAATGCATGTACCCAACTCTAACACGCTCCTTTATCATGTGTCTTCAAAACTTCTTCTCACGTCACTCCAGATTTTTTTTCTCCACACAATATACTCCCTGTGTTATGGCATAAATAATCAGTTTGTACTCTCACACATCCCACTATTTTTTGAAAATTGTACACTGCTGCCTACTGTTCAGCTCAGTTGTTTATTCCCTTTTCCTCTGCTAGCCGCATGCATGCTGGATTTTCTATAGCACACAGTCAGTAGTTACTTTTAGATATTCGCTCCTGCCCCTGACACATTTGAGCATCAGTCGTTTTTGGTGTATTTTTGGCATGTACTTTATGCTGCCTCATAAATATGTGTTCTTCATTTCAACTAAAATATTACTGACATACTACTGACATTCTACTGGCACGGGTCTACAGAAAAGAAGCATCTAAAATACTACTGACATCAATGACATAAACCCAACAATCTCCCCCTTTATGTCACTGATGGCAAACCAACTAAAAACACAACTGAAGCAGTTTGCAAACCTCAAGAACTCCCCCTAAGCAAGTGAACCAATCTGAAGGCACTGTAAATCTGAAACCAAACTGAACACGACTCCCCCCAAAAAATGATCCAACTGAAAACAACTGTATCAAAATTGAACGGATCTCCCCCTTAAGCTCTACTCCCCCTTTGTCATCAATGACAATGAAACTGAAACACAACAATTTGAAAGATATAGCAATGAAGTGCTGGAGTCGAACTTTTCATTGAGGTGAGATAACACCAAGCTTGCTTCGAAGATACTCAAAGCGATCTCGGGGTAGGGGTTTGGTGAACACATCAGCAACTTGTTCTTTGGAACAAACATAGTTCATCTTTACCATATTATTAGCAACCTGCTCCTTCAGATAGTGATATTTAATTGGGATGTGCTTGGTTCGTGAATGCATCACTAGATTCTTTGAAATGTCAATAGCGCTTGTGTTGTCACAGAAAATACAAATGGGATCAGTAAATTCAAGCTTATAATCACATAATGTATTCTTCATCCAAATTACCTAAGTGCAACATGAAACAGTTGCTACATATTCAGCCTCAGCGGTGGATAATGAAGTGCAAGACTGTTTCTTGCTGAGCCATGAAACCAAACAACCACCTAAGAAGAAAGCGCATCCACTAGTGCTTTTCTTATCATCCACTGAACCTCCCCAATCTGCATCTGTATAGGCTGTAAGAAGAAAATCAAAACTCTTTGGAAACCAAAGAGCAAGATCAACAGTGCCCTTCAAATATTTAAAAATTCTCTTAACAGCTGAAACATGTGTTTGTTTTGGAGAAGCTTGAAATCTAGCAACATATCCCACAGCCTGCATAATGTCTGGTCTAGTGGCTGTCACAAACAATGGACTCCCAACCATAGATCTATAAAAGGACTGATTAACTGAAGGAGACACATCCTCCTTACTTAGCTTACATTCGGTTTCCATGGGAGTGCTAACCGGATTGCAATCTTCCATCTTAAATCTCTTGAGTAACTCCCTAACATACTTAGCTTGGGAAATAAAAATAACTTTAGAAGATTGATTAATTTGCAGCCCAAGAAAGTACGTTAACTCACCCATCATAGACATCTCGAACTCATTTTTCATACACGCAGCAAATGTCTTAGACATATTGACACTATCACTCCCAAAAATCAGATCATCAACATAAACAACAACAATAAGAATGATGTTACCTTCCTCTTTAACATACAAGTTGCTATCCACATATCCCTTTTTGAAGCCCTGCTGCTGCAAATAGTTATCCAACCTGTCATACCAAACTCTAGGAGCTTGTTTGAGTCCATATAATGCCTTTTTCAGCTTGCATTCATAGTCTACATTTTCATAAATCAGACCTTCAGGTTGTTCAACATAAATTTCTTCAACTAAATCTCCATTTAAGAAGGCAAATTTAATATCCATTTGAAAAACTTTAAACCCTTTGAAAGAAGCAAATGCAAGAAAAATTCTAATTGCTTCTAACCTTGCAACCGGTGCAAAGGTCTCACTAAAATCCACACCTTCAATCTGAGAATAACCTTTGCAAACTAAACGTGTCTTGTTTCGAATTATATTACCATCTTCATTTACCTTGTTCCGGAATACCCATTTTGTACCTATCACGTTCTTGTTGATAGGTCTTGGTACAAGCTCCCAAGTATTGCTCTTTTTGCTTTGATCCAACTCCTCTTTCATGGTAGCCACCCAATGTTTATCTACAGCTGCCTCTTCAAAACACTTAGGCTTGATCATGGAAATAAGTGAAAAATCATCATCCTCAAAATAGTTAACATTTTTTCTAGCATTTCTAGTCTTCCTTTCACCTATAACCTAATCAATAGGATGATTCTTTTGCACAAACTTAGAAGGAGTTTTGAAATCAGTAGCATCATGTTCATCTTGAGAACCACTCCCAGAACTATCATGTAAATTTTCAGCATCATTAGAAGTGGTAACAGATTCTTCATGAGGAGATTGTACTTTACCTTTATCATTTTCACAACTCTTGCTTGCTGTTACAACTTGTATTTGGAGAGGAGAAGAGGGTACAACAGTGTTGGTTTGAGTTTTACCTTCTTCGAGGCTATCATCATTCTCATCAAATTGATTAGTAACTTCATGAACCTTGACATTTGCACTCTTAACTAATTTATGCAAGTTTTTATTGTAGCATTTGAATGCCTTACTCTTAGAAGAATAGCCAAGAAAAATACCTTCATCAGCTCTAGACTCAAACTTACCCAAGTTATCTTCATCTCTCCTAATGTAGCATGGACTCCCAAAAATTTTAAAGGACTTAACAGTAGCTGGTTTACCTTTACAAAGTTCATAAGGAGTCTTCTTAAGCTTGGGTCTCTACAGTGTTCTATTCTGAATATAAATTGTTGTGGACAGCCTCTCTCCAAAATACATCTTTTACCTTTCTCTCATTCATCATGCAACGTGCCATCTCTTGAACTATTCTATTTTTCCTTTCCACAACACCATTTTGTTGTGGTGTTCTTGGAGCTGAAACCTGTTTCTTAATATCATTTTGCTCACAAAATTTGACAAACTCATTAGAAGTGAATTCTCCCCCATTATCAGAACGCAAGCATTTGATCTTCATGTCCATTCTATTTTCAACTAGACTTTCAAAAATCTTAAACCTCTGATTTTTCTTTTAGGAATGTAACCCATGTCATGCGAGTAAGGTCATCAATTAGAAGCATAAAATATTTCTCACCTTGAAGACTTGCTGCCCTTGTTGGTCCACAAAGATCCGTATGGATAAGCTCAAGTGACCTACTGTTAAATTCATCTTTTGGTTCGAAGGAAGCTCTAGTTTGTTTGCCTTCTTGACAATTTTTGCAAACAACATCTACTTGTTTTTCTAGCATAGGCATATCTCTAACAGCCTCCTTTTTGCTGATCTTAATAAGATTATCAAAGTTAACATGCCCAAAACGCTTGTGCCAAAGCCAAGCATCCTCTACCTTGCTCAAACAGCATGTCTCATCATTAGACTCATCAAGAATATAAAGATTATTTGCTACTCTAGTAGCTTTCGCTATGACATCAATTCCTTTTTTAATAGAACAAGCATTAGAGTTAAAACTGAGATCATAACCTTCAATCCTTCTACATAGAGAACATTCTCAACAATAGTTGCATCATTATTAATTAAGACTGTACCTATACCAGCAACCTTTGCAGAAGAACTACCACCAAATCTAACTTTACCACCTTTCATTTTCTTGAGAGAATGAAACTTACTCAAGTCACTTGTCATGTGTCGAGAGCAGCCACTATCAACATACCATATATCTTTATCACTGCTAGCTAGAAAGGTTGTTTGAACAACTAGAGCATTAAGAGGAGTCTCTTGAACCTTTCTTCTCCAAACCTTAGTCACTTTAGTTCTTCTTTGAGGTTCAACATTATAAAACAAATTTGCATTATAGCTGTTACAAAATCTAGATGTATGGCCAAACTTATTACAGCTGTAGCAAATAGGATTGTACTTTCTTGAAAACATTTCTTTCATGCTGATAATAATTATTGTATGGAACAACTCTACAATCGGCAGCTCTATGTCCAAAGTAATTACACGCAAAACAGTAGCCATAGAAAAAAGATTTATTTACCATGTTAGGAGTAGGCTGACTACTTTCTGGTGGCGAAGTGTTTGATTCAGATTGCATGTCAACTCCTCGTTTATCTTTGGTGGATCTTTGAGAACCAAGAACATCATCTAATGTGATTTTGCCACTGTTGAAAGATAGTTCTTCACTAGAAAGCATGGAAGTTTTACCAATGTTCCTCATAGCGACAATTTCAGCTTCCAACTTGGCAATGTTATCTTCCTTTATTGAATCTGATTTTCTAAATCTTCACGAATCTTTTTGGTCTCCTCATTCAGAATTTTAATATCAACAAGCTGAGTTTCAACCTCCTTAAGAGATGTAGCAATCTTCAATTTTTCAGCACTCTCAACTTGAAGAAGATCCACAAGACTTAATTTTTTCTTTTTCAGTTTCTTAATCTCAAAAAGAGCTGAGATCAATTCAAGCTCAAGGTCATCTTCATCATCTCCAATATCTTCAGAACTAGCATCATCAACAGCCACATCATCAATAGCCATGAACATGACTTCACTTATCCTTGAATCGCTCTCGCTGCTTAAAGAATCATCGCTGTCATTTTTTGAAAACAGCACCTTACCCTTTTCGGACTTCAAATTTTTCTTGGTAAACCTCCTAGATTTCCGGTGTTTGAATTCCTTTTCATCATTGTTGTCCTCTTCTTTATCAAATGGACACTTAGGCAAAGCGACCAAGCTTTCCGCAGTTGAAACATTTCAGACCAGACTTGCCTCTATTTTTGTTAAAGCCTTTTTTCAGCCTTCTAATGAGGTAAGCTATTTCCTCATTTGAGTCCTCATCCGAGCCTTCACTTAGATTGGTCTCTTTGTCCTTGCTTCTTTTAGAAGCCTTAAATGCAAATTCAGTTTTAGAAGACCCTTCAACCGTAGTCCTCATTTCATAGCAGTCAAAATGCCATGTAGCTTATCAACAGTTAGAGTGTCTAAATCAGACATTTCTTCAACAGCAGAGACTTTAGCATCAAGTCTCATGGGAAGAGAACAAAGAATCTTCTTAACCATAGTTTTCTCTTCAACATTTTCACCTAGACCCCTTAAAGCGTTGACAACTTCATCAACACGCAAAAAATATGCTGCAATGTTTTCATTGTCCTTCATTCGAAGACCTTCAAAGACAGCCATGTGGGTTTGAACCTTAGCTTTCCTGACTTTGTCATCACCTTGATATGCATTGTGCAATTTATCCCAAATTTCTTTTGTTGTGGCGCAGTGCATGACATTTACAAACTCAGCTTCACTTAGACCACACAAGATTGCATTCATGGCCTTGGCATTGTTCTCAAATTCCTTCTTATCATCAGCATCTACATGAGGAGTAGCAGGGATAGTATAGCCATATACGAGACTGAGGTACACATCACAACCAAGAGACATGATATAGGTTTTCATGCGAACACTCCAGAAAGCAAAGTTGTTTCCATCAAAGAGAGGGGCACGGTTTGTAGCTAGACCTTCTAAGGCCAACATGATGGGCACAAGGATCGAACTCTCAAGCTTTTAAGCACGGGAAGAGAGTGACTCGCTCTAATACCAATTGAAAAACTAAGAAATGCTGAGAGGGGGAGGGGGTGAATCAGCGTTTCAAACTTTAAATCAAAACAATTAAAGCAAAGACACACATACGCATAAGAGGATGAGACGGAAATTTATCACATGGAAAAACCCAACAGGGTTAAAAAACCACGGCTTCACTAATCAAATGGGCAACCCTTTACAATAAGAGCCACAACTCTTTAAGGACACATTACAAGCAGGCTTCAACCTGTTTTCCTGAAGGCCACAACCTTTTCTCCGAATGGGATTTTAACTGAATCAAAACCAAAGTAAGCTTTGAGTCTTTACAAAAAGAATAAAGACATCTGAAACAAAATTATACAACCAAGAGTGGATTCTTGTAACAAGGCTTGGTCTGAAATTCTATCAAAACAATGATAAGCAAAGATTTCTCCAAAAATGCATGTACCCAACTCTAACAAGCTCCTTTATCATGTGTCTTTAGAACTTCTTCTCACGTCACTCCAAATTATTTTTTCTCCACACAATATACTCCCTGTGTCGTGGCATAAATAATCAGTTTGTACTCTCACATATCCCACAGTTTTTTGAAAACTGTATGCTGCTGCCTACTGTTCAGCTCAGTTGTTTATTCCCTTTTCCTCTGCCAGCCCATGCATGCTGGATTTTCTGTAGCACACTGTCAGTAGTTATTTTTAGATATTCGCTCCTGCCCCTGACACATTTGAGCATCAGCCGTCTTTGGTGTATTTTCAGCGTGTACTTTTTGCTGCCTTAGAAAGATGCATTCTTCATTGCAACTGAAATATTACTGACATACTACTGACATTCTACTGGCACAGGTCTGCAGAAAAGCAGCAACTAAAATACTACTGACATCAATGACATAAACCCAACGATTAGTTGGTCAGAACCACAACAGTATTATATTTAACCCAACTATTGTTTTTCCCCCAATTATACTAACCTTTAAGCGACCCTAGAGAACTTGAAACTTTGTTGGCTGAAGCTCTCACTCGAAGTAAACAAACCAAAATGGGAAAATAAAAATATGATGAGTTAGAAAACTCATAACCATGTTGCTTGAATTGTCGAAAAGTATCCCACTTCTTCGGGTCCAACCATATTACAAGTGCACTGCCAGTCCCAGTCATTACAGGTGTTCATTTCACAGCTACAAGATTGGGCGTAATTCTATCTTTCATTGTTTTTTTCCAAACATGTTTAAGCACTTTCAGCCAATACACTTAAAATAATGAGAAGTGTATATTTATATTCGACTCTTGTAGCTTGACATTGAATAGTGCTCTTCACTCAAAATAATGATAATTCAATTTTGGTTTAAAATGCGAGAAATGAACAAAAAATCTATAACGTTCTTTAACATAACAATTCATACACACATCATGCAAACACGTGCCAGAAGAAACAAAAATCTCCATCATTGCCAAAAAGTACAGCAAATCATGAAAGAACACAAATTTTCTCTTTGGAAAATACTGGTTGTAATTCCAACACACATTTCTATGTACATCTTTGTGCTTTATATAACCCAATTCATTTGATCCCTAAAATGCATTCAATTAGATATCAATATATAGATTTAAAGAGTAGCTACTTAATGACAAGTGATGAATCATTCCTGATGTGAAATAAAACAAACATTATAAGTGGAAACCGGAGGAGATTCATAAATCTCCGGGCAAACATATTCTATGCATCCTAAATCAATATGACTAACCAAACTTAAAGAAGCAATACGAAAACTTGCAGAATATTTACAGATGTTCTAAGAGGTACAGAGATAGCAATACGATACATTGCCATCTCTAACAGAAGCAATCTCTGTTTAACATGATTGAACAAAACTAAAATAAGCAAAATGCCAAAAAAAGCTGCAAAACTTGCCTCATATGGTACAGTTCAACACTTTCCCAGCTACTATTTATCAACCCTATAAACTAAATCCTATTGTCCATCCATCCACAGGATGTTTATAAGCAACTTAGTTACTATCATCCTTCCACCACAACATCCTTTACTAATTGTGCAACCAAATAGAGATTTTACTCGCGCAAACTGTCCAAATAGCTTTGCAGTCCACGCAATCCTTCAGCGGATATACTTCTCCGGACTGGTTGCCTGGGGGCAACAAGATTGGTGGGAGGCTCAGAATGGAAGCACACCATTACTACAGTAAGATTGTCAGCAGTCTTACGTTTTAATGCTTCATCTATGAGTTCCTTGCAGCACACAAAAGGATCATTATGCTCTTGTAGCTTCCTACGTGCAAAGTCAACTGCATTTTGGCTTCTAAATACTTCCCAAAGGCCATCACAACCAATAATTAGGAACTCATCTTCCTCTGTCAATGTTATCCGTTTCAGCTCTGGTTCTGCACTCAAAGGCCCCCTTGCACCAACACTGTTTGCTTTCATTCCTTCCATGTGCCAATCACCAAGAGCTCTTGTAACAGTTAGATGCCCATTCAAATACCCGTCATCAATATAGCCCCCAGATGCTTCAATGCGTTTTCTCTCCCTAGAACATTCAGTATTGTGATCCCTGGACATTTCAATTGCTTTCCCTTGCCTTGACAATACAGCTCGACAATCGCCTGCATTTGCAACTAGCAAATACCTGTCACAAAAAGCCTCAGAACAAAAAGATCAGTGTGTTGTCATTGCCAAGATAGTGTTGAACAAAGATTTTACACTCCAATGCACATACCTTCCAAAAATCATTGCAACCAAAGCTGTGGTACCCGAAGAAAGACAAGTGTTGAGTGAGCATGCCTCAGCAAAAGCAGTATCTGTATGCAAAAATGCCCTTCTCACAGCTTTTTCAACTTCTGTAGGAAAGTGAGAATCTTTGACAATGAGTTTAGGTAATTTGTCACAAACAAACTGGGCAGCATGTTTTCCTCCATGTCCATCAAACACCTGAAATAAGAAATTAATCCCAGTGCCAAGCAAAAATGTTAAACAACACATCATAGGAATCTTGAATTAGTAATCTACGTTTGAAGTCAATGTAGGCTTCCATTGAAAGAATATGGTAATCAAGTCAGTAAAGCTGAAATAGCAAAGTAAGAGTTAGATGGGATATGTTCTAATGCCATACCCATATTTTAATCTTATATTTTTACCTTAGTCTACTTCTGTGGGACAGATTGTCAAGCAATGAGATGGAAACAAAATGGATGATAGGGTCTCCATAGTAACTAATATTTGGCTCATCTATAGGCAAGAATAGTATTAAGCAGGATTTGGCATCATAGCCTTCAGAAACACGAGGCAGCAAACCACTCATAAGAACCATAGACAAGGAATCATTCAAATTGTCAAGCTCTAGGGTAGTCACCAGACTTAAATAATAATGGTGATCTTACACAATCTTACAAATCTGGGTGAGACAAGATACAAGAATCTGTGAATGTAAAAACACACATATATACATATTGATATAATATAAAAACATTGTAAGCGTACACATATATATTATAGTGAATTTAATATAAATATATTCAGGTACAACAACATTTTAAATTGATACAAAATACCACATAGCATCATCACAGAAGATCCGGGTTCAAATTATCATGGGAATCATGTGGGCATAAATATAAAAATCAACAGTGGACTGAACCCTCCTTTGTGGTCCAGCTTGTAGGCTCCCTACAAAAATACTCATTATCAAACAAAAACAACCAACACAAGAATTAACTGTATTAAAATGAACACTCAACAATTATAGCCATTGAATCCCTGATAAATAGAATGGAGCTAGTCAAGCCAATAAACCTTCAATGACTTAACAGCATCCAAATGAGTAGACACTCCAGAAGGACAAGAAAAAGCACATATATATAGAACAATAGTAATTAATGTATGGAGCTTCTTCCAAGAAGAAATTATTAGAAGTAATTAATGTTCAATCAAGCTGAAGTTGGGAAATAATGATTCATCCACCCCCTCTCCTCCTCCTTTCCACAGTGAGAAAACAAAAAATAAGTCAGTGGTATTAGGTGGAGTAACAGTCATGATGAGATGCAGGGCCATAACAGCTGTCACTGACAAATCTTCTGTTCACTAACACTTGGTCATTTTTTTATAAAACCTGTATAAATTATAAAACAATGTATGAGATGCAGGGCCATGCAGCTGTCACTCAAACGATTGTCCATATGCTACATACTAGCAGAGAAGACCAATGGCAATCCTAAATTTAAAAATATGTGCTTTCTTACAAGGAAGACAATAATCAACTAAAGATCCCTTCTCTTGGAAGATGAATTATTAAGGTTTTGGTGCTGTCTTTGTTCATGGTTTATTTATATTCAGTGATTTCTTCCTATCTAGTATGAAATATCATTTCAAACCTGTCTTCTAGCAATTAATAGTCTTTTCGTTTGAATGCCTCCTCCATCATGTTCTTAAGGCTTGATGGGAACTGCAAAAATCTATCCATTTTATATAGGATGGGGTTCAGAATATCCCAGCATTATTTCCATTGAAATACCAAATCCCATTTCTTTTGCTAGTTTACTAGATTATTTTATGAAATCCCCATGATGTTTCTGCTCACTAACATTTGGTCATATTTTTATAAAACCCATATAAACCAATGTATGAGATGTAAAACTAAACTAGGTACAGCACAAACATGTATTTATAATTTTAAGTATTTTAGTCTTTCACAGGCCTTCTACTTAGAAGTCTAAATTTAAGTAAGCTTTTACCTGCGTGTTTTTAAGATGGGTATGGTGAATAGAATCCGCCACTTTAATATGTTTACCCTCTAGCCTCTTTCCTCATTGGCAAAGCTTTTGGAGTAAGTAATGCCTTATAAGTCACTCTCGTTTCACAATTCTGGCCAATGGGGATTAACTCAAGTAAAGTCAATCATGTGTTGTGTGTTTATTGAAGTCTCTCATGGGCAGTCTCCCCCCAGCCCACATGGTACCAGAGGGTGTGTCGTGCCAGCATCACCAGTCACATTAAAAAAAGTTTACCCAGCACACTTAAGTAGAAAAAAGGTCTATCATGGGTTTTTCTAATTGGAATTTTAAATTGTGGGTTAGAAATGTGTTTTTAAGTCATCCAAAATGGCCCCCATGAATGGTTGTTTACTCTAATGACATTTTCCTATGTATATTGGTAATGATTACAAGGCAACCTAGCACACCAGCACCTCCAAACGGTTGTTAGTATTGCTGAGGAATAGTGAATATAATACACTGCTTTGGACACCTAGCCTTTTTTAACTAGTAC
The DNA here is from genome assembly GCA_018584345.1 of Thuja plicata. Classification (NCBI taxonomy): domain Eukaryota; kingdom Viridiplantae; phylum Streptophyta; class Pinopsida; order Cupressales; family Cupressaceae; genus Thuja; species Thuja plicata. The sequence continues at coordinate 408,895 of MU223064.1, read as the reverse complement.
TTTATTTTTTTTGGGAATCAAAGACAAAATCTCCATGAGTAGTCATTTACTCTAATGGCATTTTTCCTCATGTGCTTCAGTACAACTTTAGTTTTTTGGGGAATCAAAGACAGTCTCCATGAGTAGTCATTTACGCTAATGACATTTTTTCCTCGTGTATTTCAGTAATGATCGCAAGGCAAGGCAACCCACTTAGCACACAGGCAGCTCAAGCTTGTTCTTTTTTTATAAAGGGGGGTAGGGAACAATAAAATATATCAATTTTCACCATTTGGCAAAGCTTTTGGAGCAAGTAATGCCTTATAAGTCAACCATTTCTCACAATTCTAGTCAGTGTAGAGCACACACAACTACAACCCAAAACATGTCTTTTCTGTCTTAAGTATTGTAACCTTTCACAAGCATTTTTAATTAGAATTTTAAATATTTATGGAATTTGTACTATAATTTACAGTGATCACAAGATAAGCTCCACAAATAGTTATTTATTTTAATGATATTTTTCTCATTAATGTTGCTTAAGCATGTGTTAATATTAAGAAAGAACAGTGAATATAATTCACCACTTTGAACCTTTCAAACTCTTAACATATTTTCCCACTGCCAAAGCCTTTAAGGCATATAATGACTTATAAGTCACCCTTATCTCACACTTCTAATGTGAAATTAACCCTAGTACAGCCCAAATGTATTGTGCTCAGTTTTGAAGCCTTCAAAAAGCATTTCTTACTTGAACTAATATTTGTGGGATTTAATGTGTTTAATGTCACCTCAAGATGACCTCTTTAACTTTAAGTAGTCATTTACCCTAATGACAATTTTCCTCATGTTTTGATAATAATTACAAGGGAAAAAGGCCCACTTAGCAGATAAACACCTGTAAGCATTTGCTATTATGGGTGAGGAACAGTCAATATCATCCACTCCTTTAAACTTTTCATAGTTCTGTCCTTCCCCATTGACAAGGTGGAATGTTGAATATAATTCACTTCTTTGAACTTTTCAAAGATCTTCAAAGTATTCAAATTTTCATGGGCATTTGATTAGAATTTTAGTATTGTGGAATTTGAACCATATCTTATAAGCCATCATCACACAACCTCCATGAGTAGTCATTTCCTTTAATTTATAATAACATTATTTTCATGTCTGCTAGTTACAATAACAAGGCAAAATGTGCCCCACATAACAGATGAGCACCTCTAAGCATTTGCTAGTTTGGGGGAGGCATAGACAATATGATAAATCCTTTGCTTCCCAACGAAACACCCCTTTCCCAAAATGACCTCATCCCCTATAGAAGAGGTTTTGGGGACATGGGGATGGGTGGGAGATGTCCCCACCCAATCCCCTTTTCTTTTCAAGTTTTCAGAAACATCCTCAGGAAGCCAAAACAATTGCGGCGCATGTCATCCCCTAACCTGCCTAGGGACATTTTACTTACTATTTTAAAAAACTTACAGCTTTTCAATGTCTTTTAGACTATTTGGTTTATTCACGAAAAAAAATTGAAAATGGTTTGTGTGGATTTTAAGGTATTTAGGCTGCCCCCGGACCTTGAAAGGGACACTAGTCCTCGACCCTTCTAGGGGCAATAGCCCCAGACCCCCACGAGGAGGCACTGCCAATCAAGGGGTCATTGCCACATAAGTATGAAATTTCAGAGTTGCCGGAAACTCCTCTATCTCTCCTTGGGTGTGTGCATCCCTGTATCCAATTTGGACCCATGTGTACCTTAAAAGCTTGATTTTCCAACCGTGTCGAATATTGTGTTATTTGATTTTTTGAAAAAAATAGACATAAATCTTCCCAAATTTAATTTAAAAAAACTTTATTAATGCAATTTTTTCAAAAAAAATTTGGTGCAAACAAAACCTGCACCAAATGAGAGAAATGAAATGTTTTTTTTTATTTCAGCAACCCATTTTTTTGGGTTATCTCCCAATGCAACTCTACTATTTTTGCATATTGTAAATCGTTAAATTAACTTATAATTATTTATGTAGCATTTATGTGTCTATATTGCTTTTGAAGTAATGAAAATCTCCTCTAATAACTTAGAAAATTGTGTTAAATTTTTGTGTTTTTTATTAATGTCGTATCCAGCTGTATCCATATTGGGGGTCTTAAAAAATGGTTGTATCCGTACCTAATAGCGTATCTGTATTTATATCCGTATCCATGTCCATGCAACTTTGGTATGAATAGACCAATGATTTATCAAGATCATAAAATCTACAAAATACATATCCCCATTTGCAAATCTCTGCATCTTCCCAGTTGAAGTCGCTGTCAAGAAATATAATTTATCTTGTTTTCATACATTAGACAAAATGTTCATTATACAAGTATCACACAGACAAAGTTGGCATACTATAGGCATTATACTGCTGAATACGAGTCATGAGACTATTTGGAACTTTGGAGGGCTTTAGTGTCTTCATTCTCACTCCATTAGGAAGCTAAATAGAAGCTATTTCAGACATTCTCAGTGTTCCCCGCTCTCTGCTCGGCATTTCTTTGTCAAATACGATCTGGAGATTTATCATTACACCAATACTTAGTCATGACATGCGCATTTGGAGCATTTAATGTCTGCTAAGCTGCGTTGGTTTTACAACTCTTAAATAATGTGGAAGTAACCCAAGTACAACCAAGTATTAATGATTTTCATAGGAATTTTTTATTAGAAAGTTATTTTTAAGATGGTTTTCTGAGAATATTTGTCTTACTTTCCTTTCCGATAATATGTGAAAGATCATTTAAGTGCAAGGATGAAGAATTTTTTTTATTTTTTGCAGTCTATTTGGAGAGTTCATAGAGTCTACATTCTCGCTTCATTTGGAACCTAAATGGAAGCTAATTCAGACATCCCTGGCTTTCACCCTTCTCTGTTCAGAAAATATTTCTCGAATACAATCTGTAGATTCATTTCTAAGCCAATTCTTAGTTATGATAGCATGTGCATTTCTGTATGACCGGAAATAACCAAAAAAATCTCTAGGCATTTTGTTCACGAATTGAAATTTCAATCGCCTTGCAAAGCTACATTGATGAGAAAACAGCACATGCATTTCTATAATCATATGTATCTTTTGTTACCTATTAGTCACATGTAAAAAGTCATTTACAGTATTCCATATTTCTATGTCAAGAGTCACCTAACACTATTATAGAAGTTTCCTCCTCCTAGAAGCTTCCTTGTATATCTTTATATACACGTAATACAATGTGTATAACAGGTATAATTTTGGCAATACTTGTATATTGCTCATTGCTGTTGTCTCCCCAGCACTAATCAATTTAAAACAAACCCATTGGAGTTTACAATTCAGGTTCACTTCAAAAAAAAACATCATTTCTCTTCAAACTCCTCCTTGAGAAACATCTCATGATCAACTTCTTCCATTCAGTATAAAAATACACCAAAAGGAAGATCGAAGTGCCGAGATCAATGTGCCCTTCTGCAGCTGACCCAGATTCTGCCTCTGCTCATCATTTTTTATAAACTTGGAATACGTTCAGGAAACAAAACTGTTTGTCTGGCCCACAAACTCACAAATAGAAATATCTAATTGCAGGGATGCTCTCTTCTGCTGAATGTTCAATTCTGCTTCTGTACAGAATTTTTGAAATCTCTCCATTCAAGATGAAGTACAATAAAGTTGAAATTTTCAGGGAACTAGATTTTGTTTCATTAGTTGTTTTTATTTCTGTTGTTTGAGATTAATCCCCGTCAAATTTCAGTATTTCTATCAATCTCATTTCATCAAATAAAATATATTTAAAAAGGGAATCCTGGACCTTTCTGGCAATCTGGAAAGTGCCTACAGAGCGAACCCAGATCCTGAGCTGGCTCAACATAAAATCCCCTACTGATTTCAACCAATTCTCTAACACTTTTCCTAATTGAGTATTTTGTCAAACAGTCGGTATGCATGTGAGAATGATATTCAAGGAGTTCTTATTTTGATTCTGTTCATGGGTTCCCATTTTGTTTTCTGATTGGAGGTGCAGAAATACGAAATAATAAAGGGTATCTAATTTATTTTGAAGTATGGAACAAACTGAGCAAGTAAATAACCACTGAAATATTCCTTTAATGATAGAAAATTAAGAAATATGGCAAAGATAATCCATACAATCTGACCTCATATATATGGCAGAAATAATGTTTCAGTACATGCACAAATTTGTTCATATCACTCTTAATGAGCTGCTAGAAACAGTTCAAATACTCAGTAACGAACAGCAGCAAGACTTCGGCATCAAAAACACTGTAATGCTCACTATACTCCTCACATCACAAAGAAATGGGTCCATTGTTACCAACACAACTTTTATTGCTGGTTAAGACATGCTATTTTCTATTCACTCTTCAATTCTAATGCAACTCTATGTTTGAACGCCAATATTTCTATCATGCAACCTCCACCAGTGCCTCACACACCTCCCAGCAGAGATAACAATATCCATAAAAAAACACTTCAAATTCCAAGATGTCCAGCAATTGGAAATCAACAATAAACCACCATTTAACTTCCTACCATAAAATCAGAAATTGTTCCTTCAAAGACTTCACAAATTTCTTTATTTCAACCTTTGAATCCAAATACCAAACCCGTAAATCTCTTTTAGCAAAAATGCAAACCCTGCCTGAGTCCGCACCAACGCATGAGGGTTTTCATCCATGCTCAACACCTTTGACTCTTTGTCGATCTCTGTGTAGAACCGCTCCGATGAAGACAGAGTTTTTGTCCTTAGCTTCAAGAAACCATTGGGCTTTTCATTGTGTTGATAAAAGTTTGGCAATAGCCACAAATCTCTAAATCTCCACAGCAAAATTAACAAGCTCTAAATTTTTTATATGCAATAAATGAGCCCTCAAACTCCTCTTATAACTATCTCAGGAACTTTTTGGAAAGTGCAGTATGAAATCACTTTATAAATTAATTAATCCATGTAACCTCAAAAAGTGATATATTTCAATATTTAATTATTTTGTGCACTTTAGGCACAAGGTTAAACGTCCAACATGTAAAAATGACTGCATAGGAGTGATATCGAATCTCGATGATGAATAATGATAACCGGACCTAACTGGGTGACTTACTATAAATAGACTCTCTCCAAGAATTTTGGAGAACAAACCAAAAGTCAGAAACATTGGAAAGTGCAAACCAGTCCTCCCAACCATTTGAACTTGTTGGTAACATCATATAGCCACTCTCATAAAGCCAGCACACATCCATAAAGCCAAAGCCAACTACAAAGCAAGAGAACCTGAAAATGGAGACAACATTATAGTCCTCCCTTCCCATATATTGTTTGTCCTCAAGCAATGCCAACTCGACCCCAAATCACCCAACTAAAACCAAATATGATCCCAAGGCCCCAAGTCAACCTAGGAGGTCTACAACACCATCTACTCAAAGCACTATCCACTAAACACATGTACCAAAGAGCTCCTGAAATCAATCTGAAAGAAGAGCAATCAAATATTGCAAATACTCGGTCAACTCCTCATAGAAGTGTTCTTCAAAGAAACCAAGACAAGGCATCATAGGAGTAGACTCAAAACAGTCAACATTAGCTCTCTCTTTCCCAACACCTTGCACTCCCGAAAAATAATTTTCACTGAAATCTAAACTACTATCCCAAATTGTGATATTGCTATCAACATTCAGTTGTGTGGTTTTTGAATCAAACTCATTATCCCATGTTTCATGATTAGTGGTTCACAAGAACCCATCTCTCATGAGAATGAATGGAACACTTAGCACTCATTACATCCAAGTGATGCTTACAGAGGTGAAGCATCGACCTTCCTCGGAGGTCACCCATCCCAATACTACTCCAGCTCAAGCGCGCTTAACCACGAAGTTTCCTCCAAGGTTAAACTCACTTACCTTCACCTCTGTGAGCATCACCTAGATGCAATGAGCGCTAAGTGTTCCATTCATTCTCATGAGAGATGGGTTCTTCTGAACCACTACTCGTGAAACATGGGTCAATGAGTTTGACTCAAAAACTACACAGTTGAATCCTAATAGCAATATCACAATTTGATTTGTTGTGGAAAATATCTCCTACTATCCCAAACATAAATGCAAGTTGAATATTTTTGGTGCCTGAACAACCCAACCAACAACGAAACTCATTAGCCAAACCTGTTATCCTCTCCATCTGAGGCCCAAAACGCACCCTGACAGTGGTTGACTGGACCAAAATTTCTCAAATCTGCAACTATGCAAGTTTGAATTTACAAGATACAGGATTTGCAAAGAAAAAAGTTACAATCATGAAAAGTCTCGGCCAAAATGAAATTTCTTATCATGCACTTGGCTAGAAATATCTTCCCAAAAATACCAACTCAATAGGATACCAAGTCTTACTCATAACCTTTATTAGAATATTTAATCTTTCCTTGGTTGTATTTATTTAATTTAGGATAAACCAAGGTATCCTACAATTATTTAATTAGGAGATTCCTATGGAATCCCTACATGTATTTTGTCCTCTAGTCCAAGTGGGAGGACATGTCATTTCTTGTAATTCCTTTATTAAGGAAATTAGCTTATCCTCCTTAAGAGGATGTCGACACTTTGCACACACCTATTATAGATGTTGGCATTCATAGATTGGTGAGTTACTTAGTAACTCCTCTCCTCATCTCTATTTAAGAGATGCTCCTTTCATTTTTAAGTGGTTATTGTAATGAGCTTCTTGCTCTCTCTCTAATTTTTTAGGCTTATGCCTCAGTCATAATTCACAAGGGGTTTTTCTCTGCTTTTCCCCTTTCAAAACTTCTTGTCTCTTTGTCTTGGCTCTTTTGGTGTATGCTCCTAATTTATGCATTTCTCATGGTAACAATCTTCTCTTCAAATAACTCTCTTGGATTCTTGTTTCTTTCCTTACTTCTTGATTTTTTCCTTTCAACCTTTCTCCACTCTACTTGCAAGAACTCAAATGGATTCATATGAAGACTGAAATAAGAGGTAACAGCAGCATTATTATTAATTCTTAGGCCCACAACTTCCTATGGGATGCTTCTTCCATCATCATTAATTACTAATAACCGCAGAAAAAGATCTTGCGCAAAGATACCAACAGAAAGAATGACTCTGCGCTAACATTATGCTAAATTGAATTCCATGTGGCCCCCATTGAAAACGCATTTGATGACATTCGTAAATTCAACATCAATTGTATCCACCTCATCAAACTGTAGACCACAATAGTACCCATTTCTACAAGGTCACCCGTCAACCCACAATGATTCAATCCACAATAGTCCACTGTAGGAAGTGAACCATTAACGATCTTGGGTGGCCCAATAGACAATTCGACTGGATTCACCTCATACACCTAGATCCCGCATCTCACAAGTGTCATCAAGAACAAGAATCCTCTCATCATCCAACTCAAAGAGTGGACTATCAAAAATCAAATCAATGCCCATCACAAACACTAGGTTATCAACAAATTGGAAAGTATTCCCACTTTCTAACTTTAGACAAACCATCACGTTGTCCCATATCTGAAAAATGCCAAATTAGGACTCTTCTCCAAGTCAAAGTCTTCTTCGATTTGGTCAAGCTCTTTAATCACCTACTTGAGTTATATTGCTCTTTCCTTGTTTTCTTGCTCATTGAAATTTTCAGTGACAACAAACCGATTTTCTTCTTCTAGAAGAGTCGTTTGTGTATTCTCAAAGGCCTCCTTAGTATCTTTAAGCTCCAAGATGACCTAATTAACTTCATCCCCCTTTCCTTTCAATGCATCAACATAAACTCCAGCGATCTTAACATTTGATCCCTATCTAAAAGTAATTGCAAATAATCAGATTTCAGTGTCCCCAGAGCCTATTTGACCACCTCCAAATTTGTAAGAGAAATTCACTTTCCAAGCACTTCTGTCTCCTCTCAATCCGGGTCTTCCAGTAGAGATCTTCAATCCTCTGGTGAGTTTCATCAAAATAAACTAAGGCTGCAACAATCATATCTTCAGTGACATTCAGCCAGTTCTTCAAACTGTGTCTCAAAACCATCATGTGGAAATACAATTTTTGATTGGTCCTCCAAATCAGCCCCTTTAATGTCACCTACTTTGTGCAGTTTAGTCTCACAAATTAGGTCAGCCACTTGGTCAAAAACAAATCCACCAACTGCTGCAACAATTTCAGATTCATATGGTAAACCTCTTTCCAACAACCTGTTGATTCTTCCCATTTGGTAGGCATCCCCACTTACATCCACCTCGTCATCATGATTAGGATCTTCCAAGTTACTTGTTTTGGCCTCGAAAACATAGCCATGCATAAGTGAACTGCTGCTAGGAATCACACACGGCTCATCATACCTTTCAAGGGTGTTGTCAATGTCATCATAGGCCTCAAAATCTGAATGCTTCGCTGAGGCTGCTGTTTTGGCATCTTAGTTCAACAGATCCTCATCATACATAGATACATGCTTTTTGTGTATCTTCTCCACGACGCCTATGGACGATGAGTCGCTGTTTGTGGCATCCCCACGTCTAGCATATTCAAATTGATTTTATTATCGTGCTTTTTCCTATCAATGTTACACTTAATTTATCTGATCGTTGATATAAGTTTATTAATAGTGACGACTTAAACATTTCAATGTCTTTGTTTATAAATGGATTTCTGCCATTCTTCATGACGTAAATGTTTTCCTTTGACCGCTTGCTTAGTTAAAGCGGCGGCATATTGTAACCTATCTTGTATTAATTGACTTTGTCTTATTTGATAATATATCTTATATACAGTTTGTAATTATATTATTATTTATTTTTATATTTTAATATTATTATAATTATTTATTGTTAACACTCAATTCGGAAATACATATTACAGCTTGGCAAGCTCAACCAGACTCGACATGGGAGTATCATCACTCCGGCTTGGCCAGCTCAGGGACTTAAGAGTTTGCGGAGTACTCGGAGAGTTTTCAAACTATGAATCAACTTTGATACACTTGAAAAAGAATTTCAGATCTCTGTTCCAATACAATCAGATGCACAAATATAAGAGAATAAAACATTTGTGAGAGCTGGCAGCAAGATAGGATAGTTGAAATAGAGATTGTCAGGGATACACTTGAAAAAGACTTTCAGACCTACATTCTGATACCATCAGATGTCCAAATATATGAGAATAAAACATTTGGGTGAGCTGGGAACAAGATAGGATCGATGAAATAGAGATTGTCAGTGATACACTTCAAGACTTTCAAACCTACATTTTGATACCATCAGATGTCCAAAAATAAGAGAATAAAACATTTGTGTGAGTTGGGAACAAGATAGGATAGGTATAGGATCAAGATTCAACTGTGTAGTTTTCAAGTCAAACTCATCGACCCATGTTTCATGAGTAGTGGTTCATAAGAACCCATCTCTCATGAGATTGAATGTAACAGTTAGCACTCATTGTATCTATAGCTGAGTGCTTAATGTTCCATTCATTCTGATGAGAGATGGGTTCTTGTGAACCACTACTCAAGAAACATGGGTCGATGATTTTGACTTGAAAACTACATGGTTGAATCCTGATAGCAATATCACAATTTGACTTGCTGTGGAAAATATCTCCTACTTATAAGAGAGATTGCTAGTCTTTGGCATCCTAATACTGACTCAGAAAATATCAGAATATAAATAGATGTATATGGGTTGGCTTGTAGTATTGCAGTAGCTTCTATTGTTGCTAAAGCAGGGATCATACAATTTTCTTTCCAAACAAAAAGTTGAGAACCAGGAGGGAAGTGCAATCACTCCCAGTTTGCTCAATGGGATTAGCATTGCTTTAAAATCTTAAAGCACATGCTTTAGGACTAACAAAAAAGATCTGATATTCCTTAACATGGATTTGTTGAGAATTCCTCTATACCATGTTAAGCAGAGTCTGATCTTCAAAAATTCTAAAACTAGAAAACAAATCAAAACTGCTAAACTTTAAATGCTAGAATTCACAAACAAATGTGGTAGAGACACACCAACTGATAAATAACCAGATCTGCTCAAAATCACATCACTGTTTTATTGATCACAAATATAAGTCGCAATGTTTTGTAACACACTATAAACTGAATGAATAAAACACCTACTCTGGGCCTTCTTTTATAGCTGAAGAAGAAACTATCAAAAGAGCCTATATCCTAAAACTGGATCTAGCAACCCTTGATATAATTTTACTCTAGGAATCTGTGCCCTTAAATAGACAAAAACCTACATGACAAAAGTAAACTGCTATTCTAAAACTCAAAAACAAACTACACAAAAGCAAATACTAAACCTGAACAGCTATAAATCTATGTTACCCCAGGTTTCCAGGACAGGGGGGCGTGGGGACGGGGAAACGGGTTTCTGGGACGGTTTTTTTTTCTCGGAGCAAGGGACAGCAGTGGGAACAGCTATATAAAAAATAGGGAAAATTTAAAATATATAAGGAAATTTTAAATATTCATATAAAAACATGGATAACGCATGCTTATATAAATTATAGAATCTTAACATATAATGTTTGTGTTAAATAATTGAACTTTAGAGTTCACATGAGAGTGGAAATCAAACAAATTGTCAAAACTGAAACATTAATTTTGTGAGACAGCCAAGGGAAAGGTTTCCGGAAGTTTTGAAGTTTCCGGGACGTCCCGGAAACGGGGATGGGTCAATTTTTGCCGGAAACGCGTCCCCGGGTAACATAGCTATAAATAGAACTACCAAGCAAGAATAGAACCAATGTTCTCTATGACCGCACACTCTGCTGCAATGTACCTAGGTTCTACAAGTGTCCTGCTAGTAGATGCATTTGACATACCATAATCTAGCAGTCCCTCTTACTGAGGAATGTTTTCACCAATCCCAATCTCTCCCTCAACATCTCAAACTTCCCCTTGGATGGACGCTTCATCAGAATGTCTGAACCCTGTTGATTTGTCTAAACATAGACTAGAGCAGCCACTACCTTTTGAACTCTATCTTTCAGAAACTGGTGTATCATGTCAATGTAATACTAGATTCTCAAAGAGTTTAATACAAAATGCTTTAAATTTTGAAATACAGTATGTTTTAAATTTTTAAACACAGTTTATAATTTAACATTCAATTTCAAATTCAATTTTAACTAACAATTTCAAATTTATTAAAGTTTAAAACCTGTTATAGAAAAATTGTGCGACTGTTATACAAGTATGAACAAGCTCAAACTTATGTCTCATGCCATTTTCATGTCTCTTTTGTTAGGCTTCCTTCCTACTTTGCTAAACACAAATGGCTTTTAAAAAGAGATCTGGCAAAAAGAGGGAACCTTGTTGGAAACATGGAACACCACGTGCAGTGCGAAGATAGGTTATTTGCATCCATTACTCTAAGACTGACTAGTGGCATAAATCGGCTTAAATATCACCTTGCAAAGATCACTTGATGAGATATTACACCATGTGACAACTGCCTTGAACAGACAGTTAGGGATGTAATAGCAATGCTTGAATTATATGACCAAAAGAAGCCAAGAAGAAAAGAGAAGAACAAAGGCAATGGCAGTCCCAATGGAAGATTTGAGTTCTACAAGGTCACATGCCAAATGTTGGGGCTTCTTCTTCCCTTGGGCCATGGATACAACGATCGGGAAGTGTGGGCAGCCATATGTCAGACTATTTTGTTCTACGCACTGCATGGAACAAAGAGTTGCAATATAACGCAAAGTTTGCACACACTAGATTTTGGCACTGGAAAAATATTCCAATCAATATTGCTTCCAATCCATATTGGGGCATTTGGTCACTATATTGCCCGTGGCAAGTAAGGGGTTCAAAGCCCCAATTCATTATGAATTGAGTGGGTTTTCATTGCAGCATGAGGTCCAAAACATTCAACAACCTGTGGAAGAACAATTCAACAATTTGGGAAAAGAATGACTGCACCATTCTACTTGACGAATGGTAGGAATAGCACACTCATCAACTTTTTAGTTGCTTGAGGGGGACAGTTAGTATTTCTAAAATCAGACGATGCCTTTAATGAAGTTAAAAATGCAAAGACCTTGTGCAACATGTTGGATGAGGTGGTGGTGGAAGTGGAGCTCTGAAATGTCATCTAGATTGTGACCAATAATGCAGTTGCATAGGTGGCAGCTGACAGAGTTCTAATGGCTAGGCATGCAACATTATTTTGGAGCCCTTGTGTTTCTCATTGACTTGACTTGCTCCTTGAGGACATAGGGAAACTAAGCTAGGTGAAGAATGTAGTTGAAGATGGAAGAAATATCACAAAGTACATCTACAACCGCACATTGGTCCTGAATCTTATGAGGGAGCACACTGATGGTAAGGATCTCGAGCAATCAAGGGTCGCACACTTTGCAACTAATTTCCTCACCTTGAAGAGCATATTATAGCTACATTGCCCAACTTGAAGCAAATGTTCATGAGTGAAGGATGGTTGGAGAGTCCTTATGCTTCTGTAGAGAAGGTCATGAAGGCCATTGTTGATGATAGATTTGCCTAAAAGATGGAGAAGATCATGAATGTAAGTTTTCAAACTTCGATTAATGATTTATTATTTAATTTTTTAATGCTACAATATGTTGATTTTGTTAAAAAAAAATATCTAGGTGTTAGAACCGTTAGTGAGGGTTCTACGAATGGTGGATTGGAATTAAAACCCCATGGGGTATCTATACGAGGCCATGAATAGAGATCAAGAGGCGACTCAGCGATTGTACAGGTCAAACAAGACCAAACATGAACCTATATGGTGCATAATTGATTGGTGGTGGAACCGACAACTCCACCAACATATTCATGTTGTTGCCTACTTCTTGAACCCCGCGTTATATTTCTCCAATGCTTTTAGAGCGGATGTAGAGGTTCAAGTTGGCCTTGACACATGTATTCAGAGATAAGTTGATGATGAGCATCTTCGAAACCTAATACTTGATGAGTTACAAAACTATACGATGGCCAAAGGGTCAGGTAAAAAAGAACATGTGCTTAATTATATTATACTATTTATTTTACTCTTTTTGTTTATTAAAATCTTTACCAAGTTATAATTGGTCTTTTTATCCTTACAGATTTGTGGTGGGAAGATTATGGTGCCACGATGCTTAATCTTCAAAAGGTTGCAATCCGCATATTTTCTCGCCCTTGTAGTGCTTCTGGTTGTGAGAGCAACTGGAGTGATTTTTTAAGTCATTCACAAAAAAAAGAACAAAAGGTTGACTCAACAGCACTTGAATGACCTTCTCTATGTGTTAAATAACCTTTTACTGCATGAAAAGAAGGTGCAAGTGCAACCTACACATAAAGAACTTGACCTGGATGACATCGATCCATGTTTAGCAGATTGGATTGCTACTCCTGATGATGTTGATGTTAATGTGAATCCATTCTTTAATGATGATCAACTAACCGAGTTGGAGAAGATGCCAACTAAATAAGAGGGGAAAGCAGCAGCACATGAGCAAGAGGAACACAAAAGTTGGCCATCTAGCTGAGGCTCCTATTGAAGCACCTATCACTATAGTCGAGGCACCTATTGAGAATTTTGCAACTACTTCAGCACCACCCACCCAGCAGCAACAATCTTTTTTGAGCTTCCGTCGTAAACATAAATTATGATTTCTAATTTTCATTGATACCAAAATTTGAACTTAACATGTATCCAGAGGTTGTAGTTGTTTTATGGTGTACAATATGTATAGAACTCAATTCTAATGATATGTTGCACTTGGTTTTTGGTCTATGCTATGTATTTAACTCAAAATTTGATTTATATATGATGGAAACCAATACATGTTTTATAAATTTGGTGTGTTTTTTTAAAATGTTTTAAGCAATTATATATTTTTCAAATGTTCGATTAATTTGCCGAGTCATTGCGAACTTTTTGCAGAGTTTTTGGGGAGTCCCGAGTTTTTAAAAATTTTGGGCTAGCCAAGTCATTGGAGAGTCCGAATTTTTCAACTAGTGCACATACCTTCCACAAACTTCTACTCTCCATCTTGAAATTAAGGAATCAAACCACCATGTACTTCAAACGAGCGAAAGAGCAATGATCCATAGTTAAAGTGCCCAAATATCATGTGCCAAAGTGTGCACAAATTTTATTGTTTATCTCTTCCCTAGATCTGTCAACAACTTGTAAAGGCCTTTTGTTTCTCAAAAAGTACTTTGTAATCCTCAAACGTGGTCTTGGCATCTAGAATGATATCCTACTCACTTACTTGGCATCATCACCAAGCTGCACCAACATGTCTTGAAGCTCCATTGTCAACATGTCATCCAACACCTAAGATTGTGTAAATGAAAAGGCATCACACCATACCAATGGTTGCGCTAGGCTTGGTATCAACTTGTCTACTATAAGGCCCACCCTTGTATGATTCTTGCCATATCCTAAATCTCTCTTGATGCACGTGCCTTTGTTCTAGGACTTATCAAATAGATGACTTATCTATATTGATTGTACACATTGGATTTTGATAGGCGATATCTATGTTTATCATCTGTGCTAGCCCATTTTGCATGTCCCCATTTTACGGGTTCACATGTAGTGCAACTGGTGCTGACTTTTAAGGCTTGTGTTAACTAGTTCTGAGAGTAATTCAATGTTGCCAATGAGCTCTAAGGATTTATTGAAGATATTTGACACTTTCTAGAGAGTTTCGAACAATTTGTCCATACTATTTGGAGTAAGTGTCAATCTAGACACCAATTTGGTCAATTGGCAAAGTTCGTATATTCGGATACCCAATGATTGCTTAAATTGATGATGTCTTGGCAACATAAGGTGCTTTGAGATAATATTTAAAATAACTTTAAAACACAAAGTAAATTAAATATTAAACTAGTGTTATTCAATAAAATGAAAGTGACTTTATTGGTGCCTAGGAAGAGCCTAGGAAGATATAAGGAGTTGATTTTAAATATTAAATAAAGTAACTTTCTTTGGGGCACTAGGGAGACAAGGTGGATTTGAAATTGAATTAGAAAGTGCAAAACCCTAATTCGGATGCTCATCTTGGAAGAGTTATAAAAAGGTGTTTTGAAGCTCATTTGCACTATGCTGAATTTATTATTTATGATACTCTCTAACAAAACCCCACGTGATTCCAAAGATTTGGACTTAGTCCATCTCAACCTTCATCAGGATGAAATTATTAGAATAATATCTTTATTACTCCTTATTTGATGGTCAATATTGTAGATTCTGTAAATATTAGATAGTTTCTACTTCTATGATTGTTTCATAATAGAAAAGACATCGTCTCTTTGTAATCTATAAATGATCGCTTGATCATTCATTCAATATTTTATCAATTACTTTCGTAATATGGTATGATCAATATCAAAAAAAATCGAAAAATTTATAATTTCTTTTTGAAATTATTAGGCTTCAATTTTTTGAAATTTATTCTAGGTATATTGGTGTTTGTTTTTCCGTCTGCATTTTTTACAAGATTGTGCGTCTATTCGTGGATCGATTTAGTGACTCATTTTTTTCTGAAATGTGTTTTTTGGGTTGCCATTGCCATAACTGCCTGTAGTTTTTAAACACAGTTTTCCGTGACGACATACCTTTTGCGACGAGATTTTTTGGGCACAGGTCTCCTTTTACCAAGTTTCTTCCTAGTTTTTTCACACAAAGGTGTTTTTCCATTCATATCACAGAAAAACAATGCGACTTTTGTCATTTTTTCTTGATTTTTTTATGCGACGAAAAGATAAATGGCCAATCTCTGTGTTAGAAACTTCTTTGTGGCTTGTGTCTGATCTAGGGCACCATTTTATGGTCTTTTTTTTGCAGATAGATGGTTTATCTTCTCAACCCAAGACATCTTTGGCTTGAACAACCACTTTCATGGTTGTTTTTTGTTCTCACATGGTCGCGACAGCATTCTCCAGGGTTTTTTCTCGACTAAAGCTTCATTTTCTCCATTTTGTAGACCTCTTTTGCTGACTAGGTTTTTAACAAAATTATGAGTTTTTGGTCGAAAAAAATTTTAACCTACATAATTTTTGTGGATTTTTCAACAAGATTTATGGGTCTTTGTCGAAACTTTATGGGTCTACGCCTTGAGATTCGTGTCATCTGTACTTCATATTTTTTGAAGTATGTACTTGAATCTACCTTCATTCCTGCATTTGGATCTGTGCCTAAGGTTCACAATCGATTTTTCGCCTTCTTAAAAGTTCTCATTTTTTGTGCCTCGGAAAGTGTGCAGATGGCATCTTTCACCAACATAATGTTAGAAGGCAATTAGCGATTCAATGGCAAAAATTACAACACATAGAAGCAGAGGATGATGACTTTCTTTGAGAATCGTCGTCTTGCAAGATCGTTTTGGGTAAATAGTCTCGTCCTACCAGCCCTAGAAAAGATTAGGATAAGTTTGACAAGCGCAACTGAGAAGCGGTCCTACTTCTCAAGCTTTCAATTACTGATGATCAGCTGCCACAAGTGTCATCTGACAAGACAACAACAAAGATCAGGACTATTCTGAAGGATCTCCATGAGACATCAAATAATAGTCGTGTGTTCTTCAAAAACCAGCTATTTTCTATCATGATGGATAAGCGTATGTCCTTATAGGAGCATCTGACAAAGATTAAGGACATTCGAGATCAACTTGAGGCCATTTGTCGAAAAATGGAGGAAGAGGATATGTTATAACTCTAACAAGTTTACCTAAATCCTATGAGCACTTCATAAAAATGCTCAACATTACTACAACTAATGTTGACTTAAAGTTTTCAGACTTATGCACCAAACTTCTACAGCAGGATCGTTGGAAACAACGGTTTGGTAACAATGCAACTTCATTCTCCTCAGATCAACCCTTCGTAGCCAAATCCTTTCACAAGGATAAAGGCAAAGCTCAATCCTCTCAACAGAAGGGCTCCAATCAGCCTCAATATAGCTCAAAGAAGAAGAAAGTTCAGTGTAACTATTGTCGCAAATTTGGTCACTTCATAGCAAACTGTCAGAGTCAAATTGCTTCTGAATAGCGGAAGCAAGGAGGGTCTCAGCCTAAGGCCAATGTAGCAGAGCACTCAGAGTAGAAAGAATCTACATTTTATGCTTTCATGGCAAAGCGACCTGCAGAACATGTGAAATCTTCTGCTTGGTACATAGACTTCGGTGCTTCTCGACACTTCCCTCATCAATGTGATTGGTTCACAGACTTCTCACCTTTCACTGATTCGGTCAATTTTGGAGGAGAAGAATATACGGTTGTCAATAAGGGCAACATTCAAATATAGCCTGGTGGGAGGAATCTAATATTCCTCAATATATACTGCGTTCCTAGTATGGAATTGAATCTTCTCTTTGTGAGCCAAATTATTTGGCATTCTCCTCAACTTGACGTGGTTTTCACTTCACACAAGTGTTCGATTGTTGATCATGTGACTCCAACTGTTGTGGTTGTTGGCATTGAGGATCATGGTCTGTACAGACTTTTGGATTCGGGTGATTCTCGTGAGCATGCCTTTGCAGCTAAATCATCTTCCATTAACAGTCTTTGGCATCAATAGTACGGTCACCTGAACATTCACTATCTCGCTCAGCTTGTTCGGGAGAATCTTGCTCTTGGCTTGCCTGAGATTCAGAGTCAAAACTACTGAGTTTGTGGAGCTTGTTAGACTAGGAAGCACCACAGGACGTCATTCAAGGACGGTGACTCAAGGCAAGCCTCAAAAATATTGCAGTTGGTTCATGTTGATGTACGTGGTCCAATGCATACTTCTTCTATTACTAGTGCCAAGTATTTTTTGCTTTGTGTTGATGATTTCAGTCTTAAAATGTGGGAGTGCTTTCTTAGACAAAAATCAAATGTGTTTACTGTATTTCAAAAATTTAAGGCCTTAGTAGAAAAAGAGTCGGGTTGTCCTATTGTCACTCTTAGGTCAGACAATGGGTGGGAGTTTTGTTCTACTGCTTTCTCCACCTTTTGTGATACACACAACATGAATCATCAGTTAAATAAACCACACACTCCACAGCAAAACGATGTTGTTGAACACAGGCTAAGTCAATGATGGAACACAGGAATGTTCCTAAGAAATTTTGGGCAGAAGCAATTTTCACTGCAGTCTATCTTCTTAATCAATCTCCCACACAGGTCGTTAAAGGGAAGACTCCTAAGGAAGCTTGGACTAGTCGTAAGCCTAGGATCAATAATCTGAAAGCCTTTGGCTCTTTAGCATATGTATGAATTCCAAATGCTCAGCGGTCCAACTTGTATTCCAAGAGTCAAAAACTTATGTTCACAGGGTACAGTGACAACCACAAGGCTTACCGACTGATTCATATAGACATTGAAGGTCTTATCTTCAGTCGTGATGTTGTCTCTGATGAAGAACGAGGACCTTTTCAGCTTTCCTCCATATTATGCTCCTATTGTACCAGTTCCAAATCTTGTTCCATTTATTCCTCCTGCATCTGATGTTGGTTCTTCTGCTCTTCGGCCTAAATGGTGGGCTAAGACTATCGGTGATCTCCATCTTGATGAGCTCATCAAGAGTAGATCTTCCAGAAACAAGAGCAAGTAGCATGATAGAGTCAACTTTGCTCTCATGGCCAACATTCATAGTATTTTTGAGCATTAAAAATACTTTGAAGCTAAAGGGAAACCTGAGTGGGAAATGACTATGGAAATGAACACCACAGTCTTCTCAAGAATAACACTTGGGTCCTTTCTGATCTTCCTCCAAGGAAGAAGCCCAT
This sequence comes from Thuja plicata, assembly GCA_018584345.1. NCBI lineage: Eukaryota > Viridiplantae > Streptophyta > Pinopsida > Cupressales > Cupressaceae > Thuja > Thuja plicata. The sequence continues at coordinate 390,139 of MU223064.1, read as the reverse complement.
TAGATTCAGAAGTCTATAAAAGTAAGTACAAAGCTGACAAAACCCTGGACAAGGACAAAGTTTGTCTCGTTGCTAGGGGGTTCTCAAAGAAAGCGAGCATTGATTATGAGACTTTTGCTCCTACAGCCAAAATGAGTACCATGCGGCTCGTCCTTGCCTTAGCGGCTTAGTTTGGATGGAAAGTCCATCACATGGATGTTAAGAGTGCCTTCCTCAATGGTGAGTTGCAGGAAGAAGTCTACATGACACAGCCTCTTAGTTTGAAGCTTGTTGGAAAAGAACATCAGGTGTGCAGACTGGTGAAAGCACTCTATGGCCTAAAACAGGCTCCTCGAGCTTGGTACATAAAAATTGACAAGTACCTTTCAGATAATGGTTTCTAGAGGAGTCCATCTAATTCTAATTTGTATGTCAAAAACACTAGTAATTATATTCTTCTTTTTGTTGTCTATGTGGATGACCGTATTATCACTAGTATTTCGGCACTTTTGATCAATCAGATCAAACAAAGTTTGTGTCAATCTTTTAAAATGACAGACTTGGGCCTTTTGCACAATTGTGTAGGTGTTGAAGTTTGGCAGACTGAAGGTAGTATCTTCTTATCTCAATCTAAGTATGTCCGCAATCTGCTAGACAAGTTTCAGTTGCAAGATTGCAAACCTGCATCCACACCTATGGAGAAAGAGTTAAAGCTAATAGCCAAATCAGATTCACCTGTGGTGAACGAATCAACATTCGGACAATTGGTGGGTAGTCTGATCTACCTTACTGTTACCAGTTCTGATCTCAATTTTGCAGTGAGCTACATTTCACGCTTCATGACAGCCCCCAAGGCCGATCACTAGGTAGCAGCGAAGCGTGTGCTACGTTATGTGAAGGGAACTTCTGATTTTGGTCTTCTATACAACAGAAGTCACGATCCTAAACTAATTGGTTTTACAAACTCAGATTGGGGAGGTTCCATTGATGACAGAAAATCAACATTTGGGTATGTTTTCAGCTTTGTATCTAGTGCAGTCACATGGACTAGCAAGAAGCAACAAGCAATGGCTCTTTCCTCGATAGAAGTTGAGTATCGAGGAACATTTAAGCTAGATTGTGAGGCAATTCAGCTTAGAAGGATGCTTTCAGACATGTAGATGTCTCAAGCAAGTCCTACTCCCCTTTACTGTGACAATCAAGGTGTGCTCAAACTGGCCAAGAATCCAGTCTTCCACGAGAGAACCAAGCATGTTGATCTTCATTGTCATTTCATCCGGCAGTTGGTTGAAGACGGATCAAATAGCAAATATTCTCACCAAGTCTCTGAGCCTGGACAAGTTTGTAAAATTCTAGGGGCAACTTGGTGTAGTTGATAGATTGACCATTAAGGGAGGGTATTAGAATAATATCTTTATAACATCTTTATTATTCCTTATTTAATGGTCAATATTGTCGATTCTATAAATATTAGAGTTTCTAATTCTACAATTGTTTTATAATAGAAACATGGTCTCTTTGTAATCTATAAATGATCGCTTGATAATTCATTCAATTCATTCAATATTTTACCAATTACTTTCGTCAAGGTTGAAAATATTGGTCTCGGCAAAATCTCGGCGGACCCAAATGTTTTGAAAATCTCGTTCTTGGCAAAATCTCTGCAAAAATATCGGCAATAAATCGACACTTTTATCGAACATTTGAAAATATATAATTTCTTAAAATATTCTTAAAAACACACATTAACACCAAATTTGTAGAATAAATACTGATTTGAGATATCCACCATATATTAATCAAAGTTTTGAGTTAAATACATAGCAATTACTATTAGAATTTAGAACTTAGCAGAAAACATAGAATCATTATCA
>MU223064.1:311990-376442 GCA_018584345.1 Thuja plicata | reverse complement strand
AACCTTGGAGTGTTTCCTCACATCCTTTGTGAGTATATGCTTTTCAAGAGAGGGTTGAGTGTTTGATACCCCGTATCAAGCGTTTAGTCCTATATGTTATGTAGTGGTACAAAACTCACATCAACAGTATGAAGAAGTAGCTATGCTTATATATTTATGTGGATTATACATAGCAGTGAATATATATATTTACATCAGATTTTATGCAGTAAATGAATGCTTGAATCTCATTATCTATGCATTTAATTGTGGTATGAAGAAGTAGCTATGCATATATATTTATGTGGATTATACATAGCAGTGAATATATATTTACATCAGGTTTTATGCAGTAAATGGATGCTTGAATCTCATTATCTATGCATTTATCAAAAATAATTTTCTGAATGCAATAATCGATCATGTTGAGGGAAAGGAGTGCAACGAGGGAGAATGATGGAAGATTCCTCACTAGGTATACCACCTCATAAAGATGGTTAAGGACCATGAGGCCAAGGAAGATAAGCACCTTGTAGAGGTCTGCCCTTATTCACACTCTGATTTTAACTTCTGATTTTGTTTGAGTTTGTAAACTTGGGAAGTTATAGATGGTATTGCCAAATACCAAGGGAAGAGCTCAATATAAACATATAACAGCTTAGCTAATTAACTGCAGCTCTATTACATTATAATATTATATATATTCATGAAACTTCTATTTAGTGCTGTAAATACAAGAGACTTCAACAGCAGATAAATTCATTGATCAGACATTCAACAAATTTATAGAGATTGCATTCCACTAGGACACTTGACAGCAAATAAACAATGTGCACTTGGATTGTTACAAGTAATAATCAGTTTTGTGCATACCAGTACACTGTCCAATATTGATAATACTCCTTAATATATGACAGAAATAACAAACCCCTTGACTTCACACTTCTAGTTCTGAAATGGCACAACCCCAGCAGGGACGGCTCCCTCCTAATGCAACCCAGACTGTACGGCTTCCAGTGAGAAGAGTCCCAGACCTAGTTGGCCTATCGAAGCCATTCCCAGCTACCACAAACGCTGTCAATGGTTCAGACTGAGACAGCAGTCGTGTAGCTACTGTACGGCCCTATCCAGATGATCTCAGATTTGTATGGCCTGCTGTGTGTGGTCCAGAGACTGGTATGGCCAGTTCTGGTCATGTACGGCCCTCCCAAAGCAGTCACAAAGCGTTTCCAGCAGACTATCCTCAAACCCAGCCCATATCTCTTCAAATCAAACCTCCAAGCAACTGAAACTTTCGCAAATGAAAATAAACAACTATCTTGTCCAACTGATCTTACCTTTAAGCTCAATCACACCGGATATCCTCTTGACTATATCTTTCAACAGCGAAGAGAATGTCATTCATGAGGGATTTCGTCCTCACAAACCTTTGAAGAACTCCAACATTTCATCAATTTCATATATTTTCCAGTATGCTAAAAGAAAGCTCTTCAATCTCTTTTATAATGCTCTCATAAGAGCTCATTCACTCCCCTTGTAAATGTGGGATAAACAAAATCATTTTTTATGGTAAGAGGTAAGAGGTTGCCATGATAGAGGAGAACGGCGTAAATACCTCACTAGGTACATTTAAGATTCCTATCTCAGACTGTGCCCAAAAATAAAACAAATGCCTGCAGGTCTTTGTGAGAGAGATTAAATTTATCCTTGTTATTTATCTTGGTCTTCAGCTGTGGGGAAATTCTGATAGATGGTTTTGAGAGTTTTACAACACAATAGGACCATATGATAGCATCCACCAACTGACTTTGCAAAAGTAATTGTTTGTTCAAAAGAAATCTCAATACAATAATTCCATCAAGCATGCCAATACACAGATTTTCTGATTGTTTCAATACATAAATTAATCTTTATCATGTCAACATCAATTTAACAATCGATATCCACCTTACAATATAACCCAGAAATTTACGTTTCCATGCACAATAGAAAAGTTACAGTCGGGCTACCTGGAAATACAATGCTGGCCGCCAGTGGGAATGGAGACGCTACTGATATGGATGGCACTGTCCTCTGTCTGCACGCCTGCTGCTGGGTTGTATCATATCCTACGGCACCCTATAGATATCACGCGGAATCTTCCACTGTCATCGCGTTGCACTGGATGGTTGTTATGCTAGACTAACGCTGCTAATGTCTGGTATCAGTCCGCATCAACCTACTGGACTTCCCGAACTATCTTCACCACTCCCAGGCTTCACGCGAGTTCCTGTATACTACCACCCTCACACGGTATTCAGGAGACTTCCAGTTCCTCCACTAAGTCTGTTCCATGCTATAAGATACCACGCGCGGGGAGTATGTTCTCTAACGCCCAGAATACACCTGCTGTGTCTGCGAGCAACTATGCTTCATACACGGCTGGGTGTCTATGAGGGAACTGCTGAATCTCTACCACGACTGGGACGGGTCACCAGTCCAAGCCTTCACACCTCCAGCGCCCAGAATATGTATGCTGGTCTGCGAGTAAACTGTGACTTATACGCAGCTGGTTGGCAGTTTAACAAAATGAGGATCCACTACAGCGACTGGGACTGATCACCAGTTCGAACCTTTACTCCTCTTCTTAAAATCACGATTTTGATGTTACTATTGAATTCTGGAAATTACGCTGAACCCTGTCTTCCTGAGTTTCAAGTCATTTATTAAAAACTTATTTTCTGGAATCATTTCTTACCTGAAGATCATTTGTGAAATCTGAGGTGACTTCACTACTTTGAGAAAGGCTGGGGCTACGTCCAGTTTCTCATTTCTTCCCAAGAGGCTACGTCCTCAAGAATACTCAGTCACATTAAAGCAACCAGTTATAAAACTTAAGTTTATAAATTCTCATTGTACTTTCCCAAGGAAGATTGCCTTCCTTTTATCACCTCGAAGTGAGAGCCATAACATCCGAGTAGGCAATGTGGGATAAAAAGCACTTTCATCCTTTAGTCACTTAATTCACTTTATAAAATAAAGTAACTTAAAATTATAATATTAAAGTGACTTTATAACAATACTTTATAAAATAAAGTACCCCAACCATATAGTCTGACTCAGATATAAAATAAATGTCCAAGTAGCACCTGTGACTGACTGGCATCCTCTGAAAAGCGGCCATTAGACTATCCGGGTGGCTAGATAGACTAATCAAGCATAAAATTGCATTACTGCAGAGAAGGGGACATTACAGTACATCACCTCATCAAGATGGTTAAGGACCATGAGGCCAAAGAGGACAAGGTCATGTTGTTGGGCCAAGGGTAGAGGATATTTGGGGGCACCTCATCATGTCTTCCATCACAACCCCCGTTATGGTTGAACTCCTACAATCATTTAGATTTTTTATGTGAATTTATATATTTCTTAACCATAGAATTGAATGTATTTCATGAGTCATATCCACATTGTTGTCTAACTTGGGTGCAGGGTTCCTAAACAAACTAATTTAATCTTACTCTTGAGTGAGGATTACATTTCTAACTATATTATGCTCTTTATTCCGTTTGGATCTGCGAATATAGGGCAAAGTATAAGGTGATCCAAGAGAGGGACATTACATATTTTGCCTCGAGTCTACAAGCAATATGCAAATGTATGACCAATGAAAGGTATATGTATGAGAGCACCATTGATATCACTTAATTGTTTCACTTTGCTTGTTTTGAATTTTGAAACAAACCATGCGTTAACTAGTTTCCCTAGTCTTAGTAGCATTGTTGGTGACCATATGATTCTTTTGAGAATGTTTTCTCACATCTCCAATCAATTTGTGTTCTATAGAAGTTTTAGTTGATCTCCACACTTCATGGAGATACTTTGGAAAGAGTGTCTTTGTAATCAGATTATTTGAGTAGTTTTTGGAGTTTAACATCCCTTCAATGATTTTATTTAATTTGTGAGTTCTTAGATATAAAAATAACTAACTATTTAAGTGAAAAGTTAAAGCATCCTAGGGTTCCTTTTGGACCCGCTTTAACGTTTTGGTCTTTCATTTACTTCATTTGAATTTTTTAGTTAAACTTTTGGTTGTGGGTTGGGTTAAATCTATTTGCTTATTTAGCATTTCCTCCTCATGTAATGGAAAGTTGTTGTTATGTTTCATTATTCGCTTCTAACAATGGAAAAGTGGGAGCCAAACCCTAAGAGTCCATTTATGGATTCTCAAAGTGAGGGAGAACCATAGGAAAGCATGTTTTCCACCTTATGTGATGTCCCCGACTCAAACCTTGAGGATTAACAATGCATTGGCTATGCTTTCCTTGGATTAGTAAGTGAGGAGTCTTTGGCTCGTAAATTATTCTATTCTATTATTAAGTTGCAGGCACGTCTTTTTATGCAACCTAAGTGATTTTAAGTTGTGGGCACATCTTTTCATGCAACTTAAGTGACTTCTAGCCTAAAGACTTAAGTGGTCCCCCTTTACATGTACTTTAAGTGAATTCAATAAACAAATGATAAAAAGGCCAAGGGGGCATACGAATTCAGGAGCCTATTGTCTCATTTTTAGAGTTTTAATGTCGAGCATTGGATTGAGTTGGTAGAGGATCAAGGGTTGAGGATAAATTATCTATTTGGGAATTATTCTATAACATTCTAGGGTTCTTTTATGGGCCCATTATGTTATCAGTCTTTTATCTATTGTTGTTGCAAACTTTGGCTTAAAGTCTGAAACCCTTGAATATCCCTAGTTTCGGAGAGACATATGGGCTCCCCCTAGTCAAAAGGGTGTGTTTTGTTGGAAGGGGGCTTTTGTCTATGATGCCCTTGCACATTATTTTAAGGACTGCAATTCATTATCAGGTTTGAAGGCCAATTTTTGAAGGTGAAATTCAAGCATCGGGTTCAGTTTGGGTTAGCTACAGCAAGGTGTCTTAATATTACTGAGCTTCATTGAAGATATCAACAAAGACAGGTAGAAACAAGTAAGACTGACCTAGCTCTGATGCTTTGGGTGTTTTGGAAAGGACAGCTAGGGTTTGAAGACATTTCTGAGGTATTTATGTCTAAATTTGTGTACTGTTAATTACATTCCTCACAGAAAAATAAAAGTACGACAGTGTGAATCATTTATAAAGTCTGGGAAGATTTAGAGTAATTTTCTATACTTTTTCTATACTCAAAAACACTCAGAAATTTATTTATATTAGCAGACAAATCAGTTCAATAATCTGAATTCAAATCTGAGTTTGTTGAAAATTTTCTTATATGCAAATAAAATTTTAGAATTTTTATAGCCCTATTTTTGGACATTGTATTGTTTTTCTGTTATCCTTATTTGAGGATATTACACCATAGTTCTAAAACTTCGACTCAGCACAGACTCAACAACCCAAAAGAATTATTTGGCCTTGGGACAGTGAAAAATAATAATAATAATAACTACACAAAAAACTAGAAACTAATGCATTTAGAAGACACATAAGTCTACTATGACCATCAATTTTTTATAGTTCAAATATTATATATGTCATATGATCCTCAAATCAATAAATGACAGAGTAGTCTTGGAATAGGGGAACCAAGGGCTTGGATATGAGGACAACATGGGAACAATGACATGCAGGGGTTTCGAGGCGAAGCCCCTCATAAAGGTTTGGGGATAGTACCACTAGTGGGGTGTAAAACCAACAACATCTTTAATCGTTTTGATTCAGAACTAGAGTATTGTTGATTTGGTCATCTTTGTACATCCTTTAGTGAGTCTTGGCATAGACCCCTGTCTAAATTTTGGTGTCTTATTTTGGGACCCTAGTATGTGCATAAGAATGGCCTGTTTATTGGTGTAACATAATCTTCTCTCTCCATAGCTCAAGTGTTGCCTATGGTGCCATGATGATATGTTATGTTCAAGAGTAAATCCTCCATTAGTCCCCATCTTTAAAATCAAGGGTATATTCATTGAACTTAGATGCAAATTTGCAACATGATTTATATACTAAACTTTGATGGAAACTTGTGTGTATGTTTGTGTTATGTGGTATGAGGTAAGTGTAGAATTATATCTTCCACTAAATAATTATGCATATTCTCTCTTACTCTTAGATTACCTTCCTCTTGCCTACAATGTGGCTGTGATTCAAAAATGCAACCAATATTCATATATCCAATGACACTGCCAATTAGTCTACACCCCTTGGGCTTCAATTAATTTAAATTTCATCTAGTTTGTAAAATTAGACAAAATGCCATATTAGAGCATGTACACAGTGTTGAAATGTATCCATCGCATGTATTCATTGTATTTCAATACAAATTTGTAACATACTTGAATATTGAAGTTTGATTGATGGAAACTCGTGTATTTGGATACAAATTTGTAACATATTTGAATATTGAAGTTTGACGGATGGAAACTTGTGTGTATGTTTGTATTATTATGTATTATTTGAGTGGAAAATCAAATCTTCCACTAGTGTTAATGCTCTCACAAGTGGCCTTCATATTGCCTACAGCATGGTTGGGGTTCAAAAACTTAACCAACATTCATGTAACCCTCTATGTTGTTAAAATTGGATGAGTAGGCTTTATGTTGATGCACCCATTCCTCTCTTATCATTGTGAAGATATAAGTAATGTGAATGCAGTGATTAACCCATTGGTGTCCCATTCTTGTTGTAGTCTTTTTATATTACATGTGCTTGTGCTAGTGTTCTTGTGGAGAAACACTGATGTGTGTGTATATGTTGCAACATTACTAGTGTTGTAGTTTTAAATGCAAAAAATATGTTTGACTAGTTTCACCCTTGTAAAGTCCCTTGCAAATTTAATCTACCCCTAAAGATTTTGCGCTTACTACAAATTGTTTCTGTCAAAATCATTGTTGTTTGACATTCCCTTTCTCCTTATCTAGACACTTAGAAGAATAGCGGCCATGCTTATTGCAATTAAAGTACTTGATATGATTAAAAATCCTTCATCTATTGGTAAAAAGGCCCTTTTATTTTCTCCCTTCCTCACCTTCCCAAAGAAAGAATCCCACAACTACTCAAAGTCAATTAACTTCTCTTTACCATAGAAAACCTGAACAAAGTTGTGACAATGGACTAAAGCCATTCAAGGCAATATGGACTAGCTCATTATCTCTAACTTCATCACAAATCGCACCAATCTATCTTCAAGCTCTATTACCTTCAGGGAAATATCAGGGGTCTACTAGTCCTTCACCAAATCCAATAGGATCTGCTTCACCTTCATAACTTTTTTGTTGCGCTTTGTAAGATGTTTAGGATATGAGGGATGTGAAACATTCTTCTCCTCAATGTACCATAAATTGAATTCTTCCAAGATATTCTTCGATCTTAACTTCCATGACACATAGTTAGAGGATTCCTTCAACATCTGACTCTTTCATATTCTAGGAGTTGCCATTGCTGTGACTATATGAATAGACTTCAACCTATGATCACTAGATCAAATAGGGTTTCACACTGCAATGTCCCTTCACATATCCTTGTGCTGATTACTAAAAGAATTCTGCTTCAATCATTAAATCTGGGACGTACTACCCATTGATATCCTTTAACTACCCTCTACTCCAGACAACTAGCCTCTCCATACAGAGAATCTGGAAATTCAAATACTAAGCTCTAATACCACGTTGAAAATTCATCCAAACCATGATAAACACACTCAGGCCTTACAGAACCCTAAACAAGATAGCTTAAAACAAAAAGTCAATCAAAACTGTTTAACTTTAAATGCTCGAATTTACAAAGACATATAGTAGACAAACATTAACTGATAGATACTCATATCTACACACTGAAGTTATAATTCTTTGGAACACACTCTAAAAGCTGATTGAATAGAACACCTACTCTAGGCCTTCTTATGAAGCTGAAGAAGAGACCCTAAAAATTGCCTGATCCTAAAACTGGGACCATCAACCCTTAATCTGATTTTATCCTACGAATCCACGCCCTCAAATAAAGTCAAACTTGATAAAAGCAAATAGCTATTCTAAAACTTAAAAACAAACTACGCAAAAGCAACTGCTAAATCTGGACAACCATGAACAGAACTTCCAAGAATGTAACTACCGTTCACTATGTCTATATGCTAAGCCTAAGTGTGCCTAGGTTCCAAACATGTACCTGCTGGAGAAATGTTCTGGGGTACCATAATGAAGAAAGCCTCCTTTTCAGCAGAACGTGGCATGCATCCTATGAAACAATCTTGATGGTTTTCAGAAGTTTTCATATTAAGTTTTTTTGTATTATTAAATAGTAAAGAACAACAAAATCCTTGTTTTGGGGTCATCATATTTGATCGACTGTTAAGAGAAATAGTGAAGGCCAAAGGTTCAAGACCAGTTAGGCAAGTTTTATGGACAGCCTATGCATGTCCTGATAAGATGAATTGCAAGTCACTAAACATAAGGACCCTTCATTCCCCAGGTATCTCAGCAGAAAATTAAAAACAGCTCTTAGGTTTCTTATTATTAACATATTATCTAAAAAATATTCAAATGAGATGAGCTCAAGTGGCAAAAGCATAATGGCTACCAAAATGGAACCCAAGTTCAAAACCACAAAGCATGACGATATGTTCAAACTGGGTTTAACGCCACATCCAACTTGGTGGATCTCACACACCCCAATAGGCTAGGATCGATAGTGAATTGAATGTACAAAAGACCCCAGTTGTGGCATCTAAAACAAAGGTCACCCTGCAAAAGGAATTTACCATATATAAAGCCATGAAATAGCTAAATTCCACTCAAGTAGGGCATAAAAAAAATGTATCTAGACAATAGCTAAGAAAACAGCACTACTACAGATTACAATACCAAAACATCAGACCAAAGATGCAATGGAACAAATAAAGATTGTTCATATAAATGCCAAACCCAAAATCAGTGAAAGACAGAATATTAATCTTTTTAATTTAAACTAGAATAAATTGTCAAGAAGCACTCCACTTACCCCATATAAGGCCCATGGACCATTTCCTAACGAAGAACATCCAAATTTGTCTGCAAAATTGTCAATGCATACATGTGTGTCCTCCATATATGGGCGATCACCTATATCAGCCCACCCTCCAGAACGCAGGACAGGAATGAAATATGTTGTCACACCTTCTCTACTCATTGTTGTGCGTATAGTTTCGCCAATTGGTTTCATCTGAAAATAAGACCCAAATCAACAAACTCTCAATTTACAATCTGCAATGTGCCAGAAGGTAATCTGCATGTCTATCATATATGCATAAGTTAAATCAATCATAACTAACATATAGAAACTGACTTCTAATATTTCTCCATTTTCTTCAAACCCATTTTTTTGATGTAAGACGCATTGTGCACTAAATTAGATCTTTACTGGGAAAGGGATAAAACTCAAAATGTGAAAGTCTTCTCTTTGACATAGCATGTAACTAATGTTTCTACCGTTAGATTTCTTCTGCATGCTGAAGACTACAAATGCCCAAGCACCTCAAGTGTGATCTAGGAGGTGATGCTGCCTCATATGATTCTTATAAATTTATAATAGCACACGGGCATATGGAGATTTGAGAGATTGTATTCATAGAAGGAAAGCTAAAATAAGCCTATATTGAGAGGAAAAAAATACAATCATACACTCCATGCATGCATGTCTTTGCTTGGAAAAAATCCCAGAGAGCATTATCTATTATGATTTTCCACAAAAGTAACCAGGTGAAGATGAATTTGTAGCCAATTTTATTTCCTTTGATAATAGTAATACCCATAGTTATCTACGGTGAATTCTCCTAACGAGGATCAGAGAAAGGAACAATTCCAGTCATCCAAGGATGTGCAACTCAGTTTTAAAATTGAAGATATTCAACATTCCTTTCTAATCTTATAAACAAAGTTGCACGTAGGGCCTGAGAAGCGGAGATTGCAGGCACGAGCGGTGTGGCTGAGGGTAAGACCCGCGTCGGCGACCTGGTGGAGGAAGGTGGCGCCTTCGGAAATTTCACAAAAGAGGAGGCTGCCAGGTGGTTTAATTAGTGGTTCAATTAATGGGGGTAATGGGTTCCTTTTTGGATGTTTGTTAATAGAAATTCAATAATATTTCTAGCATGTTTACCTATAGATGAATTTACGAGCAAATCAGAGGAATGCAACGAAGTTTTTGCATGATTGTAATCGATAGCCATGTATGGCAATGATGTAATATTTTCTACATATTAATGAAATACATATTACCGATCAAAAAAAATTAATTCTTAATTATTTATTAATTTAAAAATAAATAAAAAATAATAATAATAATAAATAAAAAATTTGCATATAATTATATTGTTATTATAATAATAGTTAATTTCTTTAAAATATATATCCACTCTCGACAATTTAATAAGTTAAAAAACAATATTATAAATTAAACAAACTAAATAAAATTTTAAACAACTAAATAAAATAAACATCTAAATTTAACTTAGATTTTGGACAGTTTTAAGTTTATAAATTAAAATCATATTAAAATAATTTATTAATGTAAAATAAATTAGAAATATTAATAATATAAAATAAATTTATTGCATATAATTATATTGCTATTATAATATTAGTTAATTTCATTCAAAATATATATCCAATATGGACAGTTTTATAAGTTAAAAAACAATATTATAAATTTAAAAAATTATATAAAATAAACATCAAAATTAAAAGTATTTACTAAATCATATTAAAATAAATTATTATACATTTTATAAACTATTAAAATTTAGATTGAACTTCGAATGTTGTCGATTTATAAAAATGAATCGAACTATATAGAAAATGAAATCATATAAAATTTAAATAAATAAGAGAATCTAAACGGAAACCAAAATATTAAAATCCAAAACTATCAAAATTTAAAGAAAATTATTGAGATTCATACCTGTGCGCTACAACCAGGTAAAAACGTGCATGACGGATGGAAAACGACAGAGGGAATATGCAAGTGGGAACTACCAACAGTCAACAATGCAAATGATGCACTCTGGAAACAATCAAGTGGAAAACGCCAACTAGACAGAAAGCCCTTTAAAAAATTTGCAGGATCAGAAGGAGCTCGTCAAAATGATGTAGACATGCCAAAATCGAATGCTCAATCACTTTCAGGGTTTCGGTTTATTTATAACAAAAATTTCTTGCTGGTATCAAATATATTTAAAGTTAACTTAAGCTTAATTTAAATTCAGCTGAGGTTTTCTTGTAATTGCCTTTGGTAGATTATGGCATGGTTGAAAAAACAACAATTAAATGGAGTTTTTTAAAATTTCATATCATTATTTTTAGAAATTGTACTTTGTCGATTCTAGCATGGTTGAGAAAAACGACAGTGAGCTCGAGTTTTTTAAAAATTCGTTTGATTATTTTTTGAAATTGTATTCTATCGATTTTGGCACGGGTGAAAAAAACTAAAAACAAATCAAAACATTTTTACTGTCGTGCCCGTGTCTTACCATACCCGTATCTGTGCCAGGTACGGCAATATGCGTTCCAAGAGTTGGGGGTGTCGTTTCTGGTAACTCTCGTTATAAATGATAACCCTCAAGGGTAGGTGTTCCCCTTAGGATTTGAAAAAATGAGCACACCAAGAAGAAAGGCAGTTGGTAAAGTTTCGTTTTTGCTTTGAACTGATTTCAATAAAAAAATTAAAAATTCAATGTCATAAGTGACAATCCAGCAGCTGCAAAATTTGGGCACTCGTGGATTATTCTTGACCCGATAGAGGTCATGTTTGACAATCCGGTAGGTTTGAGAGTACAACAGTAGGTTATTCTTGACCATATGAAAGCCAAAGTTTTCCTCTATTAATCGATCGCCTACTCCAGTGTAAATCCTTCTATTTATAAGGTCGCCACACCTTTTCAAAAAAATTCAAATGAAGATGGTAAGATTTGACCATCATTGTCATGTCCCCTTCTTGAAATAGGATTAAATATATAAACAAGAATAATTAAATTAAAAATATAAAAGAATAAATTAAAAATAATTAAAATTTAGTTAAGTTAAACAAATAGTCAAAAGGCGTGAATGAAAAAGTTGTCACCGTCAAATGAGAGGTATAAAAGGGAGACTTCATTTGAGTGGGATAAAGGAGGAAGAAAAGGGGAGTTGTAATGTCCCTTTTTTGGGGACATTAGTCGTCAATTAAAATAATTAAATATTAGGTTGTGAAACTATATCAGATATAATGATAATTTAATTTAATTATTTAATAGAGCAATTAAGTGACTTATTATGTCAACAAGGAATTATAAAATAATAGTCACTTTATAAAAAGGCAGTTTGGGCTTCATTTTGGATATGCTTGGTTTATTCATTTCTTTTGGCAAAGCTCTAAGAGCTTCTTGTTTCAGTTCAAGTTTTCTAAGGACGGAAACCCTTGGGATTCTTTCAGTGGATTGGATGGAAACCCAATTCGTTTCTAGAGGGTGGATTCACGACGGAGTTCACAACTGGGCTTATTTGTGAAGTTTATTTTGAAGATAGACTTGCAATGTTTTGAGGTATTTCATAACTGATCTAAAAATGAGATTGTAATGTTTTATCTTCATATTTAATATCAGGGTTCTATGAATTTCAGCATAATTTATTGGATAATTACAAATCAATTGCATGCAATTTGTTTGTTAGAATTTATGTGGTATTCAGAGCTGGTTTTCCTGCCAACCTATGAGGTTTCATGAGTAACAGAAATATTAAAAAAATTGACAATAAGAAGGTATTTATAGGGCCAAAGTATTTTGCCAGTGAAAAAAGATTATTTTGTTCTGCATGTCATATTTGCATAATACTTATTTGGGCCCTCGATCTTATTAGAGGAGAAAGACAACTGCAGGCTATATATTTATTATCACCTATAGCATAGTTATTCCCGTGAAAATTTCTATATGTTGTCGTAATAAAATTTGTTGAAGGTGTGGTATTAGTATTTGCAATATAATGTGGAGAATCGTCATCCTGAAAAATCATCGGGAGTTACCTGTCAATATTTAACAGTTTCTATTGCTGTATTTGGGGAAAAAGTGGTTGATTAATGATTGCAAAGTGAAGAAGGTTTAATAAAATCATGGGTCATATATATTATTTTGAAAGGTTTCTATTGTTGCCGATTAATATAAAGACTTTTTATGGTGGGCACCAAATTCATTAGTTCTGAACACTTAAGTGCACATCCTTAATATTGTTTATTCATCGAGCTATGAAATGAAAATTCAAGGCGCAAATATAACATTATGAGAAAACATTGTTACCTGGGCTCCTCTATTTCACCATGAGCAAATTTGTGATAGAGAATTTGGAATAGAAAAGTTTTTTGGGCGTGGAGAATTAAATCCTATTTGCGGTACTAAGGTTAGGCGGAATAATCTGTGAATGAGTGGCTAACTCATACTTGGACTCCATAAAAATATTTGAACTGGAATAATTGGAAGGAGGTGTGTATATTGAAGTATTTGATGTATTCATTTTTCTAGTGCTCGGCAAAGATTAATTTAATATGGAGTTTCTCGTGGATTAACAAATCACCGCATTCAGAGGTGTATTGTTGTCGCACATCATATGAAACGGTGTATTCATATTTGGGAGCAAATATTATAGTATTATCATCGGACCATTCAATTTCTCATCACTTTTTCAATCAATGTTTAATGGTTAAGTCGTGAGCTTAATTATTTGGAGGCTATTATAAGAGACACCGACCATTCATGGAGATTTATTAATCTTTGCCTGCCCCAATAAGGTTCATGGAAATTTGGAAGGCTATGGAATATGGACAGAAACAGTAGTGTGTGGCCTGATCATGCGATAATTCATGGCTCAATGAATAAAATGGAAAGGATTGCAGATAGAGGTTGTCGTGATCTCTTAGTCTATGGGTCTTGGTTGCTATCGTGTGAGTTTTGACTAGGCTGGAGACTCCATACCAAGCGTTTGAAAAGAGTTTTACCAAGGATGTTGCTAACAAAGCAAGAAATAAAATTACTGCTATCTTCAACATAAGAAACACCGGTTATCAAGTCTTTTAGTGTGGCGTTACTTAGCTCTGGTCTTGCAAAAGGAAGTTTAAACAAAATTGTGCCTCATTTTTATTGTGTGGGAATTTAGTTTTGCTCTATTGATGCGTCATTTCTCCTTTGCTATTCTTTCATGACTGGGGTGTTGGCGTGAGAAGGGAATTTAGACACTGGGATGTGGTTTGGATATTAAACAATCTGCTAATAATATTGCCAGGGATACATCGTGAGGTGGCCAGTCTAACTTCAGCACACTCATTGGAGCAGATTTAATCTGAAAACAGTACTCTACTACGCGGAGTAAGAATTGTAGAAGATAATTCCTGCTGTAACAAATACAGCTTATTTTTCTTTGATGTTGAATGTCTGCAATATCAGCCAAATTATCAGAAACCCCGGAAATTATTTCTCTAGCGAAGCAAATAATGGGAGATTGAATTCCTTATAGCTGTCAAGATTCCAGACTATTGTAGCTTCGGTAACAGGTCAGAATTTTAATACAATATCTCTGCTATTCATCACTGATATCAGCATTTGAAGGATATCCATATTTGAAGACTTGTGATTCTGCAGTAAAGATCAGATGTTTGCTCTGTTCAATGTTTATATGTAGATGCAAGTGATCTTATATGCTGCTTAAACAGGAATTTCCAGTAGAATAATAATGTGATCAGTCGCATTTGTATTGATCATTGAAACAAGAATAACTGTGTCGAATTTACATGCATGCTGCTCATTAATGAAAATATCTGGAAACTTTCGGTCAACAACATTAAACCTGAACTCAGAAACATATCAATCTTACAAACCTGCAACTATTTGATAAAATGCCTATGTAACTAAATTGGTGGTAGTAGTGCAAAACATAAGTACCAAAACAAGGGGTGTTTTCTTACAGTGCCAATAAGGATGAAGACAATGGCAGATCAGAAAAGTGATCTTTTCTCGAAAGGATTTAATGACACATTTAATGGTGAACAACTAAGGGACTTGCAGAAAGAAAAGGAAGTAGGGAATTGGCTCTATTTGATTGGATTACAATTAGAGTCCATAAAATTTATGGATGGTGTTCTTTCTAAGCTGGAGAAATTAGACATGTATTTGTCCAAAGTAGACCAATCAGGTTGGAGACTTCTGAATTGGGCTTTGCAGCCCTCAATGCTTGTTTTGGTCCAGCACAGGGTGAAGAATGTCAGACTTGCAGTTGCTTCATGTCTCTATGAGATTATAGGAATAACAGCTCCTGTAGCACCTTATAATGATGACATACTAATGAAGGTTCTACAACTGATTGTGGAGAGCCTACATGGATTACATGATATCAAAGCCCCCGCCTTTGGTAAGAGGGCTAAAATTCTAGAGATTATGGAAAGAGCTAGGCCATTTATAATTATGTTGGATCTCAGATGTGATAAATTGATTCTTCAAATGTTTCAATGCTTCTTAACTGGAATCAAGAAACATCATCCAGACAATGTGAGGGCTTGTATGCAAACCATCATGTCCTTAATCTTAGATGAGGATGAGGATATTTGTAAACAGTTGCAATCAGATTTGTTGGCCATATGGACGAAGGAACTAGCAGTATCACCTATTGCTTATGAGTTCTCCAAAAGATTGGTTGACCATAAAATTGAAAGGTTGAAGGAGCAAATGACTAAAGATGAATTAATTTCAATGGGCTTACTGGTTGCAGGATCTCCCAAAAAGAGTAAGAACCAAATGAGAAGGCAGCAGATTCGTTTCACATGTCAGAAGACTTGGACACTTCATCACAATTATGGGGTTAGTGAGGACGGGGAATCAACAAAAGAAGATGGTCCAGTTAGGAAAGAGAATGAACAACAAATTACTTCAAGTGAAGGTATTCTAAGATTTTTGTTGGTGATCTTGAGATTAACATAGATAAATCCTGTAGTGAGATGAGTTCTCTTGATGAATCTTGGAGTGAGCATAATTTTTGTTGAGATTTTAAGATAGTTGCAAATGTAATAGTACTGCCTAGATTGTATATGGTATGTATTTTCCAAATGCAACAATCTCTCTTTCTTTAATATTGGGAAAGAGGCTAGGAGAGACATGTCCCTTCATGGGACATGTCTATTCAATACAATTTAATTAATCTTATAATGTTTCATCAAACAATTATTAATTTCGAATAAAAGACTTAATATTGAATATTAACTCTCATATGATTAATAATAATATAATATATATTATTATTAATCAACTTATATTATATGTATTCTAAATGATCATACAATTGAAGCTCCAAACATTAACACTCCCTCTTAGCTAGGGAGGATGATCAAACAGGATGTGTAGTGGTCTCCTATGTCAACACTTCTTACCCTCACCATAGCTACACAAAACATCAACACTCTCTCTTAGCTAGAGAAGATAAAATCCATCAAGATGCAAGTCACAATAAATCCATTAATTTTGAAAGAGGAGAAATCACCTCATTGTGATATCAGGAGATATGGTATATGCAGGAATATCAAGTCACATGATATTCACCATAGCTCATAAATATCCATGGTATGTGCAATGACATCACATCTCATGATGTCTACCATATGGATACTAAGTTTACATAGAGACATATCACTACGTGATATGTCTCATACGGTCCAATCAATATGTAATACTAAGTTCAGAAAGGATCCTAATATGATCCATATGGATGCTACACATATCACATAACTCGTGATATGAAGTATCACATAACTCGTGATATGAAGTATCACCTAACTCGTGATAGAGAGTATCACATATCACAAAACTCATGATATGAAGTATCGCCTAACTCGTGATACAGAGCATCACATATCACATAACTCGTGATATGAAGTATCACCTAACTCGTGATACAGAGTATCACATATCACATAACTTGTGATATGAAGTATTACCTATCTCGTGATACTAAAGGATATAATATACTCGAGAACATTACATTCTCCTTATATATCCCAATTATGGTATGTGCACTGACATTAAATCACATAATGTCTCAGATGGATATTGTATCATGGCATGTCCACAGATATTACGTCACATAATATCCACCATGAAGATCTCTAAATCATCTATGGTTTGTTTAATGATATCAGCCTTATGATATCTACCATGATGTCTAAGAGATCCTAACCATCATGACATGCCCATAGATATCAAGTCACATGATATCCATCATGATGGAGATGTTGCAAAATCATCACCTCACAACATCAATCAAATACAAGTGTTCATTGTTGAAAAGTCGTCACCTTTCTCCAATGTTCACAGGAGGGCCCATAAGTCATGGAGTCACACACATGACATGCACCTTGACTCATCTCAGAGGGTGGATCCAAGGGCTTTCACCTTAGACTTCTCTCTCAAAGAGAAGAATGCAATAACATACAAAATAATAGATCACAAATGTTGAAACTCCTTTTCATCTAAGACTTCATTCTCCAATATACCAAGTTTATCTTGAAAGTACACAACCTTCTCTCTAGCAAGAAACTTGGTGAGAATATCAACCATCTGTTCTATAGTGATAATGTACCTTGAATAGCATACTTATGTACTATATCTCTTATATAGTTTGCATCACTCTTGGTGAACCCCAAGTCATCCAGGAATATCATGACCTAGGAGTTAGCATAAAGGCATTTTAGCCATAGTGCTACCATAATCCTCTGATTGTAAAAACCATCTCCACTGTTGACTCCCTCTGAACCAATATGACCAAATTCCTTCGAGATCAGAATGAATCAGATGCTCCCTTTAAATTTTGAGGTCTTGCAACAACCTCCTGACCTCCTCGTCCAAGGTTGCTTTTAGATGAACTATCTTACTCCCTCTGAATCT
The DNA here is from genome assembly GCA_018584345.1 of Thuja plicata. NCBI lineage: Eukaryota > Viridiplantae > Streptophyta > Pinopsida > Cupressales > Cupressaceae > Thuja > Thuja plicata. The sequence goes on along the minus strand of MU223064.1, from coordinate 358,571 downwards.
AATATCAACCTTCTACGAGCAAGTCGTGTCTTTGTTCTTTAGTCTGCATTAAGCTCTTTTCTTGAATGCCCTTTGATCCAACAGCTTATCCATCTATCTAGGAATATCATGACCTAAATATCTGCATAAAAGCCTTCTAGTCCACATACATAGAACTACATCATTTGAATTGCAATCCTTTGGTTGTTTTTTATAGCTTCCTGGTCACTAGGGAAACCATCTCGATATGGCCTGCCCTTCTAAATTAGAATGATTAAGATCCTTGAAAAACAATTTTGGGAGATCCTCTAGTTGCTCCCTCTGTTACGGAACCATACGTGGCCCCAACCATGAAAATATATTGCTTCAAGAGACTCTCATCATCTAGTACATGATCATGTTGAAATTTTGATCATAACATTATCCACAGGAGCAATTTCTTGTACATAAGTGTACTTGTCTGATTCCAACATGAGTGAATGTAATAAACTGTGTATTTATCCCCAAGCTTGGCAACACCAGACATTCATGATAATGTGGCTCCCTTTTGAAGTAGATATCAATCTGTTGATCTTTTCATCCAAGATTGGTTAAGATAAATTGTCAGACTCCCTCTGAATCCGATATCAATCTTCTGAGCTCTTCGTCCAAAGTTACCTCTAAAGTGTAAGACTCCCTCTAAATCTGATATCAATCTTCTTTTCTTGCAAGAGCATCCCCGGAAAAGATCAAGGCAAATAGCTCTTATAGTGCATATAGAAATACAAATAAGAGAGAGACTACAATGAGTAGATAAAGTAATACTCAAGGATAATAAATACTTATCTACGCATCAACATCCTTGATACAAGTTGCTCCAATGAGGGTCTGTATGCAACAAATCAGAAAACCTCTATAAATGTTGAATTTTCGAAAGACCCTTGCCAAAATCTTCAAGCACTCCTTTTGCTTCTTAACGCTCTGCTACAATTCACTTGACCTTAATCTTTACACTTGGTGTGGACAACAGTCTACAACACAATTTCACTCACTAGATTTCACATAGACCCATACACAATCAGTCATAACTTTTGAATCCGGCGCTTTCACTCCAATTGCTCCGGTGAGATTTTTCGTTATTTGTTTATCACCAACATATCCAAAATTCAGAAAAATCCAACGGTGTATTTTTGTGATATGGTCCTTGTACTGAGCCTGTATTTTCTGAGACAGTCACACATTCACCATCAACAAACTATTCTCTTACATTTGCAGTCTGGCTCTGATACCATGTTGAGATTTTAAGATAGCTGCAAATGTAATAGTATTGCCTAGATTGTATATGGTATGTATTTTCCAAATGCAACAATCTCTCTTTCTTTTATATTGGGAAAGAGGCTAGGAGAGACATGTCCCTTCATGGGACATGTCTATTCAATATAATTTAATTAATCTTATAACGTTTCATCAATCAATTATTAATTTAGAATAATACATTTAATATTGAATATTAAATCTCATATGATTAATAATAATATAATATATAATATGTATTCTAAAGATCATACGACTGAAGCTACAAACATTAACAATTTTGACCCTCCTTTTCTTCATGAAAAATGCATTGAAACTTCTTGTGAAATTGTTGATAGACAACATGCATTTTCTTATGACAGAATCTCTTGAACATGATGTCAAAACAACACCTTTAACCATTCAATCTAACCATTCAATCAAACCAACCCAATAAAGAAAAAACATACAAGGCATCTACTCAAGAGATATGCACGAGTCTCATTAGCATAGAGCATGCTCATTTAAGGCTTGACAATGATGAATCCCAAGAAGGTGAAGACAAATCAGAAACTTTAATGTGTGGCAGCCCAAGTCACTTTGATGAATTTGATGAAAGATCTTTAGCATGCTATGATCTTGAGGACAAATCAGAAAATTCATTACATGAGGTTGATTTTGGTGATAGGCCATTTGAATCATAGAATTTGAAGTTAGTTCAAGGTCACTGGGGATATGATTGTTGCAGCCTTAGTCCATTATGATAACACTCACAAGATCATTGAAGACCCCTACTGGAAGGTTCAGATTGAAAGGAGACAAAAGGGCATGGAAGGTGATTCTTATTCTACATATTTGTAGGGGGTCAAAGTAGGTCTTGGATCAATGAAATCAAGTTACTTGAGTCTACTTTCAAACAAGGATCATATTTTAAAGATTGCTGAAGTATATGCTAATAAATTGATTAAAAAGGAGAATGAAGTTGATAAGCTCATCAGGGAGCTTAATGATAGATACCCAAGAGATATTGGAGAATACGCAGATTATTCTTCAAGAAAATAAAAATCAGATTTTTGTCACTAATCAGTTCAGAGAACAATAGAACAAGGGAAGGACAAAGTTATTCAGGGAAGTGATTAAAGAACTTGACAGCATACAACAGACTTATGACTTGGATAGCTGTCCCAAAAGATCAAGTAATAAAATTTTGGACCAGCAACAACTTCAGTATGAGTTGGGAGTAAAAGATAATATTCAGGTTGTTGATAATTCTTTGTTTGAGATGAACTCTGATTTCGCATTTGATAATCCACTCTTCGAGTTGGATGGGGGAGTTCTTTCTGATTCCAGTGATGAGAATGGAATTGATTGCATGATTTCATACCCTAGTACAGTTCCTAGTGATGAAGGATGGCCACAGGATTGGAGTAGTGGATTAGTTTCTAGTGTTAGATTGATGCCCACTTACCAATCAGCCTACATGAGTTCATATTCCTCTACAGGTGAGCTGGATGGATTCTTTGGTTCAACAAATGAGTGGTTCCTGGTTGAGGGTGGATGGTAGGTATGATCTAATCAGGAGAGATGGTTTTTCAGCCACTTTCCTACTCATGATTCCTATGTATTCAATGCCATCTCATATTGGATACTATTGTACTAGGTCCTCCGCACCATTGGTGTTGACCTCAGCCTTTGAGCAGTTTGATTCTTACACCAGAATCTCAAGATGGGCTAATATATTTTCTTGTGCGTCTATGATGGGTGTTATGCACTTCCATGGGAGACCATTTGCAAATGGAGAATTGTTTAGCGTTGATAGCTCCTTGAGATACTATGTAATGTCCCCAATCCTGCAGTAGGCCAGTAAGGTGCCAGATTAGTCTATCTTCCCCCATCTGGGTAGGCTAATGGCTCTGTAAGAGGATGTCAGCCAGTCACAGGCTTCAGTGGGCGAACTTTTATTACTGGGTTCACTTTATAAAAGAAAAGTCACTTTACTTTATAATAAGGAATTATAAAGTCACTTTATGTACTTTATATTATAAAAGTGACTTAAGTGACTTAAGTCACTTAAAGTCACTTTATGATACCTTTTATCCCACATCTCTTAAAAAACGTTGCTTTCCCTCACTTCGAGGTTATAAAAGAAAGAGATCTTCCTTGGGAAAAGGACAATGGAAAATATTATAAACAAGAATCTAAAATTCTGGTTGCACACGTGACAGGTAAATACTTGTTAACGCGGGATCACATTGGAGTAGCGCTGCGTGAAAGGGGACTGAATAATTGTGGTTCTGGTCTGGTATCATAGCTGGCAACTAAGCACGTGGAATGCCCACTGACCATTCCACACAACAGCATAGAGGCACCAATCCCGACTCTCAACTCCATTGTCGCGGGTGATGTTAAACGGGATTGTCAGTGCGGATCATTTGGTATAGATGGAAGTATGGGTGGAGGTGGCAAGTAAGTCGCTCCTGTACTATCCAGTAAGCACAACTGTTGCATATCTCAGCAAACCGCAACTGCAGACAGAGGTGCCACGATACAGGTGGAGTCTTGCTTTGCGCCAACCGACTAGCATCAGTACCAGGTGTATAAATTGGGTCTCGACCCATCCTACATTACCTTACACATTGTAATTAATGTGGAAAGAAATTCGAAACCAGTTTAAATGCCTGAAACGTTATTTTTTTATTGTTGTTAAACTTTCTTGAGTAGCAACATCATTAGTTTTATACACTTGCAATACATCTATTATTTTGGAGTTCGGGGTAATTTAGTTCCAGCCGTGGTGATACCGTGGATTTGTGTTATGAATCTCCTGTGCACATATATTGAAATTCTAAAACAGAGCTAGATTACATTCATTGAGTATTGAAAGTTAAAATGAATAGCACAAACTGCCAACTAGGTACAGGCAAATTTGTCAGCAACCAGTTAAGATCATTACATACTACTACCTCCTCATATTTGACAGTTATCACAACATGTTAATTTGGGATCCTAGCATTCGCATGTTAGGTGCATTACTTTAATAGGAATTCGATGAGTGGCTTCACAATTTCGGGCATGGTGTTATTAATATCAGAGTAGCGCAGCAGATTGGCAGAGCAACATTCTTGAGGTTGATATGGGATCCAAGCATTTGATCTCAACATACAGATGCAGATTGCTTGAGGGCAAGCAATCTCTGGGAGGGGAGGACTGTAATGTCCCTTTTTGGGACATTAGTCGTCAATTCAATAATTAAATATTAAGTTGTCAAACTTATATCAGATATAATGACAATTTAATTTAATTATTTAATAGAGCAGTTAAGTGACTTATTATGTCAACAAGGAGTTATAAACTAAAAGTCACTTTATAACATAGTTACACCGCCCTGGGAGACGGGGTGACGTCGAAACACGGGGACAAGTTTCCGAGCAGGGGGGACAGAGGGGCCTCAATTTGCGGACGGTGGAGGGACGATGGGGGGACGGCGGTGGGGGACCGAGGGGGGTGTATATACTTTATACTATACATGTACTTAAAATGCTAGTTATGAAAAGATGTATAACAATATAAGACAACTATGTAAAACGGTAAAATAGTAATTTAGAATTACTGAATACTTGAACATTGCATTGAACATGAAAGTGGAACATTGAACAATAATATTAAAACTTTAAATACTCAAATCAGCAAATGGAAGAGTTCTAGCTTCTATTCTATTAATTATTATTAATAATAGTCATAGATATCAAAAGTATGAGTATCTCGTCATAAAAATGAATACATTGAGTAGCAACTAGCATGATATGATATTCAATGTTCATATATCAAAATAAGTTTTTTTTTTAAAAAGTCACTTTATTTTTTGGTTGTGCTAACAAACAAATTGCATGCAATTGATTTGTAATTATCCAATAGATTATGCTGAAATTCATAGAACCCTGATATTAAATATGAAGATAAAACATTGCAATCTCATTTTAGAATCAATTATGAAATACCTCAAAACATTGGAAGTCTGTCTTCAAAATAAACTTCATAAATAACTCTAGTTGTGAACTCCGTCACGAATCCACCCTCTAGAAACAAATTGGGTTTCCTTCCAGTCCACTGAAAGAGTCCCAAGGGTTTCCGTCCTCTAGAACTGAAACAAGAAGCTCTCAGAGCTCTGCCAAAAAATGAATAAACCAAGCATATCCAAAATGAAGCCCAAACTGCCTTTTTATAAACCTCCGATGAAGATTCCAGAAGACTCTTGAAATTCCCTTTACTTGTTTTTATAAGGATATTTTCTCGAGATTTTTCAAAATATATCACAGAAATTCTAACAAACAAATTGCATGCAATTGATTTGTAATTATCCAATAGATTATGCTGAAATTCATAGAACCCTGATATTAAATATGAAGATAAAACATTGCAATCTCATTTTAGAATCAGTTATGAAATACCTCAAAACACTGGAAGTCTGTCTTCAAAATAAACTTCATAAATAACTCCAGTTGTGAACTCCATCGCGAATCCACCCTCTAGAAACAAATTGGGTTTCCTTCCAGTCCACTGAAAGAGTTCGTCCCCTATCCCCTTTAGGGAGGCGTTGTCGTCCCCCTGTCTCCTTTAGGGACGTCAGGACGTCCCCGCGTCTCCGCTAGAACGGCAACGGATGGGTGGCGTTGCCGGAAACGTCGGAACAGCGTCCACCCGTCCCCAGTGCGTCCTCATCTCGGAGACGTTGGGGATTTTGGGGGGGTACATGTCCCGGGGTACATTGCTTTATAATTATTTTCCCTCCAAGTTCAATTTAAAATTTAAAAAAAAAGGGAAAATATAAAGACAAGTAAAGGGAATTTCAAGAGTCTTATGGAATCCTCATCGGAGGTTTATAAAAAGGCAATTTGAGCTTCATTTTGGATATGCTTGGTTTATTCATTTTTTGGCAAAGCTCTGAGAGATTCTTGTTTCAATTCTAGAGGACGGAAAGCCTTGGGACTCTTTCAGTGTACTGGAAGGAAACCCAATTTGTTTCTAGAGGGTGGATTCGCGACAGAGTTCACAACTGGAGTTATTTATGAAGTTTATTTTGAAGACAGACTTCGAGTGTTCTGAGGTATTTCATAACTGATTCTAAAATGAGATTGCAATGTTTTATCTTCATATTTAATATCAGGGTTCTATGAATTTCAGCATAATACATTCGATAATTACAAATCAATTGCATGCAATTTGTTTGTTAGAATTTTTGTGATACATTTTGAAAAATCTCGAGAAAATATCCTAGGGGGATATTTCAGGAGCATAAGAATTAAGGAGGGATTAAAGGAAGAATAAAGGAAAGGGAAGAAAATAAGTGACTTTCAAAAGGTGAAGGGTTGTGGAAAGGATGTGACCATTGCAATGGACAAACATTGTGAAGAGGTGTGACCCTTCCTCACGAAAGATATAAAGGGGAAGAAAGATCAAATGGAATGGCGAAAAGGGAGGAAGAGCAGAAACATAAGGAGGGATCTGGAATACGAATTGAGAAGGAAAAAAGAAAATAAGATATGTAGATTTAGAAGAAAAGGGTGTGCAGATCTGAAATAAGATATGTGCAAATTTGAAAAGCAGTAAAAACAGATATTAGAAGTGAGAGATAGGTGAAGATTAAATAAGGAGTTAAAAGGGCAGCAGTTGTCCAACAGATGCATCTTTTTCATAACCAAAGGGTGTGACCCTTTTATAAAGGCATTAACAAATTAAAGGGTGTGACTCCCTACACTCAAAGGAGATATTAAAGAGAAGGTTTCGTTTGAAGAAGACATCAAAATGGGAGATCAATTGGGAGAATAATATATAATTCTTAAAAGCAAAAATTATAAAGTGGTGACTCAAATCTTATGAAAGTGGTGACCCTTTCACTTTTAAATTATAAAGGGGAGACCATTCCAAGCAAACATCAATACATCATCACTCATCAATGCATCATGTAATCAAACAATCTATGAAACAGCAAAGGTTGAATGAAACGATTTATAAATTAGCAAAGAGCAATTCAACCAAGTGAACAAACAAGCAATCAAATCATCATCAATCAATTCACTTCTTGGAATTAGAACTCAATCAATCAATTCATAAATCAAACATCAATTATTTAAGTGTCCTGTCGATGTGAGTTTTGTTCCACTACAACATGCAGACACAAACACTTAATGTTTCAAGGTGAAACACCAAATATCCAATCCTCTCTTGAATAAGGATGCTCATATGCTAAACAATGTATCTGAATGGTGTGATCAAATGTGACAACCTCAAGGTTCCTTCTTAATCGTGGACTTCACTTAGTTTTATGATGTGATATGTTGGTTACCACAAAGGGACTTACGTTGTTCATTCAATGGATATCAACAATTCAACTTCCTCAATCACTTCCAACCGAACAAACTGCAAGGACAGGTTCTAAGAGAATCTAATCTACTCCTAGAATGCAAGATGGATGTCTTTGTGACACTACTAAACTTACTTTAGCCATCAACATCAACCAAACTAGTACAATCTCCTAAGGTAGATGTAAGATGTTCAAACTACCACCATTCCACCAACACCATCCATCAATGCATATCAATGTGCAAGCAATAATCGAAATTAAGCTTATAACTATATCAGTTAACCACGCAAGGCAAACTTACAATCAACAAGCAGCTAGTGGTATGGTTTAAGAGAGTTCACCAAAGAAACATCCAAAATCACTTCCATCCAACTAAACACTACTAATAAACATGAAATGAAATCTATTCTAAGTGAGGAATTGAAGAAACCACGCAACACTTCAAAGCAACATTAACTAATCCACAATGAAGACCAACAATGAATCATCAATCACTTTGATAGCATTATGGCAACAATTTCATCAAGTCTCTCCCTTAGCTAACCTAATCTAATCCTAGCTGACTAACCTTTACAAATGAGAAGGCCTTGGCCTTTTATAGTTGTTCAATTACAATGAACGGCCAAGATCAATTAAAGAATAAGGGCCAAGATTAATCCCTATAAACCCTAATTAGGGTTGCCAAATTGTCAACCAATTACATGAAGGCAACACCCCATGGGTCAATAAGAAAATTACAATGCTTTTGATAGTCAATGAGAAAAATGTACACTTGGCATAATATGATTGAATGTGTTGGTAACTGGAATTTTCTGATTGGTAGAAGACAACTAAGCACCGCCTCAACATCCTTATCCTATAGACTTGATCAATCCTTTGGTGATGTAAAAATATCTCTTGATACTCAACAATGCCAAGCCTTCAATAATGATGGCATATTCCCAAATTGCTTCATCTTCTCAAATCTTCTTCACCTTTACTGGAAATTTTCTCATTGTTGTGACTTGAACTCGCTTATACTTGCGAACTTGATGTCTCTTTCTATGCCTTGGCTTTGATCTTCTTTCAGTGTTGAAGTCCTTCATGTAGTTGGAGCCTTCAAAGCAAACTTGATTAAAAAAAAATCTTCTAGTTGTAGATTTTGATTTCTTGAATCTCATTGTGATCTTGATTCTTGAATTTGTACTTTGATAACTTGACTTGAATCTTTCTTCTCATTTGGAGTCCTCGAGCTTGAGCTTGATCTCCTCACTCTCCTTGCCTTCCAAGCTTCTTCCTTCAACAATTTTCCTTGCAAAACCAAGAAAGAAAAATCATTAAGTTCATGAGATGATGGGTAAACATGAAAGAAATCTTAAAATTTTCATGAAAAGAAATTACATCAACATCAAACAAGAATGGATTTAATCATGGATTAGTTCAAGCTTGAAGCCAAATTCCCCTATTTCTTGCAAGTCCCGCATTCTGATTTTTTGATAAAAATAGTCTTATTCTTGCAATCTGAAATGAATTATTCTCAAGATCTGAGAATCAAACAAGTATTTTATCTATAACTTGCCCAGATTTTGCTTTTCTTGCCATCTTTATCTCTGATTTTAGTGAAAATCTGCCTTCGATATCCAAGATCGATGCCCACAAGACAACTAGCTAACTTCTCAAAGTATTTTATTCCTTCTTCAAGTTGATTCGCTGCCTTAGGAAGATGTCTCATTGCCTCAAGGAGGAAGGAAATCCCTGTTGTAGCAGAGGTAAATCTGTCTTTGCTTGATGTTGAAAATGAACTCTCATCTCTTCCTTATATAGGTGATTGGGGTTTGAAAAGGCTCAGCCCTCTAAACAGGCCGACTTGGCCTTTTAAGGACCAAGAAATTATTTTGATTAATTTATTTTTTAAGCCTCCTTATGCCAACCATGGCAAGGGTGATAATGATTTTTTTTAAATGTTTAATTCCTTAACAAAATCGCTGCCCTTATGTTGTTTGTTGAGGCCTTCATATTAAGGGCAGAAATTTCATAGGTCAGAGGATTTTATCTTCGGGGATAGCAGATTCCGCCATCCCTGAGGAATTGCTTCATTCACAAACTTTGATTCCAACCCTCAAGCCTTCATCGTTTCTTCATTCCCTCATAATGCTTCCTTCTTAACTTCAGCCCCTTACTTATCTTCTCATTTTGTCTTGATCATCTTTCACTTTTGAGCATCTATTCATGTTTTCACCTACTCATGCTTGATGGAAAACTAAAAGGATTTTAGCAATCAATGTTTTAGTTTTATTGAATCCAGCCCCCCTTATGGTCTCAATCCTATATTTTCTTCAAACTAACCTCAACCATGCCCAAGTCAACTTCTTCCCCATGAAGGCGGAAATCTTACTTATAAGAGGAAAGATTCCTCTTGGGGTGGCAGAATCCACCACCCTTAGAGGAATTTTCCTCATGTTACCCCAATTTCCACCAAGACAAATTGATTAGCTAAACTTGATCACTTAATCATTCATTTTGTTGGTTCATCTTGCAAATTAGAAGTGTTTGAATCATGTTTTAGCCTCCAATCACAAGGCGGAGATCAGGACCTCCAGAGGAATTTTTGAATTCTTGACCTCAGCTCAATTTCCATTTCAAAAACTCAGTCCTTTTAGTTCCATTCTTTCACTATTTACATCAGATTGTTGCCAAATTATGTTTTGCTGAAGTCCAAGTGTCTCAAATTCGCCACTTCTTCACTCCATACAAGGGTGGAGTTCTAAGGGGCGGGAGGAATTTTCCTCGGGGCATGGCAGAATACGCCAACCTTTGAGGAATTTTCCTCCTACATTTGATTTATTCCATCCTCAAAACTTCACCAAATCATCATCATCTTCCTTTGCTTTCATTACAATGCAAACTGGGACGTTATGTTCATGTTTGTTCAATCTCAACTTGAGCGGAAATTTAAGTGGTGAGAAGAATTTTCCTCAAGGCATGGCGGAATTCGCCAGCCTAAGAGGAATTCCTCTTGGGCAACTTAACCTCAAAAAACAATTTTTTTTGCAATTTCCTTCACTTTTCTCACCGATTTGGACTTGGAGCTCTCCTTTGCAAAGGGGCGGAATTTTGAATGGTCAGAGGAATTTTCCTCTAAGGCAGGCGGAATCCGCCATGCCCAGAGGAATTTTCCTCTTTGCAACATGCTTTTCATACTTAGTCATTTTTTCAGCTAACAGAGCAGAAGGATTTATATAAAATATAAGATTTAAGTATAGGTGTAATTTAAGTGATATTTTATATAAATATTGTCAAGATGTTTGAGATAGGTTTCAGCGTCATAGGAGTTAAAATAAAGATGCTAGATTTTGGGAGTTTTCAAAAAAAATTCTGACTTAGCCAAATTTCAGGATTCAGCACGCCTTCAACAATTATACCCCCCACAACCTATCCTAGTTTTGTAAGGTAAAATTGAAGCTAGAACAAGGATTTTCTAATAATTCTCACTCATTTCCTCACAAATCACTTGATTTCAACTCCATATCCTGATTGACATAGCTCAACTCTTGCTCACATCCCAGATAGACTTGACTTCCCAGCAGGCCAAAATTGCTCAAACTCAACCCTCGAACTCGGAGACTTGAAAATTGCTACCACCTAAGACCACCTAGAAGCATCTACGACCACTACTACTGCTAAAGCAAAAATAGGGGATCCCCATTTGCAATGGGGCGATGATGTGAAAACCTCACAACATCTAGCAACCACCCAAAGAAATGTTCCTGAACATTTCAAGGATAAAACTTGCTTGGAACCAAGAACATTTGATCAACTACATTTTCACCTATCAAACAACTAGGAAATGCACTCAAAATGGAAGAAACTACAAGTTGAGCTAAGAGCCTTCATCTTCGATTACCCACGTGTGTGCAAGTGTATTCATTCCCTGCTTGACAAGAACATGGAAAGCTTCTTAGATCCATTGGACTTAGTTGTTTTGATATCATTACTCATTGCCAGGCGTCCATAGCCCCGACGAGGTTATTGTTGTGGTCCACCACGAACGTTGCTCTACTTTTAGTGATTTTTATTTAGTAGCACCGATAGAGATATTCGCACACCCAGAGCCAAATTGCCTTAAACTTTATTTTCTTTTCTCACTTTTCTCATCTTTTGATTAAGGTGGGAGAGCTGAAATCCAGGATCAACGAGGAGCATACCCACTGCCCAGACCAACCATCTTCCCCCGTCATGAATTTTTCATTCTTTTGATATTGCTTTTCATTTCCTTTCAAATTACATTTTGGCTTACAAGCAGCGAAGCTTGTAGTGGGTTTGGAAAAACCATAGCGGCGCTGAAGCAGGCATATAATTTTCACTAATTCCAACTACACCTTGACAACTTCCAAAGAACTCGGAGCAATTAAGTGTGAGTAAAATGTTGTAATCGAAAAACTCAGGTACTCAAAACACAACTATGACCTCATCCAAATTTAGGACAAATCCTTCTCAAAAGATAAGGTTATTAGGAATAATCTCCAATTCAAAGGAACCTCACAGAGAGATATCCAAGAAATTAAAAAAAATATCAACTGGGAAAATACCAGAGTGTGTTGTATGATACCTTGCCTTTCTCACAAATTGGGATTCCTTAAACTAAACTAACAAAAGCAGACACCTAAATTAAAGCAAACTAAGCAACTACTTGGGTCAAAAGACTCAAGGCAGACCTACAAACTGACTCTCTAAAGAAAACTAAGCTAAACAACTGACTGAGCCACTAAAGATCTTAAGTCAACTGACTCAAGGCAAATTACTATCTAGGCTCCCAAAACAACTAAGCAAACTAACAAAAAGGAAACCTACTCTAAGCTTCTTGAACCAAATGGTTCAAGATAAACCTACTCTAACTATGTACAAGACACTCAAAAGAGTTATATACATGCTTGACCAAATATCATTTCTCAGGATGTTCAAGAGCAACAAGGCTTGGATGATGGTTCTCAACCTTGCAAATTGATCCGTGTACTCCAAGAAAATTTTTGTCACCTTATTTTCAAATTCAAGAAAAACATCGTGTAAAATCAACAATTGAGGCAATGTATATGGGTCATGGTCAATCCAAATGCAAATTTTCTTTCCTAGATCACCATAATCAAAATAGAAACATTCAAAACTTTCAGCATTAAAAACAGGGATAGAATCAACCTGGTGTGCTTCGAATGAAACTCCTTGTTCAAATCCCCATTGCTCATCCATAGCTTAAGGAGGCTGAAGTTGGTGATGGATCCTCCTACTAGCATCAACATCAAACTCATGGTCAATCAAGGTAGGATCAATTATGAAGTCAAGCCCATGAAAAACTGCTTTTGGAGGCTTGTCCTTGTGTAAGAAGAACCATGCATCCTTGTGAATATCCTCAAGTGCATCCTCAAAAATCAAGGATTCCTTGATGATTTCTCCCTCAAATATTATCTCCTTAAGTTGGTCAAATGCAATACCAAATAACACCCTCCTGAATTCTTCATTTTCTTCTTCCTTGATGATTTCTCCCTCAAATATCTCCTTAAGTTGTTCAAATGCAATACCAAATAGCACCCTCTTGAATTCTTCATTTTCTTCTTCAATGGGGGTGACTTGTTCATCTCTCAACAAATCTTGTATATTATCACCAAAGACCATAGAAACCTTATCACCAAACATTAAATCACCAATTGCTTCTTGATTAGGAACATCTTGCAATTCTGAATATGGAATCTCGTGAAACATAGCATCCTCAAAACTGATAGGAGCACCATCAAACATCTTCACAAGTTGATCATCGAATGGCATTTCAAGTGACAATGTCTCTGGAGGTATGGGTTGATGGTGAATCATGCCCCTTGCAACAACCTGTCCGTCTTGAAATGTAATTGGCAATGAATCCATTTGTATTTCTTCCTTGAGATCTTTTAGCACCCCCCCCAAAGAACATGGTGGTAATGACATCTTGCCATGCTTTGTCAAATTGTTCTTTATATCTGGATTCACCTATGATATCTTGCAATTCCTTGTTCAACTTGTCCAATTGACTTACCTTCTTCTCCAAGGGTGTTTGAAACTATTTACAATTCACCTTCAAGAATTTCATCTTGAATCATAGATGAAATTTCACCAAGGATTTCCCTATATTCAAACTTGTCATCCTTTTGTAGTTCTTCAAGTGCTTCTAAATGTCTCTCTTTGCTGGTTAGCCTTTCTCTTCCTTGGATGAAACCCATCGCTTCCTTGATTTTCTTCTCAACATCCTCATCTTGTAATGTAATGCATGAAAATTTGTCTTCCTCTTGATTGCCTTGTTCATTAAGTTCGTCCAGGCCACCTTGATGTACCTTGCTCTCCTTGGATGGTGATGTAACGTGCTCCTCATTTGATGTCAAACTTGAAAGCAAAATGTTATTCTTGTTCCTTTCCTTTGACGATTTCCCATGCCAACCCATTTGAAGCTTGACTAAGTTGATAGTATCTTGACATGATGGACAAGTAGATTCTAAATGCAATAGGTCATGTACACTACACCAAGAATGGTGCCAAGTGTTTCCTCCATATTTGTTTCTTGGTTCCCCTTGAATCTTCTCTTGAAATTCATGGAACTCTGATTCTGATCTCACAAATACCACCGGTTTATATACTTCCGAAAAAGAAATTCTTCGTTGTAATGTCAACTCCACCCTCAAAAGAAATACCAAGCAATGCATCTCCTCATGTTTTGTGGTACCATGTATTCTACATTGTCTTGATGTTGCAACTTGAGATAATCCTAATGGATGTAACTGCTTGTTCAAATCAAACCAAATTGGAATTACAATTTCAATTTTTTTGGATTTTTCAAGTTTTTCACTTTTTTTGGAGTTTTCACTTTTGAATAGATCTTCTATCTCAAATATAGCTTTGAAAACTCACTCTTGTTAATAGTTCCACAAATGAACTTTGTTCATGCCCTCCTTCTAGCGCCAATTTTTGTTGATGTGAGTTTTGTTCCACTACAACATGTCGAATCAAACACTTAATGTTTCAAGGTGAAACACCAAATCCAATCCTCTCTTGAATAAGGAAGCTCATATGCTAAAACAATGTATCTGGATTGTGTGATCAAATGAGACAACCTCAAGGTTCCTTCTTAATCGTGAACTTCACTAAGTTTTATGATGTGATATGCTGGTTATCACAAAGGGACTTACGTTGTTCATTCAATGGATATCAACTATTCAACTTCCTCAATCAAAACCAAACTGAACAAACTGCAAGGACAGGGTCTAAGAGAATCTAATCTCCTCAGAGAATACAAGAAATTATGGATGTCTTTATGACTCTACTAGACTTAGTTTAGCCATCAACATCAACTAAGCTAGTGCAATCTCCTAAGGTAAATGTAAGATGTTCAAAATACCACCATTCCATCCTCAATACTTCACCAAATCATTTCCATCTTCCTTTGTTTTCATTGCAATGCAAATTGGGATGTTATGTTAATGTTTGTTCAATCTCAACTTGAACGGAAATTTAAGTGGTGAAAGGGATTTTCCTCAAGGCATGGTGGAATCTGCCAACCTTTGAGGAATTCCTTTTGGGCATCGTAACCTCAAAAAACAACATTTTTTGCAATTTCTTTCACTTTTCTCATCGATTTGGACTTGGAGCTCACCTTTGCAAACGAACAGAATTTTGGAAGGTTAGAGGAATTTTCCTCTGCAGCAAGCAGAATCCGTCATGCCTAGAGGAATTTCTTCTTTGCAACATGCTTTTCATACTTAGTCAATTTTGTTAGCCCAGAGGGCGGTAGGATTTATAAAAAAATATGATATTTAAGTAAAGTTATATTCTATATAAATATTGTCAGGATGTTTGAGATAGGTTTCAACTTCATAGGAGTTATAATAAATATTCTAGATTTTGGGAGTTTTCAAAATAATATCTAGACTTGACCAAATTTCAGGGTTCAACACGCCTTCAGCAATGTTACCTCCCACAACCTATCTTGGCTTTCTAAGGTCAAATTGAAGCTGGAACAAGGATTTTCAAACGATTCTAACTCATTTCCTCACAAATCACTTGATTTCAACTCCATATCCTTGATAGACTTAACCCGGCTCTCACTCACATCCCAGACAGACTTGACTTCCCAGCAGGCCAAAATTGCTCAAACTCATCCCTCGACTTGGAGACTTGAAAATTGCTACCACCTAGAAGCATCTAAGACCACTACTCCTACTGCTAAAGCAAAAAGAGGGGGTCCCCATTTGCAATGGGGCGATGGTGTGAAAACCTCACAACATGTCCCTATCAAACCCACGTTCATTCATTAAACCATCGACAGAGAGAAGAAAAGAACATTGAATCAGAAAGAGCAAGGAAATCGGGTCATAAGAGGAGATATATACAGTTTTACCAAGGGACGCATTTTCCGCATAATTTGACATGTTCTGAAAACGGGGACATCCCAGAAAATCGAAAACTTTAGAAAACCCGTCCCCTGGCTGTCCCATAAAATTAATTTAATTAATGTTTGAGTTTTGATAATTTATTTGACTTTACTCTCATGTGAACTCTCAATTTAAATTATTTAACAAAAACGTTATACATTAAGGTTCTATAATTTATATAAGCATGCTTAATCCATGTTTTCGTATGAATATTTAGAATTTCCCTATATATTTAAAATTTTCCCTAATTTTTATATAGTCGTCCCCACTATCATCCCCTACTCCAAGAAAAAAAAATCAATCCCAGAAACCCTTTTCCCCGTCCCCCCGTCCCGGAAACCGGAGTAACTTAGGATATATATACAATACGAATTACATTGTAACATACAATGTCAAAATATATTTTGTGGTATGGGTTTTTATGGATAATAAGATTATTTGATCTGCATAAGAAGGATAATTCTGTACAACTGAATAAATAAATAATTTTGTACATCTCCATTAATAGGACAAGTCTGCATACATCTGCATTAATATGATTATTCTGGCACATCTGCATACATCTGCATTTATATGATTATTCTGGCACATCTGCATACCTCTGAAGTAATGAGCACTTTATAATTATTTGATTTAACAATAATAGGTATATTGCTTGTTCAATGACTTAATATAGGAGGTATGTATACAATGTTATGTATATCTATTATTTTTTCTCACTGTTGTAATCAACCATGGTAAGGAAAATGAGGTAGTTTCGGTTGGGAAAATGGTGATGAGGCCACCTTCTAAGCACGCCACCGCATGGTTGTGACCGGGTAGACCCCGTGGGGCCAAAGTGGACTGCCTTTGGGCTTAGGAAGGATAGCCTTTCAAGGAACCCTGTTGTGAATGCTCCTCACAATCCCTACCATGGTAAATGGGTTTTCAATCATTGGACGCAAGTTAGGAATGGGGGAGATGGAGGAGAACAATGATAGGACCACACACTAAGTATGCAACCTCATATGTATAACACAGGCCACATGAGGCCAAGAGGGATGATAAATCCGCTCTCGGGCCTAGGGTAGGAAGTTTCTGGGGCACCTCATCCAATCACCCTACCACTTCTATGGTTTGGCTCCCCCTAAAGTTAATTCTAGCTATCTACTGATTTGATTTACATCCCTCATATTTGTTATTTTTAAATTAAAGAAATCTAACTAAGACATTGTCATTATAATTAACCCTAATTGTCTTGCAAGATTTCAAGTTACGAATCACATAATTGAAGAAACCCTATATATGGTAAACCCTAACCCTAATCTTGTGCAATTGTGATTTTAGGGGAAATTCTGGGGGAAATTAGGAAGACAACATTACACACATTGTCTAAAGGTGGCAACTATAATTTCCCTTTGATCGTGTAAAGGCCAATATTTATCCCTCTTACTCTCAATAGGCTAATCCAGTGTAGATCTTGCTGCAGGCAAGGCTACCTACCCCACCTAAATGGATTTCAAATGAAGATGATGAGATTTTTCCAATGGCTAGCAATATCTTTGGCAGACTTTTCTAGGCACCATGTGGAAAATTGGCAGTCACCATTTTGAATTGGGCCAAAGAAGTTGTCTTCCAGTGTAAGGTACTACGACACAAGTGTTGGTTTTGCCCTCTATTTCCAAAAATCAAGTAAAAACAATTAACAAGAATATCCACGCTCCTAAACCTTAAACTTCAAATCACCCTTAAAGAGCAGTCCAATGACCTAATCCATTTAATAGGATCAGCCTATTATACTTCGCCAAATATTGGAGGCAGGTGATGAGACTGGAACCCAATAAATCAGACTATGCCAAGAATAAGGAGAATGCTAAGATTTTTTATCTAAATAGAATTCCATTAGGGAATAGGTGATGAGACTAGAACCAATAAATCAGACATCGCCAAGAATAAGGAGAATGCTAAGATTTTTAATCTAAATAGAATTCCGTTAGGGAATATTGAAGAATCTCAAAGTTAGCAGTTTGTTAGAGGTACAGTGAGAGCCACGGAGAATAGGAGTAGGATTATAGATGATAAGATGGTGTAAGAGAATCATATATTGAATATTTTCCAAATACTCAATATTAAGTTATCAAACAACTCATAGTCAACTTGTAAACATGCAATGTCACATTGAAATCAAACGTTTAAGGCCCACCTAAATTTGAATTGTACCACAACCTGATCTTTCATTTATGCTTTATACTTTAGCATGTTTCAGGTAGTTATTAATAAATAGATTATCTACAAAGACACGTGCATTAGATTATTGGCATGAGATGTTTGTGCTCACATATGTGCTAACCCACACTTTGTATTGATCACATGTTGATAAGTACATCCACCCATTGATAATATGATTGATTATAATGCCCTGTTGTGTGGCTATGTTTATTGAATAAAATGTTTTATGATGTACATGCCTTGATTTCCAAGAATGAAATAATGTCGATTCAACGGTTCAATGGTGTGGTGTCCTTCAATGTTGGATTCTGATTGAGCTTCTGTCGAGCAGGTTCAGATTGTCCTCCGGCGCATCATCTATGGCAAGCAATCCATCTCGCAAAACATTATTCTTGCAGAGTTTTGGGCTCGCCCCTTCAAGCTTGAGGCCACCTTTGATCTAGTTTGGTAACTTCACCGCCTTCGGGGCTTTGTCGATTCAACTGATGGGCGCCATAGATATCCCTACCTTTAAATTTACGCACCAGAGGTGTCTCGCACTTTATCTCGAGGAGGCGCCTAGGCTCAGGAACCACCCACTCCAAATCCGGCATCCTGAGACTCCCCCCCTTGCCAGCTCATTACTTCCATCTTCGCAAGACCTTACACAGCACGTGGCACCAAGTGTTAGCTTGGCTCCATCCCCTGTTCCAAATCTGTGAAGCCCAGGACAGGCTTCTATCAGCAGCGACCTTCCTCTTCCAGGATCATTCCGAAGCAGACCAAGGTTCCAACTGCTCCTATTGATTGTCCCTTTGTCTTGAGGTTTTTCACGGTTGTTCAAAACCCTTAGCGGTGATTTGGAGGGGTTTCCTTTCAAACCCCTCTTGTTGTTTTAGTTTTTGTTTTTGTTGTTGTTGCTTCTTTCTTGGGCACCATTTGGTGTCCCTTTAGCGGACTGGATATTCTTGTTGTTCTTTGTAATAATCTATACTGGTTAAATGGCATAAATTGTCTGCACTTGATTTTAAACGTTGCAAGTTGGAGGATTTATAATTTGCAAACTATCTATATTTCTTCCCGTAGTCGATTTGTTTTATAAAAAACACAATACACTTATACCATTTGCCAATTTCTAAAAGCTAGAGAAAACTTTATTTAAACAAGCATAGCAGAAAACTGAGAAGTAAATGGCTTGCCTCACACAATATTTCATTGGCATCAGCATTTAAAGAGATTACAACTAGGATGATGACACGCTACTGGAAAATAGTTACAAGTATAGAGAATGCAAATACTGTATGCACCTTATGACCTGCGTGATGATCTCAGCAACGTCTAGTATGATGCGGCACCTCCTTAACTGTCCACAACACTATGTTCTCCTATCCCCCAAACGGCCCGTAATGCTTGCCTGTTGTGTCGTAATACGGCTGTGCAGACCAGTCACAGATTCCCTTGTTTCCTGTCACCCATGGCTACCATTTAATGTCTGTCGACCCAGCTTCTTCCACCTGGCTATTCCATCACCCACTGCTAAGTTGGGACAACCGCACAACTGCCCAACTCGACTTCCAGTGCGTGGAAGAGATCCTGCGTGAGTTCCAGCCTCCACACGAGCAATAACAGCTCACGTCTTGATGGGTAGGAGCTGCGAATGCCCAGGACTATATCCGAGTTGATGAATAGGTAAGGCGTTATGATCCCACGCCCAAACTGTGTACCTTGTCACGCTATAGAGGAGTGCTGATAGATTTTCTTGGTCTGTAGACTGCAATCCCTACTGGTAATGTTGCGTGTAAGGTGAGACTGCGATTTAGTATCAATATCGCTGAGTTCCAGAATCTACGCAATATCCTCTTCAAGATACTTGTTGTGTATGAATGATTGCTCTAAATGCTGAAAGAAATAACAATTAATTCGGGTGCTTCCACTGCTGCAATTAAATCACTAGTGAAACCTGGATGATTCCACCAAGGATGGAATATTGGGGCTACATCCAATTCCCATAAACTCTTAAGGGGCTACGTCCTCAAGAAAATCAGTCGCATTCAAGCAACCAGATATTAAACCTTTAGTTTATAATTCTCATTGTACTTTTCCCAAAGAAGATCTCCTTCCTTTATAACCTCGAAATGAGAGCCATTACACCAACTAGGCAATGTGGATAAAAAAGCACTTTCGTCTTTTAGTCACTTAAGTCACTTTATAAAAATAAAGTAACTTAAAGTTATAATATTAAAGTGACTTTATAATATTACTTTATGAAATAAAGTACCCCAACTATAGAGACTGAACTCAGATATTAAATCAATGCCCAACTAACCATGTGACTGATTGGCATCCTCTATAAAGAAGCCATTAGACTATTCGGATGGCTAGATAGGCTAATCAGGCATAATATGAACTACTGTAGAAAAGGGGACATTACATTCTTGGCAGTCCCTTTCACCCTTTGTGGTTTCTTGTTGGACATTAATAAATTTATCTTTATCTTTATCTCTACAGATAACACTTTCAAAGGAAGTAAATAGGGTCTTGGGATTCTATTTATAGGATTAGAGAATGCAACAAGCTTCAAACCCTTTTCAAATCATATCACAACAGTAAAAAAATAAATAAATCTATTTATATTCTAACAAATCTTGAATGAGTTAATCTTGAATGCATCAAAGAAATATAGAATCAAATCTTGCACATGCTAAAGAAGAAGTTGGAAGTTCTACTGATATGTCCTCAAATTGCATGAAGAACCTGAACAGAAAAGACAATTGGGAAATAGACAAAGGTACTAATCACATCCTGTCGCCTTCAAACCGCTTCATAGTATCTTTCCTGACTATGCGGAGCACCCATGGCATAACCGAATCGAGCAAGGTGTCCCATGTAGATAACTGCTCAACTGATTTAAGTCTGTTAATGGCCTTGTCATCACAGGAACAACCAACTTAACAAAAATCCAAAATTTCAAAAATTTAAGGCTTTATACCACTAACTCTTCTTCTTCACAAAAATTCTTGTTCCCATTCAATTACATCACACTCATTGGGGCACTATAAACCCTGCAGTTGTTCCACTTGACTAACAGTCTACTTTCAACCTAGCGTCAATTACTGCCCTGGCATCTGAAATAAACAGTGTCCA
This sequence comes from Thuja plicata, assembly GCA_018584345.1. Lineage (NCBI taxonomy): Eukaryota > Viridiplantae > Streptophyta > Pinopsida > Cupressales > Cupressaceae > Thuja > Thuja plicata. The sequence goes on along the minus strand of MU223064.1, from coordinate 337,202 downwards.
ATTTCAAAACCCAACATCTTGTCAATAATACTATTAAATTGATCAATATTGATCTCCCCATCATCTACAATCAAGGTCTGCACCATTCGAACAATAAGATCAAATTCCTTTGCCCATTTCTCTAGACTTTTCCAAGTTCTTCTCCTTATCCACTATATCTCGTATAAGTGGGTGCTCTAAGTTCAGCAATGTTTGGATTTTAGCCTTGGCCAAGTGTACTTTTCCCTCAAAAAGGGCAGCTATGACAACAATTTCTATCTTTTCCTTTGTCCCCATAACAATAGGGGGAAGAACACTGAACTAGGCAACAATTTTAAATTTCTCCCTAAAACTTGATTTTGGGTGCCTCTTGTATAAAGGTTTTAAAATGGAAATAAAATTCGAGCACAATTGCTCTAATTGCAATTGTGCATTGTACCCATCATATACCACGTCTAATTTCAATTTGAGTTTACCAACACTGTGGCCAAGGACCTCTATGAGGGTATCAACACTCTTTCTCAAGGCTAATGACTATGCTTCCTTCACATCTTCCAATTTTCCAATTCTCCCTACATAATCATCAATTTTATCTAAAGCTTCCTTAGAAGCAGGATCCCCTTTGGTGTTGCCTAAACGGGAACACTTTCAATGGCCTACTTTGATTGTGTTGATGAGGGTAACGTCATGGTATATTTTGCTCATTGCTCTTTCAAAAAGGCACTATCCATGTACAATTCATTGCATTTCTTTGACAGCATAACATGGTCCTCTTGCAATTCTCTGAACATAGCCTCCTTTTTAATTGGAATGGCTTCTGAAAGCATAGCAACATGAGACACCATGATGGCTACCCCACAACAGAAGCATTCTCTTCTATTTTAATGATTGCACTGCCTCTTCTTTTTTCTCCAATTTCAATCATCTATGATTTTTGAGTGGAAGGGGCCAAATGCCCGAATTGCCAAAGTCTGAGACTTTGGGTCAAATCCTGAACCAAAAATAGACCCACCAAGTTCAAACTCTCTACTAAAAACAAGCCCTTTTGATTCCTTATCTTATCCAGGAGAAAAAAATTCTGCAAATCCAAACCCGGGAGCAAGAGCATTCCACTCTCCATTACCAGCTTTCTTGCATCCTCCACTAACAAATTTATAACATCAGGATTAAATTTTTGAATGGTAGAAAGAGTGACTTGATTTTGTTGCTCGAGGTCAACCCCTTGTCCTTCTTGCTACAATCTTTTTTGATATTCTTTGCCTTTATGTTTCAAAAGGACCCACTTGAACTCTTTTGATTGTAGAAATTCTTCATCCTCCACGAACTGTTTTGTTGCAATTAGTCTCTAATCACTAAATTTGGTTAAAGGAGCTTCCTTGTACATGTTCATCTTGTCCTTAGGAATATCTAGTTGCTCATGAAGCCTCCTTGTAGGTTGGTCAACATCATCATCATCCCTACCACCTCCACTTTTAGCAACCTCCTCTTCAATAGAATAAGCTACTAGAGGGTCAATCTCCTACCTCTTTGCTTCAAGCTCATGTGTCAGGCTAGCCCTAGGCGCCAATATAGCATCATCCTTTTGTTCCCTTATCAGAACTAATTTTATCTTATGTTGTTGTAGTGGAAGAGATGGAGATGGAGGTATTTCCTTTGTCTGTGGGAGCTTTCCACAAAGCTTATCATACTTTTGCATCATGGCTTGAATCCTATGAAAAGGAGCCAAATTGGGAAAGAAGCCAGGGAGCTGGGATCAATATCCCTCTTCAACTTTTCTACTTTCATAAAATCCCTCCACTTCTTTTATGGCATGAACATTTGCCTTTGAACACCAATTTCTGATAACATCCTCTTCATATAACACTTCACGTGGATAAATAGTTTTATGTTTAATAATGTAGCCCATACAAGGCCCATGAAGCCTCTGGATAGCAAAACCTATTCGGACCAATCTCCAATTTATATTGTTTCATAAAAGTAATGACAAATTCAATGGCCTTGTGACCAAAAGAGAACTCATTTATATAGTGATAAGTCTAGGCAAGAAAGTGCCTCTCTTCTACCCCTATTAGATACTCCTTTTCAATCAATAATAACTTCCAAAACAATAATTTCCATGGCTGCAATTCTCTGTGGAACAAATTGTTGGTATTATGTTGGGAGATTGTTGGATATTGAGGTGCAGTCATAAGGAGTCAATTATTTGGTTGTCATTGATGGCAACTAAGTGTGTAACTAACTAAGTACAGTCATGATACACTACAGGTGAAGTGAAGATACAATTGGTAAGAAGGTACTACTAAAAATTGGTACACTACAGGTGAAGTGAAGATACAATCAGTAAGAAGGTACTATGGAAAATTGGTTAAGTCCAGAAGATCGGTTGACACTAAGATACATCACTTTGGTGGCGATAATGGTAGAAGTGGAATTATGAAGAGTGGTCACAAATACAACTTCAACCAGCTTAGATTGCAATGTGATTCCAACCACAACTCATTTGGTTGAACGGTGATATAGTTTTTTGTGTCACAGACATCAAGACAAGTAGAACAATTATGTTCTTGAGTATTGGTCAGTAGATAACAAATCGATGAGTGGTAAAGTATGTGCGATCATTTATAATGATATGAGATCCATGCAAACATTTAAATCAGATTTGAGGTGTTGTATTGGAGAAGTCAAAACGTGTTTGACTACTTTGGAGATATAAATTGCAGATCTTATCTTGACCTAATGCGGTCATGATAAACATTTTATTCATCGAGATTATCAATTTGACACATGGAGCTTTCGTGCGAAAGTAATTTGAGGATATTTTTGTGTCGGTGGAAGTTGTTTATAAATAGGAACTACTCATATTGAAAAGTTGTTGTTGAGAGATGTTGTAAGAGTTGTTTTGGATAATTAGGGTTTTGTGATGTCAATTTGAGGTTGCAATCAGAAAGCAAATAGACAGAGATCAGAGAACAATTACAGAGTGAAAGGAATATATTGGATCTGATAGGCAATCAGTGCTACAGACAGATCATTCAACTTGTTGGTCCCTAATAGTTTCAGCAAGCAAAATCCCTTAATCGGGTGAAGTTTAACAGGCTCTTTTTGTAAATCTTTTAACCAGGTGAACTCTTAATTAGGGTTTTAAAATCCTCTTGCGAGGTAGATCTTAGCAGATCTGATTGTACTCTTAACAGTGTACTAGTCACTCCTAACAGGGTGAACCCTCAAAAAGGGTATTTGTAGCTCCTAACAGGGCAAACTCATTTACTATAGTATTGGGCTTGTGGGTGTCATCCCCACTGTAACATGAGTGAAGGTAATAAACTGTGGATTTATCCCCAGGCTCGGCAACACCAAACATTCATGATAATCTAGCTTCCATCTGAAGCTCCAAGTACATGCATCAACCTCTTGACCTTCTCATCCAAGGTTGCCTTAAGATGAAATGTCAGACTTCTTCTGAATGTAATATCAACCTTTAAACCTCCTCGTCCAAGGTTGCCTGTGATAGATTGTTAGACTCCGTGTGAATCTTATGTCCATCTTCAATCAAGTTTCCTTTCCCTTGAATGCAATTTCTTATGCTTCTTGTCTGTCCTGAAAGTATTTCAAATAGATTATAAATAGTTCATAAAACTAAACTATCTCAAAGGGAAATACCAATGATAGACGCACACAAAATTTACTATCCCAATGTTATAGCATGAATTAATGACTCAAAAAATTCATGAACATTATTCAAGGCTATGAAATAGTTCTCTTATTGTTAGATATTGTAGCCCTCTGGCAACTTCTTCCACTAAACTTAGTCTCCCCTGTCATATTATTCGCACATGCTCAAATTCATTTTATAGTGCGGCAAGTTTATCTGTATCACTGGCCACACTTGCAAGACGATAGATGTTGTGATCTGGGGTGAACATCATATCATTAAGAAAAGAATTATGGGCTTCAGAAAAATCATCTACTACAGCTTCTTCATGTCTCATTCCCACTAAATCCCATTGCGCCCCTCAAATCAGAGTTTGGCCAAAAGGCCTAGTACACTCACATGACTTAGATCAACTCCGCATGGAAAAGAAGTCCACATAGTGGACTTGATCCCACGTGTAGTCTTCAACTGCACATGATCTATAAGTGGTCTGCTCACACGGCTCACTAATCAACACAATAGTGACTCCAAATTAGTAGAGCACACAGCCCCTTCTCTATAACCCAAATATGACGAGCATCTTTGTCACGCGACTTGTTGTGTGTGACCATCTAGAACAACTCACTGCATAAGGAAGTCATCTCACCAAGCTGTCATCAAAGCCCTCCCCAACTCGCCGAGCAATCACAGGCGGCGATCCCATATTAAACAACTTAAAAAACATAGTCTCAAGGTCCAGCACGGAGAATGCAACACACCCCATTGTGTTAACTCAGCTTCATCGTGAAGGAACGCGGATGTGTTTGTACAAATAGCTTTGCGGTAAAAGGTGTAGACCTGGAACCATCAAGCATAACTTCCAACTTGATTTTGTATGTTATTTCTACCAAAATTTTGTTTTAGGGCCTCAACCCTACTAATGTATATGTTGTCTGACAACACTCAACTGACGACCAACAACATATTTGTCCCATCGAGCAATCGGTGGCAATTTTGTACAGATTGAATGCCAAATTGCTCATATAAAGCGCCTTTCAACCTCCACAACCCAAAGTGGGATAATTCTCACATGGACAACCGTTGCGCTTAGTTCACAATCGGTGGCAAGTACTCTCTGTAACATCACAACTCGCGACACAGGGAGTTATTCAAGTATTCAATCAACCTGCACAATTTGATAATCTGATAAGTCAAATCCTCCACATGGCTCACACAATCCCGAGCTCTACGCGGTCCCTCATAGGCTTTTCAAGCTTGCCATATCGCCACATGTATCTCTACAAAGTACCTGGCCTCCATATCAATGTCTTGCATGTAAGCCGAGCAATCCACACATGAGTATCAACTAGGATTGGGAGCATTGACATCCACCCAACACAACCCTATTTCAGTTATCCAAGTGATGCAGAATCATAGAGCACGTGGTAGTGAACACAATTCTCGTATACTAAGAAATTTGAACGGCCAACATTCAAGCAATGCTTCCCAAGCCCGTAGCCACTTCTACACAACACCAAATCTAACGTCTCCTTCGCAGAAAATTTAGTTTTGACTTCACATTTGCCACAGCGACCATCACAACATTAACACAATCAAGTCCACATGAATATCATGTATTCACACATGAAATCCGTAGGTCTCTGCAAGAGATAGATCCACAGGCCTATGAAAATTACTCTTCCAGGATTAGTCTTTCCAATTTGTCTTCTTTAATCTAGTCGGATCTTCCTTAGCCTAATGCTCTGATATCATGTTAATTTGATTAGATTTATATAGCAAATGAAATATGAAAGTATTACAAAACAAATGTTGATAGAAGTATTTCCAGATTTACTTGCTAATCGAATATATAGAAGATATGCATTCAATTGTTGTATATGTGTTTCTTTGATCGATCAAGGAATGAACTCTTATAGGAAAGCCATGGTGGTATAGAGACATGTCTCCCCAAGGAGACATGGCTCTATACCGTCATGTCTCTTCAAGTATGAACCGTTGTTCATAACAACCGATCACTAATTGCAACCGATCGGTGTCTTTAACAAAGTAAACAATACATAACAAATGACACCTGATCAGTACATAACACATAGTACTTGATTGGTGTGTTTATCATAATACATGGTGTCGAATTATTATTGTTAACCAATCGGTAAGATGATACTCAACAATTTCTGTATGTGATAACAAATAGCCGATATATAGCAAGATCAGCATGTGAGAATATTTGCATTTTATTCGATTCTTTTATGAATCGATAATCATGAGTATACAATTTGTGATGTTTAATCGACCTAAGGCATTATTACTATGAGAGAAGATCAAACATAAATTTCCAAATATAAATATGTATACATATATTAATGCATATATAATAATAATATCCATTATTATTATTATATATATTAATATACATATATATCACAATTTGTCTACTCTCATATATTAACGTCTTCTACATTTTATCTGATCGAAGCTACATACATCAACAGATTTGTGTGTTGTTGCAATTAATCATAATGGCAAAGATTGTTGATACACCAGTTTTGGTGAACATCTCTAAGGAGCCTCGACCCGTATTTAAACTGCATCCAAGCAAGGCGGCCAAAATTGATATGTCTAGCGCCCTATCACTATCCCTCGTGGAGTGATGTTTGAAGATGTTCGATCTTATATCCATTGCAAAATCGAAGAACTGGGAGCTAAAGCAATCAAGAAAGAATACAAGGATATGTGCATCAATCGAGTGTTGAAAGACGAGCACAAACATCTACATGAGAAGGGTTTAACTTGTGCAGTGGACATTCCCACTGAATTCCATCCCGACTGGTTTCGCTATGTGATAAGCAGAGTGCATGATCGATTCATATGGCTGGAACGACCACACAAGATTTCGCAGACAATGATTCACAGGGTTACCGGTTTTCGAGCACAAGGTTTGGAATGTACATTGAGAACGGTGGCTACTCATTTGGTCACTGAACTAACCAAATCGAAACAAGACAGTAGAGCAATTACAATCGATCATACTGTAGACAAGGAAGTTCGTTTTGCATCCATGGTGATAGGTTACAGAGTTTACCAGTCTAGTCGAGTTAACAGTGTGCCTGGTGGTGCTAATGATGTTGCCTATCAGATTGTTAAGGATGAATCTAATTATGATCTATGTGAGATGATCAGAAGCCAGTTCTTGACAAACATGGAAAGGATAAAGAGAGACAAGAGACAATCATTCAAGTATGGTGCCCTACCGGTATGTATGTTTTTCTATGTTCAAATATTCTTCCCCGGTAGAGGAAATGTAACATGGTCAAAGGACAAACCGGTAATTATACAGATAAGTGAATTCAAAAAGGAGTTAGGTAATAACTTAAATAATGTCATGTGGGTTTATTTCAAAGATTTCCAGTCTAGAATGCGTAAACGAGAAAAGATTCCAGTTAGCATTGTAGAGAAGTACAAGAATGATATTTGTTTCCTAGTAGATACTGATTCATGTATTGCGCAAGCAGTGGAACCTAGGACATATTGGATTCCTCCTAAGGGTTATGAAGTTGAAGATAATTTAGTAACTTTGCATGTTTATGAGTTGTTGTCAAAACCCTTTGACAAACATGCACAAAGATTTGGAACTTATGATGAAGCAGTTTTTAAAATTCAAAAGGAATTGAAGAAACCGGTCATTGAAAGGAAAACAAGGAGAATGGTATCTAACCTAGAGCAAAAGTTTGGAAGTAGTGATGCAGGAACATCTTGCACTGCAGCAACCGAAACTGAAGCTAAGAGCAAACAAAGAAAACCAATTGCTAGTGAAGTTTAATCTCAAGGGGAATCATCACGGAAGAAAAGTCAAGACATTTCTACTCCAAAGAAAACTTACAAGAAGAAGAGAAAATCCACAGAGGTAAAGGATGTTCAGAAGGAAACTGATGAAGAAAGGGCACAATCAGACAAGGATGCCTCTGAAATGAAGAGTGGTGAAACAAAGAAAGCCCCTTCCACTGATGATATTGCAAAAGGTTTTGTGAACAATGGTAGACTTGGTACTGTTGGTAGAAGATACACTTTGTGGAGTGATGAAGTGAAGAGGAAGATAGAAGATGCAATTTTGTATCATTTTCACAAATTTTGCAAAACACCTTTAGAAATTCATTCTTGCATCCCTAATGAGTCATATAAGTTGATTGATGCTAGATGGAGCGCTGCATTACAAATGGATAGAGAGATTATGGAAAGAGCACTAATCCAAGTGCAACCTGAGTTGTGTGCTGAAGATGCAAAGATAATGATTACTGCTCACAAGCATAAATTCAAAATCAAGAGCACAGCAACTAGACTTCTAATTGATGACACACAGAACGTACATAATGAAACTGTTGAGACATGGAAGAAGATAATACAGATAAAGGAGGTAGCAGCACAAGAAGATCAAGTTCAAGCGGAATCAAATGAACCAATGCGAGGAGATAATACATTTTCTGTAGATCAGTTATACGGGAATGTTGTTCTTGATGTTTCTAACTTAGTGAAGAACATTGAACACAAAATATCAGTCTATCACAAACAGGTGGTGATGAGATTGAAATTGTGGACATAACAGGCAAAGAGGATTCATCCTCACCATTGCCTATGGAACATATAGATGAAATGATTTTTGAGAGGGAAGAGGAGAAAGTTGTAGAGAGTAAGCAGGAGGAGACTCAAAAAAAGATTGAAGAAGAACCTTGGACTAAAAGGAAATTAAGTCCTGGAGAAACAAGTGTAAGGAAGAGACATCGCAGAAGAGGAAGAAGAGGAAGTTGATGAAGAAGAAATACCGACCACACCAATCGATATATCCAAATTGAAACCTAAGAAATTGATGAAATTTTCAGAAGAGTTAAGGACAAAAGCTATAAGAGACAAGGTGAGATCACAGAAGGAGAAGACAAGAGTTTTAAGGCAAGCTAGAGACATTCTGGCTGAGTTAGTGCCTGAGGTTGAATATGATGAAGTTGATACTCCTATTGATCAGATGGATAGACTTGTAAAGGCAATTCTAGATCAAGGTTTAGATTTGCAATCAGCTGCAGTGAAGCTTGCACAGGAAAACTTGGAAAAGAAGATGAAAGGTAAGTTGTAATGACCCGAACCGGGTCTTTCCCAAGTTTCCACAAAAATATCTCGTATAGATTTAAACATTTAAACACATACAATAAACCATTGATTCGATAACAATAAACCAGCAAATATCCCAATAAAACCCTCAGCAAATATTATTGGGTAATACAACAGCAATACAATAATAATGGGATTTCCGCAATCCAGAATTTGAACTTCAATATTCAACAGTAATATCAAATGATAAGAAGAACCTGTGAATACAATGGCGAACTTTGTTGTGAATCCGCACCGGAGACGAACTGGGGCTACGTCCAATCCTCCTCTAAGCCAAAAGGGTTTCCGTCCTCATGACTGTATTTGAAAGCTGAAAGCTTCCTGATATCTCCAAGGGATAAAATATCATATCAAAACTAAGCATTTTTTATTTTTCAAATGAGCCTTCAATCCTTCTTTTAAAGCAATGGTTGTGACTCTTCAGTTTCTCCTCTCTGTCTTTTCATATTCTCATTTAAAGTCACTTTTTAAATAAATATAACCGTTGGTTATAAAGTGACATAATAAAATAAAGTGAGGAATCTTCTTGCATTAAAACGGAGGACCGAACGAACTCGGATGGAGACGTGTGATAGTTTGTCGGAAAGCTCTCGGCGAGACACTCCGAGTCCACTACTGAAATGCCAGGAACACTGAGTTCTTCCTACTTACTATAAATAGTAAGCACCCTGGAAACCCTGTGGAAACTGATCCAATTGGCCTGAAACTGAAAACACCTAGGCCAAACACCCCTCTGATCCTCTGCCAAACCTCGGTTAGCCCACCGGACCATGATGAAAAGGCTAACTATAAGGCACGAGATAATGTGCCCAAAAGGGGACATTACAAATCATCCCTTCCCGGAGATTGCTTGCCCTCAAGCAATCAGTATCTGCATGTTGCGATCATAATACCTGGATCCCAAACCAACCTCAGGGAAACTGCTCCACCAACCTATCATGTGAAACTGAAACAGATATTATGCCCTGGCCTGTGAAGCCATTCACACAGCAACAAAACAACAACTAATCTAATGTCAAGATCACAAATCACTGCAGGATCAGTCATACCAAACTGCCCTGTGTCGCCATCATCTGTGAGAAAGTCCTCAACCCAACTAAGAACCTCACGCCAACTGAGATCACTAACACCTCTACGGTCAGATGCAGGGAGAAACCAAACCTCACACCAATCGACTCCCTGAACAAATACCAACCGCAAGTACGTCCCTCCTGGATCCCATAAGCAAAAGGGCCATCCATCTCCCCAACTGGCTGAAAAATCCTAAGGCCTGATGCCCTACTGAGTGAATCACCAGAAATGTCCAATTGCCATAACACTGCCCCTCTAATCTGTCGCCTGAACTGGAAACTGTACTGAAGAGGCAAGATACGCAGAATGTCGGACGAGGCTTCCATCTGCAAGCGAGGAAGCATACCAAACCAATCACTCACCCCACACCTCTGCAATAATCAGGAAAGAAAGTTCTCCGTAGGTGGGCTGAATGGAAAACCAAATGCATCTCATATAATGTGGCCAACATGCAATGCACTAACTAGCTCTACTGGAATTCCTGAATCAACATAAGGATTCCATATTTGTCTCTCAGTACTCGGAGTCATACAGTGTATACCATGCTGTGAAAAATTCACCCCAATAAGCATAATCATCATACCAAGCTCGATAACCCCGTACTGAATAAGCTCTACCCAAACATCATCATCATGCCTAAAATGTGGTGATAGAATTACCATAAGCAATGGATGAATCAGTATGATAATGTAGAGGAGTCGCCGCTGTGTGGAAAGAGGAATGATCCAAAGGATGCTCGCCAACATGAGACATCACACCATCAACGAGAGGTAGTGTAAGGAACGACATATCACTCATCATACCACAAGACATAACTGCCCATCCTGGATTGTTGGTGTAAAACCCACAGTGCTCAGCAACTGAGCTCATCCCGCTACTCCAACCTGGTGACCAAGATTCACCTCTAATAGCTGACCCTGGGTCTCAAATTTTGTAATCGACCTCATCCTCGTCATGGGGATAGGAAATACCTTCCTCATCTAGCTCAAAGAAAGGATTATCAAATATCAAATCAGCATCCATCTCAAACAAGAAATTGTCAATCGCCTGAAAGTTATCTAACTCATAAGGAAACTCTGGAAAATCCAAAGATCTTTTGGGACAGCTATCCAAGTCATAGGTCTGTTGTATGTTGTCAAGCTCTTGTATCACCTCCTGAAAGAATTCGGACCTTTCCCTGTCATCTTGTTCCCTGTACTGGCTAGTGGCAACAATCTGATTTCTTGCTTCCTCAAGAGCAGAATGTGTGTGCTCCAAAGTTTCCTAAGCAATATTAAGCTCTTTGTTGAGCTTATTAGCCTCATCATCCTTTTTCCTCAACTGCTCAGCATAATTTTCTGCAACCTATAACAGGTAGGCACGATCCGACAATAAGCATAGATATTCTAATTTTGAAATCTCAAATGATGTTTTGACCCCCTGTAAATCTGTAACATAAGCTCCAATCCTTATATCACCTTGTCCTCTCTCTTTCTGAACTTTCCTATAAAGATCCTCAATAATCAAGTGAGTGCTATCATGGTGAACAAAAGCTGCAGTAATAGCATCGTTATTCACTTTCAGCTGATTCATCAAGGCATGCTTCTTATCGTTATCATTTTGAAATGCACTCTCAGATTGTTCATCCACTTCATCATTATGCATACATGATGCGCTGCTATAGAAATCACATGATTCCTCATATTCTGTAACCTGCATATTAGCTACCTCTTCTTTAGCCTCTCCATGCATTGATTCGACATTTGTTTTGCAATCCCCGGCTTCAACGGCAACCTCATAAAGCTTTTCTTCAATAACTACCTTAGTTTTTTGTTCACTTATAGGTTGATTAATGATAGCTGGAAACTCTTCATATAAATTTCTGCACCTATCTTGTGCAAGTAGATTCCGAGCCAAATCTTGATACGGTTTCTTTGCATACATGATGCGCTGCTATAGAAATCACATGATTCCTCATATTCTGTAACCTGCATATTAGCTACCTCTTCTTTAGCCTCTCCTTCATGCATTGATTCGACATTTGTTTTGCAATCCCCGGCTTCAACGGCAACCTCATAAAGCTTTTCCTCAATAATTGACTTAGTTTTTTGTTCACTTATAGGTTGATTAATGATAGCTGGAAACTCTTCATATAAATTTCTGCACCTATCTTGTGCAAGTAGATTCCGAGCCAAATCTTGATACGGTTTCTTTGCCATTAAAGTCTTGTGTTGAAGCTTTGGATGAAAGTCCATGAAACTAGAGAAGGTTAAATCTCTCTGAACCTGTGGAGGAAGTGTGTTATACTCCTCATACATGCCGAGTATTTCTGTCCTTTCATTAGGCTGTAAAAACTGGGCTAATTGTTGTTGTACCTTAGCAAGATCCTTCAGGACTTTTTCCAAACCACGCATCTTCCTAGCTAGAACCTACTTGTCTTTGCAGGTGAAGTTCCAAACTTACACTGCTCAAAATCTTCATAATAACTAGTAGCTGCCAAGGACCAGGCTCCACTCTTTGAGTATGAATTGCTAGCACCTTCCAAAAGTTTCACAACTCCTTCCTAATACCACTGTACTACTGAAACTTTGTCAAACAGTTTGCAATCGAATCTGATTTCCTCTTATTTTTCAGTTTTACTGAAATATTCCTTGCTTGTTCTGACCCAAATGCATGGTATATGTACTCAAAATCAGACTGCATCTCACAGACTTAAACTTCCATGAATTGTCTAGTGAACTCCAAGGACAAACAACCTTTCACCTCCTGAACTCGAATCACTGGAATATGCAGCCTCAAATCTTATGAAAAAGGAATTAACCCGTCCAAGGAAATGTTGAAACTACTAGAAGAAACTAATACCACTATTACTTTTGGATCTCAATATGTTGAGTTATGACCAGAAGCTTCATTCAAACCAGAAAAGATCATTAACAAGAGTGATAACAGCATGTCTATCTGAGTTTACAATAACCAACCATAAGTGGACTCAATGCTTTGTCTTTGCTATGTTCAAACAACTCCCAATGCAGTTTACGTGAATCAAACCACTCTCAGCACTCCGTTTTTAGAACAATTCTGATTAAAGGCCAGTGCATGAACGAGTCTGCTCTAGAAATCCTATTGGAGCAATGTAAATTGATACAGGAGTAATACTTTGTTATTCCCCGTGCTTATCGTTTATCAACATATAACCAATGAATTGGCTACAGGCAGTCATGCACAGAATCATAACAGAGCACAAATAATGTTATTGCAAACACTTCTATTATCAGCAAGTCCTGCCCAGAATGCCTACAGAACTGATTAAGACTGAGATTATCATTCTTGAATGTGGTTGTCTCTGCCACCGTGATGCATTCAGTTCATGCAAGTTATTCACCGTACCACAAAATTATGTCGATGGTCTAATTTCCCACCAATAAGACAACTGCCAATTTGAACCTGTCCCTGTTATCTCTTTTGCTGAGTCTGGTTAGATTGCGCAGCTATTCTTGTTAAATGACAGCGACTCCTCCATTTCTAATAGCGTTGGTTCCTAATCAACACTCTGTGCTCATGTTACCAACCCGTTAAATACATAAGCGTGCCATATTTCTCAGCTCACGTACTTGCTTGCATCCGCATATGGTATTTCCGTCTCTCTGGAATACAATCTGCAGCTACTTAGGATGCCTCCCACGACACCCTGTGAGGATTCAGTTAACACAAAGGTTGGCCCCCTGTTCAACACTCAGCGTACGGTCCCTGTGAGTGACGATGGCAGTCGCCACTTAACGCCTCGACCGCCGAGTTTAGAATGTCCAGCAGCCAATGTTTCCCAGCCCGTAATAACAGATTGGCCCATGCTGCTATTAGCGGCAGCTCTCAACTTGCACCTTCAGCGCGGGATGCTAACCACGGTTATCTCCAACCGGTTCCTCCACGCGATATTCTTCCTGTTCACACCACGATACTTGCCTTCTCATATTTCGATTAAACTTATACACAGGAACCCAATAAATGATTGGTTGATTAATTTTGTTGAAATGACACTCATAACTTTAGACAATCGGAATATTGATGGGCCCCACATATTAATTTCCACTTATATTGTGCCTAACAATATTAAAATAATCACCGCAACATTCAAAGTGTATTGACACCAGACTTTATTGAAACAAACTCAGCGTTAATTCCCAGCACCGAGCTTGAAGCAGAAAGCCACTCCCATGAATTAGAAAATGCGGTTGTTTAACTTTGCCAAACCTTGGAAGAATTAAATCATCGGACATGGCCCCACATTAGTCACAATAAAGATCTATGCTAAAAAGAAGAAATAATCTCCAGCCCTGGGAGAATAGAAAAAACCATGGCTCCCAAGGTTACAAAACCACACTTCTCTAAAAATGCCTTCGCACCCCTCTAATATAATTTCTCAGAAATGCTGATAATATAATTTCTCCTTGTGCAATCTGATAAAAAACTTCCTGGAAATTTGTTTCTGAATAAACTCCACAGGCTAGCAGGAAAACCAGCTCTGATACCACTGTAATGACCCGAACCAGGTCTTTCCCAAGTTTCCACAAAAATATCTCGTACAGATTTAAACATTTAAACACATGCAATAAACCATTGATTCAATAACAATAAACCAGCAAATATCCCAATAAAACCCTCAGCAAATATTATTGCGTAATACAACAGCAATACAATAATAATGGGATTTCCGCAATCCAGAATCTGAACTTCAATATTCAACAGTAATATCAAATGATAAGAAGAACCTGTGAATACAATGGCGAACTCTGCTGTGAATCCGCACCGGAGACGAACTGGGGTTACGTCCAATCCTCCTCTAAGCCAAAAGGGTTTCCTTCCTCACGGTTGTATTCGAAAGCTGAAAGCTTCCTGATATCTCCAAGAGATAAATATCATATCAAAACTAAGCATTTTTCAAATGAGCCTTCAATCCTTCTTTTAAAGCAATGGTTGTGACTCTTCAGTTTTCCCTCTCTGTCTTTTCATATTCTCACTTAAAGTCACTTTTTAAATAAATACAACCGTTGGTTATAAAGTGACAATAAAATAAAGTGAGGAATCTTTTGGCATTAAAACGGAGGACCAAACGAACTTGGATGGAGACGTGTGATAGTTTGCCGGAAAGCTCTCGGCAAGACGCTCCGAGTCCACAACTAAAATGTCAGGAACATTGAGTTCTTCCTACTTACTATAAATAGTAAGCACCCTAGAAACCCTGTGGAAACTGATCTGATTGGCCTGAAACTGAAAACACCTAGGCCAAACACCCCTCTGATCCTCTGCCAAACCTCGGTTAGCCCACCGGACCATGATGAAAAGGCTAACTATAAGGCACGAGATAATGTGCCCAAAAGGGGACATTACATAAGTTGATGGAGAAGATTACCACAGATAGGAACAAATTGTTAAATTTGATAAAGGAAGTTAAGACTACATTGACTGAGGCAGGTCAATTGTTTACCAAAGATCCAAGAATCCTGATTTTGTTCAAGATTTGGAACAAAGCAAAGCTGAAGCACAGAAGGAGTTGGAGAACTTAAGCGGTCAGCTTGATCCATTGTCAAGTTCAATCACTACTTACAGTAGTCAGGTCAAGCAAATTTTACACAAGGTTAAGCAGATTCAGAGTGAGCAAGAGAAGAGAATGATCACTCTACTGTAACTTCAATCAACCTTATCCCCGACAGTAGGTGCATTGGAGTAAATAGTTCAAACTCTCTGCTGAACACTATAATTCAATCTTTGCCTGTTTATCCTATTTCACCAAGCTATGAAGAGGAGGATATAGTGGGTTGGACACAAGTCACTAATTGGAAAGATGCTCCAAGGAAACAGTCCTTAAGCTAGAAGGTTCTTCATTTCTCATAGGAAAAAAGGTGAACCCTCATTTTGCAGGTCATGTCTATTATATTTTTTGATTGTAGGTTATTTGCCTGCTAGACCCTCTTGGAGCTGCTTTAGCAGGTGTATTGTTTATAGTTTTGAAAGTTTTTTTGTTGTAGTTATTCGTTGGGGACCCATGATAGATCCCTAAAATTGCATCTTAAAAATAATAATAACTTCAAAGATATAGAAAAATAAAATATATCAATATAATAAATATAACAAATAAACTCAAAGACACAGCTGATTACTCAAAATTTATAGTGTTGATAATTTATGCCCATTAGAATTCTTTTGTAATCGTCAAGGAAATTATTGATTCCTCAATAGACATCTGTTTAAACAAAGCAGAACCACAGGCTTTCTTTAACCAACCAACTCTTATTTGATTTAAAAGACCTCCATTCCATATTTATCGGATCTCTTTAGATCAACTGAATCATGCCTGTTGATGTTTAGTGGCAGGAATTATCTTTTCCATGAGTGACTCTTCATTTCATCTTCTTTGTAACTGACTCTTTGCCTAAGTTCGCCTCAATCTAAAGCGGCATATTCTTGGACAATGAAGGGTCAAGTTGGAGAATAAATATGTCAAGGAGGACTTAGTAAGAAGAACAGATTGAATGGCCGTGTGTTTGGCAAAATTGTAATTCAGACTTCTGTATCTGCATAATAAAAGTGATGTTATTGTGTAGCTGGGTTTTTCCCCTCAAGTTGGAGGGTTTCCCCAGGATAAATGTTGTGTCTTATTGTTTCTTATTTTTTTATCTTTTGCTGCTTATTTTCATTCCTGGTATAAAAACTTTAACAATGCCCTTGCCCCATTATTCACAACCTTCGAAGCCCATAAAAAATTTGCAAGATGTATGCGGCAGATTAAGCCCAGGAAACTGTACTACTGAATGCTATGCAGAAAACGAACACAATATAGAGTTTTTCAAGACATCCTGCTTCTGGTATTTGAAGTAACATCCTGTTTTGTTCGAAAGCATTTTCTTAAAATTCTTCCCTCCCTAACCACTTACATTATCTGCATTGCAAACTACATGTCTTTTTTATTTGCTGACACTTCCCATTTCCAACTGTGTTAAGCACATAACCAGTATTGGGCGACGATGGAATACCCTAGTCTGCCCTCTTTCCAAGTCCAAACTTCTGCAAAATGATTCCCAACAAAATAAATTGTTGAAAATCAATATCAATGATTTTTTTAAAAGATGGGATTTCTATGCAATTTAAACATGAAAATATATTGAAAATCACAGTCAATGGTTTTTAAAAAGAGAAGGGGGAATCATCCACAGGACTGATTCACAAGAAATCAGGTATAATCGGAATTTTTCAGAGATTTTTGCTTCTATATTTTATACTAACCTAGGTTCTTTTCTTTCAATTATCTACTTAATGTAAACTAATCGGAAGCACAAATTGATATACAACAAAATTCAACACTTTGCTTTCAGAGCATTAATTAAATTGAAGTGATACTAAGCTAGGAATTGACTATGTGTAGAAGACCATTGTCTTCTAAATATGTTGAAAACAGATGATGAATAGCTGGGCTGGAAGACAAGAAGTTCAGCTCTGCAAAATTCCAGCTTTATGTCATCAGTACAGGACGACTTACAGGACCCTAGCCATTGGAGTAGACAAAACTACAATAAGATGCTAAAATTGAGCATAGGCATTGAAGCCAACACAGACACCACAACAAGGCCATGGAGATCCTTTAAGAAATGCTGGAACAGGGCACTGAAATCAGGCTTCTTTGCAATTTGCAAATTGATTGGACAAAAAAATTTGGGCGCCAAAGTTTTATTTCCTGGGCTTCCAAAACTTCTGACAGATGTTTTCTCTGATCTGTTGGTTACAAAAATACTCTTAGATTCTTTGTATCTATCACATATCTCCTACTATGCAAACTTCAAGATAGGGGGCAAGAAGGAAGGGTTTGGCTTTATGGGAGACTACTCAGTCAATCCCCTATTTAGTATTTCCGACCTTAACTCGGCGATAGGTAAGAAAATGATCTGCACAGAACTGAAACGGAAATGTGGTATGTGTAGATTATGTGATGAAAACAAAAAATCCAAGGGGGGCTACACTATGCAAAATAGTGTGTGTGAATAGAGGGCAATAAGGAAATGGAGAGTTTGAATTGATCAGAGATAGATTTAATGGGCAAGTATGAGACTAGAGGTGATAATGTGTATGAGGAGATAATAGTGAAAATTGAAATTAAATGGAAGGGGAATATTGGAAACAATGCATGGCAATAGAGAAGGAAAATGGGAAGGTTAATGGAAGATCAACAATGGGCAAAGGTGAATGCTAGCAAGGATGAAAATCTGCAAAATGTGCTTTGAATTTGGGGTCTATGACCTCTTAGCTTGCTGTTAAAGAAGAAAACTTAGTAAGAAGAGAAAATTTAGTATCAGGATGCTTTTGTAAGTGTTGTTACATTCAAAAGGAAGAATAGTGGTGTTTTATTTCAAATTAAATTCAAAGACAGTCTGAATCCAGATTAAGGTATTACTAGTGTAAGGATTCTGGTATCTGAACTTAGAATCAAATAAAATGAATTTGACTCTAGCATTCGAATGCAAGTTGTCCTCTCTGGTGTTTAAATATAATTTGTCCCCACATTGAATTGTGTTCCGAAACTTTCAAATTTGAATTTAGGTCTGAAATGAGGTTTGGAGGTCATGATGAATCAGTCCAAAACAAGAAATAAGGCTGAAAATCAAGGCAAATGGTCCTAGAACACACCTACGTTAATGATAACTAGAATGAGTGAAAAAACATAAGGCAAAGATTGCAAGGTAGGCAATTTCCAACCTTACACAAACACCACAGCCTCAATATTCCTACACCTCAAGCAGTGTTACATAAGTGCTGGAAAGATCACGGAGCTTTACTCAAGAAAATCTTTTTTTCCCTTCTGTACTTTTTCTAATTATTTCCTAGCTTCAGAAAAGCTTTACAAAAAATGGTTTCCTATTGCTTTTCAACCTCTTGTTCATTTTCAAATTAGAAATGATCACCTAGGATTAAGTTATTGCTTTTTAAATACATTTTCAATATGAGTAATGGTGAAATTGGCATGCCAATGTCAATCTCCATTTACTTTGGGCCCATTTTAATTGAATGACTTAATACAATTAGACATAGTTTGCAAACTCTGTGAGTACTCTCTGAGTTTGTGATGTCCCCTTTCTGAAATAGGATTTAATAATAAATAATAATAATATTCAAATATAAAAAGAATATAAATATAATTTAAATTTAAATATAATTAAGTTTAATGAATGGTCAAAAGGCATGAAATGAAAAGACGTGACTCCCTCAAACAGGAGATATAAAAGGGAGATGAGAATTTCATTTGGAAAGGGGCGAGGAGAAAAGAAGAAAGAAGGGAGCATGGGAACAAAGGAAGGAGTAATGGAATAAGATTGGAATGGGAAGAATTGATGAAGGTTTGTGACTTTCAAAAGGGGTAGTTATGAATGGTTGTGACTCTTTCAAAGGGCATAAAGGATGAAGAGTTGTGACTCTTTCAAAAGTAGTTATGAAAGGTTGTGACTCTATCAAAGGGCATAAAGGATGAAAGGTTGTGACTTTTGGAAAGGGTTGCAATTATGAAGGGTTGCGACTCTTCTAAAGGGTTGTAATTATAAAAGGTTGTGACTTTTCAAATGGGTTGTAATTATGAAGGTTTGCGACTCTTCAAAAGAGGGACAATTATGAAGGGTTGTGACTCTTGCCAAAAATCAGACTTGATGAAGAGGTGTGACCTCTCCTTCATATGGGTAGTAAAAGGGACAAGGATTCATTTGAAATGGGCACCCAAAAAGGATGAAGGAAATAAAAAGGAAATAAGAGTTTGTTATGTAATCAGAAAGGAGAATCAGAAATGATTTTTTATTCATCAAGAGAATGAATTAGAAATCAGAGATTATTAATGGCAATTAGTACTCATTCGAGGATGAGAATTATTATTTATAATCTATGCTCAATGAATCATATAATACTGGCAAGTATCATGTAACAGCAAAGCATGCTGTAATTTAGATATGATCCAATTCCGATTCACAGAATATTATATCCGAATCCTTTTAGGGATAAAGAACCATTATATGGTCTAATATATTTATATATGATATATATATGTTAATAATAATGAAATCAGAATTTTATTTACTTAGATATGATATATATCTGTTAATCACTCACTAACACCGTTAAGATGATAAGTTGGGGTAAGGACATAATCACGAAACCTTGAGAGAGAAGTCCCAAGATAGGTATGAATATGTGTTCCATAAACCTTGAGGGAGCCTAATTGTAGATTGGTGTCCAAGTGCCCTAAGGACTGGTAAATCCCCATCCTTCTTAAGTTTGATGTTCAAGACAAAAGTAAGTTAGTGCTTAAGTATGTATTATGAATCATTAATTGATTTAAATGCATAGTGATGCATGTTAATCATTGGGAATTGGCAGCCTCCAAGCAGCAAACATTACAAATTGCCATTTCAAAGTGCAATCCAAACCCTAGTTGGGACTTTTAGGGTAAATTAAGTAAAGTCCAAGTTGGGGACATTACAAATGGCAAAGCTTTGATCCTGCCATCCTGCAGGTTAAAAGATGAAATAAGGAATCATTCTAGTCAATAAGAAGGAATCTAACAATGCGTGTATTGTGTATGCTCCGTGTCTTCATACACATGTATGCTTTGTGTCTTCATGTATTCATGTGTATATTTTGTATTCTCAAGTGTATGCTCCATGGGTGATTCTACTTTGGTTCATCTAGAATAAGAAAATAACTAGAGTGAACCCAATTATATGAGTTTACTAGCAAGGTTTGTCAATTCGAAATCCGTTTTGATGCCATTACCGAGAGAAAATATGGCACAGAGGAAGCAGAATAATTTTACATAAAATAATGTCGTGCTTCTCACTTTTTCATATCAAATACATTACATATATATAGGATTACATATCCTATATTATAGGATAGCTCCTGAACAACTTTTCTAAATATAATGAGTTGTTTTAACAACTCATCATATAATAACAACCAATTACATTGACAGTAGAATGATACGTGAGTTATTCTTAAAACTCACTTTTTATTTTAACATACCACACAATATTAATCTAATTGACCACACTAATAATATTAAGTTGTTTTTCAACAACTTAATATTTATTATACTTATGATACTGATTTTAACACCTATGTGAACACTAATTCCCAACCCCACTAGTGTGAACATGGGGTGAAAGTACATCACAATATTAGATGACCACGCACATTAGTTCATCAAATGATATAAGCTATGAGTAGCAGTAGTGGAACTAGCCTCACTATGCTTACTATACTCTCATCCAAGGATAGGGACAAACACATCTACCCATGGAACCAAGTATAGGGACTAACACATCTATCCAAGGTCTTACATCAAATTTGGATAGGGACAAACACATCTATCCAAGATCAAGGTTATGAACATGGACATACACTTCTGTTCACAACAATTATGATTGGGGGCAAACACATCCAATCATAATCACCAACTCTTGTGACTGGGGACAAACAAATCCAATCACTTCACTACCTCGTGAATGGGGACAAACACATTCATTCACTAACAACAAAGAAATGTAATTTGGGACATACACATCCAACCACAATACAAAAGTTTGAGAACCAAGTCCTCGTTATCATGTATGCAACCACCATTGTAGATTATTGCCACTCTAATCACAAATGATGTGAGACAGTTGTTGCTACCACCTGGAAACAGATCTTGGCTTTAGTCATTTTGGCACAAGTTGTTTTGTCACTAAAACAATTTTGCGACCCCGTTGCTAGTGACTCACAGGAGGTCGTTGAGTGACCTCCAACCTCCTGTGCCTCTGACCTCCAATGGATTTGTTACTTAGAAAATTTGGATTTTAAGGCTCATTTCGTCAATTGCGAGGAAATAATATCTCCCCTCCATAAAATGGATGTCATGTACAAGTGAGAGTGCATCCAATTACAATAATTATTTTTGATAATTTTTTACACTTTTTGCATTTTGATACAACAAATAAAGACCCGTGAAAAAAATACCCTAATCTAAACAAAATAATATAGCTTGACTTTAAACTAAGATACAAAATATCTTTATTTGAACGAATAAGGAATTTTGAAACTTTAAACATTATCAACCTACCACAATTAACTCTAATTTCCAATATAATATAAAGCTATTACCCATCTTATTGAGGGTGGGTTTATAACTTTATAGTGTGAAAGGAGACTTGTGAAAGAGCTAATACGTCTAGCTGGGTACTAAAACATGAATTGATCTATAACTGGGATTATTCAAGGATATTCAATCTGCAATTAATTCATAGGTGATTACAAGGGGCAAAGATCATTCTAGGAAATTTTTATTTGGAGGATAAAATGAGCACATTGCATCAGAACCATATAGACAACCTGCATGCTTGAAAATGTTTTGGTCATTCACTCAAAATTGTAGACCCGACCCAAATAGGTGGTTGACCTAGAAGATTTTGACCCTTGTGATCTGGGAACTCCCCTAAGGTGTTTCTAAACACCACTTTGACAGAAAGAGACACGAAGAAGGTGAAAGCAAAGAAATTTCTGCACTGCTGCCTGCCAAATCACTGCAGCAGACTACAGTTTTGTCCCGCATATCAAGTCATTCCCCGCATATCAAGTCATTCCCATGGTGCTTGGGTTTGATCCTGAAGGACGGCCCACAGAGAAATCTCAGACTGTAAATAACCCAAGACATTCATCAGACTATGAGTATTGGATTTTGTATCTTGTCAACTGAACTCTATGCAACATCAGCATCAAATATTTCATTTTTGTTCCCAAAGCTATGTACCTCCATCCATTGCATTTAATTTCCAAAAATGACATTTCAGTTTAAAAAATCCTAGCAGAGAATTTAAATCTAGTTAAATGTGTGCTTGTTGTTTGTATTTATTAATTAGCCTAGATTTGTCAAAAGGATTTTATTTACTATTATACACACACACACACACACAAACCCTGAATCTGAACCAGCAACTTAGGGTATAATTCACCTTCAGTGTTGAACTTGGGTATTTTAGACACCAATGTGCCAGCAATTGGAGAGTTCATCATGGAAAGCCAACAGACCTCCACAATATTTTTAGGAAAATCTTAAAACATCTCAGGGTAGAATGCAATCAAGCGTCAATTGGAGAGAAAGTTTGCTATTAAAAATCAATTTTTTATCAGTTGCATCTACATAAACAGACCACTTTTGAGAAGAAAGAATCGAGGAAAATATCCGCCAGGTTTAACTTTCACTTCACTATTGAAGAAGTTGAAGCAGTGGCTTATAAACCCCAACTACCTACCAGTGTCAAAGGTTAATAACTCCCTCTATGTTTCTCTTTCAAGAAAAGCCATTGTTCAAAATTTGGCAGTTTCACAGACCTTGCCTGCTCTTGATGAGGAAAAGAATTTGACTGTAATACATGACAGCATCGCAGCTACCAAAGATAAAAATTAGGAAACCTGGCTATTACAGAATATTTGGTTGACTAGAAAGACCATCTGGTGAAGGTCGCTTCATGAGAGGAGCCTAACATGCACACTCTTCATCTTCAATTTACGATGATAGAAAGGAGTTTTATCTAGAGAAAAAAAATTGTATGTAAGCAGTTGAGACTGGTTGTAACAGAGGATTATTGATTTTTTATTTATCATTATTGAAATTGTGCAAACTGGTTGAAAATCACTTTAACATGGAAAATGGGTTGACTTCGAAAGAGGGCGGCTCGCCTGTGAGCTTGAAGTAATTTGACTATTGTTGTATTCAGATCAGAATTCCGCTGTCTTTATTCTGACATAACTTCCAGTGCGAGAGAAGAATTTCATGCACAAGCATGTTATGTAGCCCATTTATTTGATTTTCATGCCAAACTTTATAACATTAGAATTATTGAAATGGTTAGGTATATCAAAGAGGTGATCAGCCATCCCTCGCAGTTATATGTATTTCATAGGGTTCCTGCATAATATTCTTTCACAACTTTTGTTTCCCTTGCAAACTTTCTCCAGCATACATCTGAATTGTCATCAGTGTTCCATACAGAAAGTGACCAAGTATTTTTTTGACATACAATAATAATACAGTGTTTTTATTTCCGTCACCTGAATTGTCATGCGTCTTGATAGAAGTGCTTTGTCTCTAGCATGCACCGTTGACAACAGCCGTCTCGGCATCTTTTGCTACCATCTCAAAAGTGGGTAGAGTTTGTATCCTACCCAACTACAACCCTGTCGTTCGCTACTTGATAATTCATACAGATATCATCTTTTCCTGTTGTTGGCTTCCCATACTTGCTAAGGAAACCATGTTACGTAGGTTTCTTCCATGTGGCTTCATGGAGCATCATATGACCTTTTTAAATCTGCCATAGATTTTCGGATATGAGGACAGATCGACTAAATTCAATTAACTTCTACGTACATATCTCTCGCGCGACAGATTAAAAAACAGGATGTTTCCCTGTTCATTTATTGATAGATTAAATTGGTTTGGAAAAAAACCTTATCCGTGGCCCAAATTTTAGAGTCTCAATTGACTGCGCTGCCATAAAGTCACGCTACATTATCTGCTTGGCAATGCAGGACTAAGTGCCTAGTGCTATCTGGATCCCTTAATAAAAGGTTATTCAATAAAAAGGGCTAGCTTGTAGTGTGTGTTTATGCCAAGAGAAAGATGAGACAAACGTATGCAATACAATCAAAACCCATAGATTGCTGTAGGAAATTGGGGGCGAGGAAAAGCTAGTCTTTAATATAGCAATGTACTTTTGGGGATTGACCTCCGTGCAAAGAGATCCAGATGGAAAGAGAACACTCAAGAAAACCCTATATTTCAAAAAAAAAATCACGCAGAAGAAGAATTAGAGGTGAGAGGAGAAAAGGGGAATACCAGGGAGGCGTGGCGAACGAGACAGGGAGGTGCGATATTACAGTGGCGAAAGGCGCTCCCATGAGGGTTGGGTGGCCGCTCCTTCACACTGCTGCCGCTCGCTTCATCACCCTCATCCAAACTATTCTTGTTCTTCTCATTCTCCCTCCCATCAATCATTTCTGTGTAGAAAAACATAAAACTTCTTAGGAACAGATTGCTAAGACAAAACCCAGTTCTTTTAACTAAGGAAACAAGTGGCTTACTGCTTCGTTTTCCTGTTTCGTCTTCCACCGCCCTCGCACTAGTCTTGTGTCAAGTCATTTTATGCACTTGCAACTTTTTCCTTCCTCGTCCTCCGCCTCGTATAATTATTAGTCCAGCCTATTTATAGGCTGAGACTAATGTTTTCAAGTGATTTATAGCTATTAGTTTGCCTTAAAAATTGTGCCTTTGCAAAATATTAAACATGATTTCCAATGTTTAAAGTGCC
>MU223064.1:223848-269777 GCA_018584345.1 Thuja plicata | reverse complement strand
CTAATCTTACTACCATCCTTGAATCAACCTCCTTCTTAGACTATCAATAGGATTTAGGTAAGACCGATGCTACTATCATGAGTCAACCTTCTAGTAATCTGTTAGGATATACCTCAATTACAAAAGACTGTTAAGTCCTGCTTTGTTAAGAGACTTAATGTTTCAATGGTTAAACTAAAACACAATGACCTATTTTTGATGCAACTTTGGATTGCATATATTCATATCTATTTACGTACATTACCTTTCTGATCAATGTATCAATTCTAATCCTTTGTTCTTCATTCTTTCTTCTCTATGATGTTGTGCTTCACTGTGTGTCGGTGTCTACAGAATTCTTAATCTCTTCCCTTAGCTTGATTGATCAGGACTGTATGAAGTTTAACCTTCATTAGTTTCTCTTCAGCATCTTCTATCAATTCACTCCCCCATGTATCTGAGTGTATTTTGAAATGAATTATACTTTTCTCTTATATAGACATGATATTCCTTAATTCTTGGTTCTTGATTCTTGATTCTTGGCGTGAAAAACAATCCAGCCAAATTAATTTTTGGCTTTAACTCCTGATTTATCTCATAGTTATCTTCTTTCCAGCTGTGTAAATCATCTTTAAATCACTTACTTAACTATGGTCGAATAAAACAAATAAAACAACTAGTTAAGTCTATCCTTAAGCTCTGCCAGCTAGATATTTTGTCATTTTCTAATCTCTCTGTTATGTCGGTCAATTCTGCAATTCATCGCCGGTGACAACTGCCAGTTCCATCGGTACAACTTTCAGTTAGCTTCAGGATCTCCGTCCATCGGGCATCATTGGATCTTGCTCATCAGACAACATTGTTTTTAGCTCGTTGGGCATCCTGTGATTTTGCTTCATCGGGCAACACTGTCTTCTGCTCGTCGGGTATTACTGTGACTTTATCTCTATCTTTACCGATGATGTGCACTCCACCGGTGTAGTCTGTCACTTGGTGAATACTTGACTTTTATGCATTGCTGAAAGCATAACCTTTGTTCCATTGATTCTCTGAAGTCTTTGGCATTATGTATATGACCATTCAGATGATATCAAGTTGTCATTAATGACAATACAAACCATTAACTGATTTAATGTCTTGCATCATTTTTAACTTAACATTATCAAACATTCAATCAGTTATATGTCATCACTAAAGTTATTAGTCCTCTTAGTATATTGCTCAAATAAATAAATCCTAATGCATAATATGATGTATTACAAAAATTGAACTAAGAAAATCAAAATGGAAGAGCTTAAAACAAACAAAGCCCATAACACTTTCCAAATTTAGAGCAAAAAAGCACTCTAGAATTTGTATGGGAAAGGAAATATTCTCCTTACCACAGAGAATATTCCTTTCCCAATGTACTCCCTCTCTAATTAAATTTGAATCATAATTCCCCTAACATAATCATGTTATTACTCCTAAATTCTAGATTTAACTTACTTTGCTTTTACCTTTTTCTGTGGGCCCCACCTTTACCATACTATTTACCCTTTTATCTCCTTGCTTGGGCGCCACTTTGCAAGGTTGTAAAATAAATTAAAATGTTTAAGGGGGCTGCACTACTCGGGTTATGCGTCACCCTTGTTGTCACATCTTTCTAAGCCCTGACATGTCTTTTCCAAAGTCAACCCTTCTCCTTGCCATGCAAGATCTTCACTTGGGAGAATGGGAATTTGTGGTGGGCCCTAGAAAATCCCATCATCCTCCTTAAAAAAAATCATGCCCTCCTTGCTGTCATATTTCAAGGCATGCAAAATTCTTTGCATAGGATGGGGATAGGTTGGTGCCCCCCCCAAAACAAGTCATGTCAACCTGCACTTTCCCATGGGAATTCGATCCCCCTCTGCATTTTGAACTTTGTGGTGGGAAATGATAGTTTAAGAAGTTAGTAGATTAGTTAGGTTAGGGGATTATTTGATAGATAGATTAGATTAGTAAGCAATTAGTTGATAAGTTTAAGTTAGTTAATTAGGTCTTTTTCTATATTGTTTTTAATTCTCAATTTGGTAGCATTTTATACACATAAACTAATTCAATGATGTAGCATAAATCATTAGGTTAATAACTTTAGTGTTTTGAAGATGGATGGATTTATTAACATGATTTAATTTTAATTGGTATTGAAACAACTTATTAATATAATAATTAATCATTTTAAATGGATCCTTAACGTTAGTTGTTTAGGTTATTTTAAAATTGTGAGATTTGTGAATTAAATTAATCGAGATTTTGGCCTAAAATTTTGGTTAGTCTATTAGAGAAATGGATTTACTCAATTTATTCAAATGTATAGTTAATGTTAATTTTTATTTTATTATAAAAAAAAGAGATTATGTTACTCTTGTGTTCAAGGGGTTAGGGGTTATGCTCAATTTCAATTAAAAGCTAATTTAAATTTTGTATTAGAGGATAATTTAATCATCTTATTAAAGGTTAATTTAAAGTTGTTTTGCGAAGGGATTGATGAATTAGGAATGTATGTGTTTCATCAAAGGGGAATAATTTTATTACTGATGTTGGTAGGTTAGGAAATCATATTTGATTTCAGCTTTTAGATTTTAATTAATAGTTGTTTGGTATAGTGAAACTGTTATTCAATTTTAAGCATGTCAATTGATAAATGTTTCATGTTTGTGAGCTAGTAGTTAATGTTGAAAGAAAAATAGAACTAGATTTGAATGGATTCAGTTGTAATCTAGGTTAAGAGTTAAGTAAGCATTAGGTCAACCTAATTCAACATATGTTCATAACAACTAACTACCATCATAATTCTAAACATGGAATCAGAGTTAGATCAACCTGAGTTAAGTATTCTTTTAACCTGTGAAACAAGTTGATGCCCCAATTCTGCATCTGCTTGTGGCATGACCCTAATTCAGTCTGCGTATATATCTTGTAACTTGAAGGTTAACTCTACCTTGCTATCACCTTTCCAACTCAACCGTTGTTAGTTATATGTACTTATGTGTTTAAAAAAAAACTGCATATGTATTTTGCCCTAGTTTTGGGTATGACAAATTATGTATTTCACATTTCACATTTCACATTTCAAATTTCACATTTCACATTTCACATTTCACATTTCACATTTCACATTTCACAATTCACAATTCACATTTTACATTTTACATTTCACATTTCACATTTCACATTTCACATTTCACATTTCATTCATTTCACATTTCACATTTCACATTTCACATTTTACGTCGGGGTCCATTTTGGCACATTTTCAGGAGTTGAAAGTTTCATTTAGGGCTCCGAAATAAGCTTTTAGTGTTTTTTTTCCAAGTTTTTAGAAAGTCAGTTTTGTAATAAATCTAAAATTATGTTTCTAATCTCATATATTAGTTGACAATTCTTTCTAACTTAGTCGAGGGCATGTTTAGGCAAAGTCTCATCTTTTTAGGTGTTGTTTTGAAAATTACCAAAAATGGTAAAAAACAACTTTGGAAAAAACTACCAAAAAGGGTAATTTTTGGATTTCCCTGATTTTTTGGGTTTTTGGTTATTTAAGAGTTTGCAGAGAATTGTAGAAGAGGTTGGTGATGAATGCAAGATATTGAAGGTTCAAAATATGTGTTTATTTGTCTTGTAATTGAGTTTTATCATTAACAGAGAGTTGTGTGCTACATCAATTTCACATTTCACATTTCACATTTCAATCATTTCATTTTTAAAATTTCACATTTCACATTTCATTCATTTCACAATTCACATTTCAATGTCATTCATTTGAACACATTTTACGTATTTCATATTTCATTAACCCACTTCACATTTCACATTTCACATTTTATATTTCACATCGAGGTCCATTTTGGCACTTTTTAGGAGCTGGAAGTTTCATTTAGGGCTTTGAAATTAGCTTTTAGTGCTTTTTCCTAGTTTTTAGAAAGTCTGTTTTGTAATAAATACAAAATTATGTTTCTAATCTCGCATATTAGTTGGTAATTCTTTCTAACTTAGTCGAGGGTATGTTTAGGCAAAATCTTAGCTTTTTAGGTGTTGTTTTGAAAATTACCAAAAATAGAAAAAAATAACTTTAAAAAAAAATTGCCAAAAAGGGTAATTTTGGATTTCCTTATTTTTTGGGGTTTTTGGTTATTTAAGAGTTTACAAAGAATTGTAGAAGAGGTTGGTGATGAATGGAAGATATTGAAGGTTCAAAATATGTGTTTATTTGCCTTGTAATTGAGATTTGTCATTAACAGAGAGTTGTGTGCTACATCAATTTCACATTTCACATTTCACATTTTACATTTCACATTTCACATTTTACATTTCACATTTCATTTTTAAAATTTCACATTTCACATTTCATTCATTTCACATTTCACATTTCAATTTCATTTATTTGAACAAATTTTATGTATTTCATATTTTATTAACCCACTTCACATTTCACATTACAAATTTCACTTTCACATTTCACATTTCACATTTCACATTTGGCATTTCACATTTCACTTTTAAAATTTCACATTTCAAATTAAATTCATTTCACATTTCATTATCACATTTTACATTTTAATGTCATTCATTTGAACAAATTTTATGTATTTTATATTTCATTAACCCACTTCACATTTCACATTTCACATTTCACATTTCATTCATTTCAAAATAAATTTTGTATTTCACATTTCAAATTTCACATTTCACATTGCACATCGGTGTCCATTTTGGCACATTTTCACGAGTTGAAAGTTTCATTTAGGGCTCCGAAATCAGCTTTTAAGTGTTTTTTTTTCCTTGTTTTTAGAAAGTTTGTTTTGTACTAAATCCCAAATTATGTTTATAATCTCAGATATTAGTTGGCAATTCTTTCTAACTTAGTCGAGAGCATGTTTAGGCAAAATCTCATCTTTTTAGGTGTTGTTTTGAAAATTACCAATAATGGCAAAAAACAACATTGGAAAAAACTGCCAAAAAGTGTAATTTTTGGATTTCCTTGATTTTTTGGGGTTTTTGGTAATTTAAGAGTTTGTAGAGAATTGTAGAAGAGGTTGGTGATGAATGGAAGATATTGAAGGTTCAAAATCTATGTTTATTTGTCTTGTAATTGAGTTTTGTCATTAACAGAGAGTTGTGTACTACATCAATTTCACATTTCACATTTCACATTCCACATTTCATTCATTTCACTTTTAAAATTTCACATTTCAAATTAAATTAATTTCACATTTCAATGTCATTCATTTGAACAAATTTTGTGTATTTCATATTTCATTAACCCACTTCACATTTCACATTTCACATTTCACATTTCAATCATATCAAAATAATTTTTTTATTTCACATTTCACATCGGGGTCCGTTTAGGCACATTTTCAGGAGCTGAAAGTTTCATTAAGGGCTCTAAAATCAGCTTTTAGTGTTTTTTCCTAGTTTTTAGATAGTCCATTTTGTAATAAATCCGCAATTATGGTTCTAATCTCATATATTAATTGACAATTCTTTCTAACTTAGTCGAGGGCATGTTTAGGCAAAATCTCATATTTTTAGGTGTTGTTTTGAAAATTACCAAAAATGGCAAAAACAACTTTGGAATTTTTTTTCCAAAAAGGGTAATTTTCAGAATTCCTTGATTTCTTTGGCTTTTTGGTTATTTAAGAGTTTGCAGAGAATTGTAAAAAATGTTGGTGATGAATAGAAGATACTAAAGGTTCAAATTCTGTGTTTATTTGTCTTGTAATTGAGTTTTATCAAATTAACAGAGAGTTGTGTACTACATAAATTTCACATTTCACATTTCACATTTCACATTTCACATTTCACATTTTACATTTCACATTTCATTCATTTCACTTTTAAAATTTCACATTTCACATTTCAATGTGATTCATTTGAACAAATTTTATGTATTTCATATTTCATTAACCCACTTCACATTTCACATTTCACATTTTACATTTCACATCAGGGTTCATTTTGGCACATTTTCAAGAAGCTGAAAGTTTCATTTAGGGCTCCGAAATCAGCTTTTAGTGTTTTTTTCCTAGTTTTTAGAAAGTCTTTTTATAATAAATTTGAAATTATGTTTCTAATCTCATATATTAGTTAGCAATTCTTTCTGACTTAGGTGAGGGCATGTTTAGGCAAAATCTCAGCTTTTTAGGTGTTGTTTTGAAAATGACCAAAAATGGCTAAAAACAACTTCAGAAAAAACTGCCAAAAAGGGCAATTTTTGGATTTCCTTGATTTTTGGGGTTTTTTGGTTATTTAAGAGTTTGCAGAGAATTGTAGAAGAGGTTGGTGATGAATGAAAGATATTGAAGGTTCAAAATCTATGTTTATTTGTCTTGTAATTGAGTTTTATCATTAACAAAGAGTTGTGTGCTAAATCAATTTCACATTTCACTTTTCACATTTCACATTTCACATTTCACATTTCACATTTTACATTTCACATTTCATTAATTTCACTTTTAAAAATTTCACATTGCACATTTCATTCATTTCACATTTCACATTTCACATTTCACATTTCGCATTTCACATTTCACGTTTCACATTTCACATTTCATTCATATCACTTTTAAAATTTCACATTTCACATTTCACATTTCACATTTCACATTTCACATTTCACATTTCACATTTCACATTTTACATTTCATTCATTTCAAAATAAAATTTGTATTTCACATTTCACATTTCACATTTCACATTTCACATTTCACATTTTACATTTTGCATTTCATATTTCATTCATTTCACTTTTAAAATTTCACATTTCACATTTCATATTTCAAATTTTACATTTCACATTTCAATTTCATTCATTTGAACAAATTTTATGTATTTTAACTTTCATTAACCCACTTCACATTTCACATTTCACATTTCACATTTCACATTTCACATTTCACATTTCATTCATTTCACATTTTACATTAGGGTCTGTTTTGGCACATTTTTAGGAGGCGAAAGTTTCATTTAGGGTTTCGAAATCAACTTTTAGTCATTTTCCTAGTTTTTAGAAAGTTTGTGTTGTAATAAATTTAAAATTATGTTTCTAATCTCAGATATTAGTTGGCAATTCTTTCTAACTTAGTCGAGGTCGTGTTTAGGCAAAATCTCAGCTTTTTAGGTATTGTTTTGAAAATTACCAAAAAGGGCAAAAAACAACTTTGGAAAAAAACTACCAAAAAGGGTAATTTTCATTAACAGAGAATTGTGTGCTACATCAATTTCACATTTCACATTTCACATTTTACATTTCATATTTCATATTTTACATTTCACATTTCACATTTCACATTTCACATTTCACATTTCACATTTCACATTTCACATTTCATTCATTTCACTTTTAAAATTTCACATTTCACATTTCACATTTCATTCATTTCACATTTCACATTTCAATGTCATTCATTTGAATTTTTTTTATGTATTTCATATTTCATTAACCCACTTCACATTTCACATTTCACATTTCACATTTCATTCTTTTCACATTTCATTCATATCACATTTAATTCATTTCACATTTCACATTTCACATTTCACATTTCACATTTCACATTTCACATTTCATTCATTTCACTTTTAAAAATTTAACATTTCACATTTTATTCATTTCACATGGAAGATATTGAAGGTACAAAATCTGTGTTTATTTGTCTTGTAAATGAGTTTTATCATTAACAGAGAATTGTGTGCATATCAATTTCACATTTCAATGTCATTCATTTGAACAAATTTAATGTATTTCATATTTCACTAACCCATTTCACATTTCACATTTCACATTTAATATTTCATTCATTTCACTTTTAAAATTTAACATTTCACATTTCATTCATTTCACATTTCACATTTCACATTTCACATTTTGCATTTCATATTTCATTCGTTTCACTTTTAAAATTTGACATTTGACATTTCATTCATTTCACATTTTACATTTCACGTTTCACATTTTAATGTCATTCATTTGAACAAATTTTATGTATTTTATATTGAACATTAACCCACTTCACATTTCACATTTCACATCGTGGTCCATTTAGGCACATTTTCAAGAGCTGAAAATTTCATTTAGGGCTTCGAAATCAACTTTTAGTGTTTTTCCTAGTTTTTAGAAAGTCTGTTTTGTAATAAATCTGAAATTATGTTTCTAATCTCGAATTTTAGTTGGTAATTCTTTCTAAATGTTTAGGCAAAATCTCATCTTTTCAGGTGTTGTTTTGAGAATTACCAAAAATGGCAAAAAATAACTTTGAATTTTTTTTTGCCAAAAAGGGTAATTTGCGGATTTCGTTGATTGTTTTTGGGGTTTTTTGGTTATTTAAGTATTTGCAGAGAATTGTAGAAGAGGTTGGTGATGAATGGAAGATATTGAAGGTTCAAAATCTGTGTTTGTTTGTCTTGTAATTGAGTTTTATCATTAACAGAGAGTTGTGTGCTACATCAATTTCACATTTCACATTTCACATTTCACATTTCATATTTCACATTTTACATTTCACATTTTACATTTCACATTTCATTCATTTCACTTTTAAAATATCATTCATTTCATATTTCACATTTCACATTTCAATGTCATTCAATTGAACAAATTTTATGTATTTCATATTTCATTAACCCATTTCACATTTCACATTTCATTGTTTTCACATTTCATTCATATCACATATCACATTTCACATTTCACATTTCGTTCTTTTCACATTTCATTCATTTCACATTTCACATTTCATTCATTTCACTTTTAAAATTTCACATTTCACATTTCATATTTCACATTTCACATTTCACATTTCACATTTCACATTTCACATTTCACATTTCACATTTCACATTTCATTCATTTCACATTTCACATTTCAAATTTCATTCGTTTCACTTTTAACATTTCACATTTCAATATCATTCATTTGAACAAATTTTATGTATTTTATATTTCATTAACCCACTTCACATTTCACATTTCACATTTGACTTTTCACATTTCAAATTTCAGATTACATTCATTTCACAATTCATTCATTTCACATTTCAAAATAAATTTCACATTTCACATTTGACATTTGACATTTCAAATTTCAAATTTCACATTTCACATTTCACATTTCACAATTCACAATTCACAATTCACATCGGGGTCCGTTTTGGTACATTTTCAGGAGCTAAAAGTTTCATTTAGGGCTCCAAAATCAGCTTTTAGTGTTTTTTTCCTAGTTTTTAGAAAGTTTGTTTTGTAATAAATCTGAAATTATGTTTCTAATATCAGCTATTAGTTGGCAATTATTTCTAACTTAGTCGAGGCATGTTTAGGCAAAAGCTCATCTTTTTTAGGTGTTGTTTTGAAAATTACAAAAAACGGCAAAAAAACAACTTTGGAAAAAAATGCCAAAAAGGGTATTTTTTGGATTTGCTTGATTATTTTGGGTTTTTGGTTATTTAAGAGTTTGCAGAGAATTCTAGAAGAGGTTTGTGATTAATGAAAGATATTGAAGGTTCAAAATCTGTGTTTATTTGTCTTGTAATTGAGATTTATCATTAATAGAGTTGTGTGCTACATCAATTTCACATTTCACATTTCACATTTCATTCTTTTCACATTTTATTCATATCACATTTCATTAATATCACATTTCACATTTCACATTTCACATTTAAAATTTCACATTTCACATTTCACATTTCACATTTCACATTTCACATTTCACATTTCACATTTCACATTTCACATTTCAAATTTTATATTTCATTCATTTCACATTTCATTCATTTCAAAATAAATTTTGTATTTCACATTTCACATTTCACTTTCACATTTCACATTTCACATTTCACATTTCACATTTCACATTTCAAATTTCACAGTTCACAGTTCACAGTTCACATTTCACATTTCACATTTCACATTTCACATTTCATATTTCATTAATTTCACTTTTAAAATTTAACATTTCACATTTCATATTTCACATTTCACATTTCAATGTCATTCATTTGAACAAATTTTATGTATTTTATATTTCATTAACCCACTTCACATTTCACATTTCACATTTCACATTTCACATTTTACATTTCATTCATTTCAAAATAAATTTTGTATTTCACATTCCACATTCCACATTCCACATTCCACATTCCACATTTCACATTTCACATTTCACATTTCACATTTCACATTTTTTAGCATTTCACATTTCACTTTTCACATTTCACATTTCACATTTGACATTTCAAATTTCACATTTCATATTTCTAATTTCATATTTCACATTTGACACATGACACATGGCGGGCCCAACACAATAGTAAGGAGGATATTATGTGTCGTGCAACTCAAGTTTAATCCAATAGTTGGCTTAAAGGCTTAAAGCCAAAGTGCTTGAAATCTAATGATCAAGCCATTAAGCCTGAATGACATGTGTTCATGGTGGGGTCGGGCTGGTCAGACAAAGGTAAAGTAAAGACCGATCAAGTTCAGTTTGATTGGACGGTCGGCTTAAAGGCTTAAATTCAAGTTGATCAAAATCTAATGATCAATCCATTAAGCAGTTGCGACACATGTTCATGGTGGATTCGGGCTGGTCAGACAAAGGTAAAGTAAAAATTGATCAAGTCTTAGTTGATTGGACAGATAACATATTGGTTTAAAGACATGATTACCAACATATATTGTTTAAGCCATCAAGCCATGGTGACATGTGTCACAGACAAGGTCATGAGTCCCAAGTTGAAAAGGGCAGTAAAGACACAACAAGTAATGAAGATCAGACGGTGGACATAAAGACTTGATCACAAAGATGAAGAAAGTTAATCTATAAGGAATCACACCTGCATACCGCATGGCAGATTTGATCCTGTGCTCAAAGATAGAATAAAGATAAAGGAAGATCAACGGTCGTGTTTTAAATATAGTAAAGTTTCAAATTTGAGTTGTTGATCGGGCATTCCGCGTCACCTGTGACCGTTTGGATTTGAATTTAAATATTTAAATACTATTTCTCAATGTTTTCATGGTGGTGGTGACATTTTCAACTCGCAGACAGAGTAGATGGATCAACCAACTTCTTTGCTTGAATTAATGATGATGGGAGATGCATTCATGGCCATATATGATCTTTTGAGATATTTACCAAGTGCATTGATGAGCAAACTTGACTGGTTTAGGATTTCTGCATTATTTATTGAGAATCTATTGTAACCCTAGTTCTTCCCTATCTGATCAGATGGATTGAGACCTAAGCCTGTGTGCTAGAGGAGGTATCTTCTCTTCCATCAATTTTTCATCTGTTTGTAATTTCTCATTGATTTCTAGATTATGCAAAGGCTTTTTTGTGATATTTTCTCTATCTCTGGGCCTTCTTGTCTGTATTTCTCTTATCTGAATTATAATATAGTGGCTGGTGTTAGAGAAATATTGGAGTTCTTGAGCCCTCTTTCTTCCTTCATCTTTGTGCACTATTGTGAATGATTTGATTTAGATGATCTTGTGGATATTGTTTAATTCCCTATCATTTTGTCTCATTTCTGTGCCTATTTTCTAGAGTGAATGTTTGTTTACAGGTCATAGTCTATGTCTATTATGTTGAATATGATATTTCTTGTGAAATATTCTTTTTCCCTGCATAGCCTCTTTTCATTTCAAACCTCTCTATGAAATACTTATGCAAGCCTATTCAGGAAGTCGTGTTAAGCTAGATTCAGGATTTCATGCTAGTTTTGGTCACTTTGTTGTGATTCATGTTACCTTTGGTGTATCACCTAGTAGGATAATTTTCTTGTTCAGTTATTTGCCTTCATTTCTTCTTCTATCCCTTTTCCTTCCAAGTTTACTTTCATGTTCAGAAGCAAATAAGGTGATTATCGAAGAGGAACTGGCCTAGAATCTGGAGGCTTCACTTCAGTTAGCAGAGGTCCCACAACCTAGAAGTGATTCCCATGTTATACTAGATTGTTAGGATCAAGCGCTTAACTGGGTGCAAAATTTAGTGTATAACAAGAACATTTTCCATAACTTATTCTAGGTTGCTAACTAGATCAGAAAGTGCAACCTATTCTCAGTAAGATTTTCTGCAACTTTGTCAAGTACTTTGGTCTCAAACTTTGTTTTAGACCATTGCATGAGCTTCTCATTTGCATCGATATCATCATTGTTCACCTTTTGAACAATATGAACCAATTGTTCCAGTATAGGTGCCTTCTCATTTAGATCTTGAAACTCAAATGCATCAACAAAGATATCTTTAATCTCATGTAGTAACTACTTCTGTTGATGTTCCATTTTCAATTCCTCTTGCTTTCTCTTTCTTTTTAGTGAATCTTGCAAGATTAGCATTTTCTTATAAGATAAGTTATGAGTATCCCATTTTGGAATCACTATAACTTCATGAAGTGTCACTTTAGTGCTTAGAGACTTGTCCATTTTCTTCCTATGTGACTTCTTCTTCTTGGTCTCTAGTGAGCTGCTACTCAGTCTCTGTTCAACTTTCAAGGTACTAGTATCACCACTGATTGGAACTAACTCATTCTGAGTAATAATTACCCATTGTTCAGGTGTGTCAACACTCTTTATTTTAGTGTGTATAAGAGGTGTGACATTAGGTAACTATACTAATTCTTGAATGACCTCTTTCTCCTTAGGTTCCTGTTTCTCCTTGGTTTCAAAAGTATTAGTCTCCTCTGTCTTTCCTTCAAGTGATTTAGAGATATCTGATGCCGAATTATCTGCTTGACTTTCTTTTCTCTTATCTCCTTCTTCATTGACTTCAAGGTTTGCCTCAGTAGGTGAATCTAGAATTGTGACTATTTATTTACCCTACTCCTTGGAATTCAAACCTTGTGTACCCTTATTAATTGTTAAATCCTCAATCTTTTCATCCTTAATGTTATCATTCATTTCATCCTGAACATTATCAGGCTCGTCAATATCTTCTTTATTGTCAAGCTCAACTTGTTTT
The DNA here is from genome assembly GCA_018584345.1 of Thuja plicata. Lineage (NCBI taxonomy): Eukaryota > Viridiplantae > Streptophyta > Pinopsida > Cupressales > Cupressaceae > Thuja > Thuja plicata. Next base: position 256,815 of record MU223064.1, on the reverse strand, counting down.
GATGTGCCTTCATCTTTGTTATTGTACAATATCAATCCAAAAATAATCTTCCATATTCTTTTTCTCTGTTGAAAAACTCCTTCAACATCATTTTTAATTATAAAATAAGCTCTCAATTTAGGAATGAATCTATTCCTACATTGGTTCATGAATTCAGCTTTCTGCTTCTTTGTCAACTTAGGAAAAATTTGAGCTAATGCTCCTTCTCTGATCTACCTTTCTGTCATAATGGCATACTGCCATCTCTCATCAATATTACTTTCTAGTTCATTAGGGACTAGATTCCCAATCTCTAATGGTGTCATCTTGTATGATACTAACATATCCATCATTGCTTCTTCTATCTTCTCCTTATCATTTTTACTTAACTTTTCAAAATTAATAAACTTGAATCCAAACAAACCTTCTGAACTCCTGATGTTGTGACAAATATCATCAACATTAGTAGGATGTTTGTGTGTAGTAACTTTGAATTTGTTGATGTCCGTTGTTTCTATCAATTCTTCATCTTCTTCATCTTTTCCCAAAATATATTTCCTTTTGAGCTTCCTCTTAGGGTGGTGTTTGGTCTATTTTAGGTTTTTTGAGTTGTATAAAATTTTGGTTCCTGGTGTTAGTAATTTGTGCCTTAGCATCTGGTGGTTTCAAATGTGCCTGCAAAGTTTCTAAAAAATGTGTATCCCATGGCAATTTTTCTTTGAAAATGTCTAAGAACCATAAACCCTAAGTATTTTTGTCTTTGCTTGGGTTTAGGTCATCTAAATTTCCAAGTCGTTCCCTAATTATTATGTTTTCAAGTTGACCTTTATAGTCTCTCTTTTGTGCACATGGTTCTTTTATTTTTGTTCAAGTCTCTAAGTCTCATACAGATTGGTAGTTAGTTCTGAGCATTAAGAAATTTGGTAGAGCAGTTATCTCCAAGTTTCATGATAATCAATGGTTAGTTCCTAATATTTAGTGATTCAGAGCAAAGATGTTTTGAGGTTATCTCTGAATCTCAAGAAGATCACAGTTAATTTTATGATGTTTGGATATTAAGCGATAAAGTGAAAGACTTAAAAACTAATATTAGTTGCTAAATCTCATGAATTAGCAACTAATTCCTTTAATATGTAGATCAACTGTAGACCGTTGATGCTAGTAAAGATCTAAGGGTATCATTGGATCTTGTGAGTTAAGCCAAGTTAAAGAAAATATTCAGCGATTGGGAGAAATCTTTAGTCTCCGAGTCTCACAAAGAAACTAGGGTTAGAGCTTCTATTCTGAGATTATGAGAATTGTGTTCGTCACTGAATCTCAGAACATGAACCAAGTTATGTTAAATCTTGTGAGATTAAGTGATGACTGTAAATTACATTGCAGATGTATGGTTATCATTGAATCTCCATGTAAATCAAGCCAGGCATAAATATTTCAGTGATCATGAGATACAAGACTGAGTTTTGATTAGATGCTGACACATGTCCCAGAGGTTAGCAAGATGGGCGACTGGCAATGAGTTTCAGAATAGAACCAAGGGTTAAGAAAGACTTCAGCAATTTAGAGATATCCTCTATCTCTGAATCTCAAGCCTAGATCATGGTTAAGATTCTTATTTGGAGATCATTAGATTTTCCTTTATCTCTGAATCTCAGAATAAACTCAGGGTTAAACAAAGTGATGCAAGATTTAGCATGGATCGTCGATGCAAAGCAAGATGAATGGCTGGGAGCGGATCTCTTAATCAAACCAAAGTCAGGACTTTTGTTCAGTGACTCGGAGATATATGTTATCTCTTGATCTCACAATCATACTAGGATTAAAGGAAACATTCAAAGATCAAGAGATAAAGCCTTGGTACTGAATCTCAAATTGAAACTGGAGTTAGACTAGTCTTATGAGATCAAGTGCCAACCATCAATCGAGACTCAAATGAGTGGTGTGCGCTAAGTCCCCTTATTTAATGAAAGTGACATGAAATATTATGAGATAAGGAGAGAAAGGTTGTTTCAAAGTGTAACCACCTAAATTTGGTCTGGTCAGAACATAGACCCTATTTGCCCTAAGTGTGATCATACCCCCAATTATGTCCAAACGACCCTGTTATTGCTTGGCATAATTCCTTTGAATCAACTTTAATTCCTAAGTGATCTAATCACTAATTTACATTAATTGCTTTAGCCAATCCAATCAATTCAGTTCAATCAATTCAAATAATACATGGCTAAGGTAATTAATTTAAAGGGAATTAAATAAATCTTAAATCAATTGCTCACTTGCAAAAGAACCAATCCCCTAGCTTGATTAATCTAATTAATTGGCTATAGTCCTTTAATTATTAAAAAGCAATTAAGTTGTTTAAATAATTAAAATCCCTATTTTTGAATGAATTAAATAAGTTTAATCCATTTCATTTATATTCCTCTAAACCCCTAACCTAACCTATTTTAACCACTTCTACCCTGGGTTCTAACCCATCCCAACCTATTCCCCCATGCTAATCTAATTCTATCCCTAATCCTAATCCTAAGCTACCCTTAAGCTTGTCACATTCCATGAGGAAGTGATTAACAACTCCGCCCACTTGAGAAAGTCAAGGAATCTCAAGATTCCTATCCTCAAGTCCACTTTGTTAGGCTTGACTCTAAACCCTCACCCATGCTTCTTAAACCCTCACCCATACCTCATTAATGCTTTCATAAATGAAGCATTAATGGCTCTTACATATTCCTTCCACCCATACCTCATTAATGAGTCTTACACCCTCATTAATGGCAGCCCTTCTAGAGTCTTCTCCCCTTCCTCCATTTCTCCTATAAATAAGATGGATTTTGAGCTCAAATTGCCCTTTTCTTTTACCTTTGTTTTGGCCCTTGAAATTAGAAGTCTTTTATTGTATTGTTGTAATGCTCCATAATTTCAAAGAGTTGATAGCATCCTTATGCTGCCCACATTTGGAGGATTGAAGGAGCAATCTCATGTTGCTCATGTTCTAGGACTTTTATATGGATTTTTAGCTCATTGCTTAGTTATATTGTTATTATCTTCATTTCTAGAGCTAGAATGAATGTTTCTTGAATCATTTAGATTACTTTTCATTTGAATCTTCCATTCTTAGGATTGTATTGTCACTGAGATATGCATAATCTAAGGGCTATTATGTCAATTTTCATACTCCTAGATAGGAAGCAATAGATTGATTTTGGTGAATGCTATGTTTACTAACCACTTGTTTTCACTAATGCAATGATCTATTGAAGTGTTGTGTCTCTTAACAGGTCCAAAAATCACACACACATCTCTGGCGCCTACCGTGGGGCAAGATAGCTCAAAATTCCATCAAAATTTGTTCTTTTCCCTTAATATTTTCAAAATTTGCAAGCAGATTATCGTTTCTGGGAGAAAATTATCATTTCTAGTCATTCTTTTATCATTTTCGGGAGCAACTTATCATTTCTGGTAAATCTTTTATCATTTTTGGGAGCAACTTATCATTTCTGCGAGTTTTAATATCGTCTGCCGTTGCACTTCTGAAAGGTAAAATTTGGCCTTAAAATTGTTTCTGGTAATCATTTTCATGTTTTTTGTATGAAATATCATTTCGTGTAAAAGGAATATCATCCTGGGTATGTTTTATCGTTTGGGGTCAATCTTTTATCATTTTTGGGGTTTATCATTTTGGGTTTCTGAAATATCATCTATCGTCCAGGGGGAAGAAATACAAGGTTCTAACATTTGCAAATTTGATTTATAACTTGCTAATGTGGTTGTTTTCATGATTTTGATCCTACTTTTACCCTAACTAGTGTTTGCAGATTGCTGTCAGAGCTAAGAGAGAGAAAAAAGATACTAACTTGTGGTTTTATAGGTTGCTAACCCATTATCTTGACTTATATTATTTTCTTACACTTTCGAAACTAAATGACATTTTCCAATCTTATACTAAATTGACCAGAGGAATATGCTCTTTTCCTTTTTAAGGAAAATCAAAAACTCACAAGTCAATTTACGATTTGAGAAGAATTTGGAGTAATTGAACAAAGCAAACCTCATCGTCTAAATTTTAGGATCAGTAAATGAACAACACAAATAATTAAATCTTATGGTTCAAAGAACAAGTTCAATCATTTAATTTAAATTTGGATCAGTAATTGAAAAAGAAAAGCACTAAATTTATGGGTTAGATGAACAAACACACTGTCTAATTTTGGGAAACAAAAATTGAACAATCAAACTCATTAAATATTGCAGTTAATTGAACAAGGCAAACTTTATTTTCAAGCATCCTGTTTTCAGTAAATATGAATATCTAAATCAAACTTAAACTTGCTTTTCGGTCTCACTAGAGGATTTTCTCTTCCTTCTAAGTGGGGGAATCAAAAAATTGATATGGGAGATTGAGTTGTAAGTGAAGTAATTTGAGGGAATGAACAAGTGATTGAAGTGTTTTGGGAGAAAATGGCTTAGATTAGGAGAGTATTCTCTTCTTCAGAAGAAGAATCAGAAATCCATACATCCAAAGCTCGCCAATCCTTTGTATGCATATTTAGTAGTAGAGGGCCTTCCGGTTGAGGAAAAAATCTCCATGAATGACCCAAGTGAGGACAGGTTTACACCAACCCTTCCAACTCACTATAAATAATTTCTTCCTCATAGGCCAAAGCCTCAGAAGATGGAATTAGTTTTGTTTATATAATTTCAACATCATTCTTTGAACATGCTTGGGTGTATGTAGAGCGGAGCCGCTTAAATCTTGCTTGCAAGACTACATATATTCAGGTACTCATAGGGATATACGCCTCAATTTTGCCTTGTGCAATTCTATGGGGGATGGTTTTGAATAGATTGGCCAATAATAGACAACATTTCAATTGAAATAATTCTTGATTCACCCCCGAAAGGGTGATAATCCTTGTGCAAGGCAAAAAGTAATTGCCCTCATCATATCGTGCCCTCACTTGCGTTTGGATTCGGATAATACAACATCATGACTGGAACCATTGCGTGTTTGGTGATAGTTGTATTCTGATTAGCATTTGAGTGTGTACCTAAGTCAACAAGCAAGGATTTTCATCCTCCACCTAGAAAATTGGACAAAAAGTGTGTCTATTCCTCTAACAAAGAAACGTTTGCTTGATGTGTATGGAAAATCATTAAAAAGATAAACACCTTCAAACAAGCAACAAAATTCAAACCTTGGTCTACATGTGTTTTTCACTCACTGAAAAATTTTAAAACATGATCTTCAAGCTTCATGCACTTCCAAAACAAAACTGACAACATTTGACAGTGGAAACTTGCACCATTGCCTCTCAGAGGAAGATAGTTTATTTTAGAGTCCCTTTTGACTCTTTAGTCTGTCCTTATTGCTTCTTTTGGTCTCACTGTGGCTATATCAAAAGCTTTTTTAGACATCTACCTTGCATGTCCTTTTGGATCTTCACAATTGGTCCCAAATTATGTGGTCTTTACACTCAACAAAACAAACTTGATTCCCAGCTCACTATCAAGGCACTCTAACACCCTTTGACGCTGGAATCACTTACTTCAAACAATTGATTCTCATTGGTTCCTAGCTCACTATCAGAGCATTCTAACCCTCTGACATTGGAATCAATCACTTTGAAACATCAAACCCAAACTCACACATTTTGGGATAATTTGGAGATCCTTTTGGAACCATTCCAATACTTTGATCAAGACAATCTTATGATGGCTGAAAACACATGGGTAGACCCTATGGTCTTAACAAAAAGGAAGAAGAGATTCTCATTAAGACCCTATCTAAGAAAATGCAAGCTTTGAAATCTGAAATTCAAGACTTAAAGGAAGAAAAGGATACCTCATCAAGTGGGTCTTCACTAAGATCAATCTTTCCTCTTCTCTATGATCAGAAGACACACATGTCTTCACATTCTTTGAAAAAGGAGAAACCTCCTCATGGTAACCCTATCTTTGATCAAGAGATTATTTCATAGGATCATGTTGATCCTATCTTTGATGAACGTCCTCATAATCTTGAATCCAACATATCTTTAGAGAGTTCAAGTGGATCTACATGTCCAAGGGATAGAGCATTTACTCCTTTGAGACGATCTTATACAATAATGTTGGCAGAGCTTCTTGAAAACAATCTCATCACATTGCCTCAAACCACCTCATGTAGAATGTCATTTGTGAGTACCTACTATGCCTATCATCGAAATAATGAGCATAAAACTTCACATTGCATGGAGTTAAAACATAAGATCCAAGATCTAATAGATGATGCCATAATCAAAGTTGAAGATACTCATGAATTATCAAATGAAGATACCAATCCCAAGCATGATCAAAATCATGAACCTATGTCTAGAAATGAGCTACATGCTACTTCTACTTCTTCCGTTATTCCTTCATCTAACAAAGCTTCAAGGATATCCAAATATCCTCCATCACACAAAGATCCTAATGATTTTCAAGATAACTATGTCTACCCTCAAGGGATGCCTTTAAAATAAATGCAAGCTAATCTATATCTTTCAGCAAGTACATTCCATGCTCCTAAGATCAAAGACCCTAAGCTTTCATGTACTTCAATGCCTATTTTGGATAATTCCCCAGTAATCCTTGAAGAATCCCTCATGAAGATTAAAACTCCTATCTTTTCCTTTGGAGTGGACCCATGTCAAGAGGATGATAAAAAAAACAAAGAAACAAGTCTTACTAATGATCAAGATCAAGACATTATCCTATCCCCCCCAACATTTGACGAAGATCTCATATCCCTACAATCTGAGGATGATCCCCTCATATCTTTTCATTTCTTCCAAAAATATACCCTTCCATGTCAAGAGCTACATAGCCCTCCATCTCTGAAACAAGATCCGGATATTGAAAATCCTATTGAAAAACAAGAGCAAGGTACTCTTCCTGCATTATACATAGACCCTTGTCAAGATCAGCATGTTCCATCATACCTTTCATATAAACCTCCATACCCACCTCAAAAATACATTATTCCTCCAAATCCCTTACATGACAATAAGTTTCCTCAAGCATCAAGGGTTCCAGTTAAAATGGCTCCTATCAAAGTTACACATGAGCCTATCGGTATGAAGATGAATTTGAAACAAAAGATCTTTGGCCAGGAAGCTCACTCTAAAGATGTTGATAGTCATTTCACACCTTATATTCCTCCATTTACATGCAAGAATCAGCCTTCTCCATCTTCCAAATCTATCCTTGGTATATATATTCAAAAGCGGAAAGCTTCAAACCTTCCATCTATATTGGGTCCATATATCCCTCTATCTTCCACTCTTAGGTTTTCATCCACTTACCCTATCTCCTATCAAGATCAACAAAAGCATGCATCTTTGAAACCTCCATATCAACACATCCATATGAACCATCTATATCGGTCTTATTCATCCACACATCCCAAGTCTTATGGAAGCAATTTGGATGTCAAACAAAGAAATCAGAACTTCAAGAATCCACTTACATATGAAGATCACTATGTCCAATCTAATCAACATGTGAATACAAAGAAAAAGGAAACATTCAAGAGACCACAAAGGTCCACGAAGAACATATTATCAAAGAAAATATGGGTTCCTAAATCCATCATGGAAGAAGTACATTTCAACACTGAGCAAAGTATAATATCAAAGAAAATATGGGTTCATAAATCCATCATAAAAGAATTTCATTCTAAATCATCCAAAAGAAAAGGAAAATCAAAAGTTATGTGGATTCTCAAGTCTCTCTTAAAAGGCTTGAACAAAAAGGAAAAATCAGAATTGGCATCCAAGCTTCCAAAGGCTTCCACTTCATCTTCTTTCACATATTATCCATCTTCTAACTCTATTTTGGGTCCTCATGTCCCAAAATCCATTACCTTGAATATTTCCTCCATCTTGGGTCCTTATGTACCAAGATCCCTATCCATTCATACATCGAAAAATCAATACATACACTACCCTTCAAAGAGTGTGTTGATGTTGATCTTGTCACCTACTATCCTTCCATATTGGGTCCTTACATTCCTTCTTTTTCTCTCATCTAGTCTATTGCATAAAATCTTGGCTTCCATCTTCCTTATCTTCTATTTCATCACCCTATCAACATCTTTTAGCATACTTTAGTTTTCTTGGCCTATCATAGAATATCCTTCAAAGGAGCACTATCCAAAGAGAATGATGCATAAAGTTCCTCCTTAAAATCAGAAAAGACAAAAAAAAACAAAAAAGAAGTACCTCGGTGAAAACCTGGTAAACAAGTGCCTTGGTAGCAAAATTAAAGAGAAAAAGATTCATCCTATGGTGAAAACCACTTCTTGTGGCGCCTTAGATAAGTACCATAATGAAAACCTGACAAATATGTGTTATGCGTAATTCCTCCTACTTGCACTCTTCACTTGGGGGCAAGTTCCTTCCATGACGTCATATCCCTCACATCTTTCATCCATTTTCCATTCGGTGATCTTGACAAGGTTGAGCCTATCCATGAACAAATTGCATGTTGATATCTATTATCTTACTCACTTTCTCTTATCCATTGCACATTATCATAATCTTGCTTATCCCAAGTCCAAACTCACTATCCTTGCACTAATCCTACATCATCCCTTATCTTGATGATGTTGTCCTATCAGTTGACCCCTTGGTCTTGACCAAAAGGAAGAACAAAATAAAATGAAAAACAAGTTCTAAGAACTCTCTTGACATGTCCACTCTTTTGGACTACATGATATCCTACATACTTTTCATGACATTAGGTCACTAACCTATCTAATATTTGGCAGCACTTCATGAGCCTACATTTCTATATCATTTTTACCTAGATTGGGTAATCTTGAGGAGACTGTCCTTGAGGGTGACATTCACTTACTTCCTTCACCTTTGCCAATCCACTTCTGAGATATTCATACATCCATAACACCCTACATTTTTCTAGACATTAGGGGCACACAAATGAGACCATGCTTGAGAATTGATAATCTTTTACAAATATTCTACACACTGGCCATCACGCATCACTTGTGTTCTGCACTCCATCTATCAATGCATTGCTAACACTAAGCCTTCACATTTACACCTGTGCTAAAACAATGACTTTATTTCCTAAAAACAACTATCTTATCCTCGCTTGGGATTTGTCTATATTTTTGACTTAGGATCAAGTCATTCTAAACTGGGGGCATCTTTGACAGTCTGATAGATTGTGGCTGCTAGGTCCTCATAGATGGTTTGTCTTGTGATACGATGCTTTTTGATACTTTTGCTACCACTATCACTTTCACGACACAAACATTGCACTAACATGAATGGTGTTCTGAAGACCTCCATGGGATTGCAAATAGGAACAATGATGTACACAGACATTGGACACATTTTGCTTGAATTCTGACTTTTGATTGATGAATCTCTACTGCGCTTAAAAAATGAATTAATAGTATTTTTCAATACTACTTAAACACAGTTTGATCTTGGTTTGATTGTGACTCTTTTATGTACCCATGCTGTTTTCACTGGGGGCATCTAAGCAATTATGAATTTTATTTGCTTGATTCACAATTGATGGTTGTTATGTCTTCCGAGTTACTCCATGACGTCTGCGCAAAGACAAAGAGTCGCAAGCACAGGGGGGAATAACATTTTATTGGTTTTTTTTTGCGCATGGTAATTATTCCAAATGATCTTATAAATTTCATCTAACTTGGATGTTTATGGTAAGAGCTACCACCATGAGTGGATAGCTGCATATATCTCGATCTTTGTTGTGTAAACTACGGTGAGGTCGAAACAATTTCCTTGCCTATTTTCTGATTCAGATTTTCACTAAGGTACATGAAGGATAATGTACCCAAGGATATGAATTTTCAAGGTCATTGCGGGTTCAATATCTTGCCTTACGGAGATTCTGATATATTAAAAGGAAGGTGACTATTTTGTTATCCTGGCTTCTATGCCTTGATGCCTAAGTCTATTTCCAACATTGCAATAAATATAGTATTCATATTGTCATAATATCAATGGGTATTAGTGATGGTTGTACTATTAGGAGATACCCATTCCCACAAGCGCCCAATGATGATAAAAATGCTACAATATTTGCATATCAGTGACAAAGTCCTAAAAGTCTACATGTAGCTGCATTTAGAGATTGCATGATACATTTTTGTGAATGAACAACACAAGGATTTGAGCTCAAACTCCTTTCTATTTTTAATTCATCTAAAATCCTTGATATTTACATATCCATGCTTCCCAAAATCTTTGATCAATCGAGAATGAAATCGAACTCGCATTTTAAGCGTGATTGAGTTGGTACTCGTGTGTTTACTCTTAACACACCTTCATTTCTTCACTTCTTCTAATCCATTCTTTCTTAATCTAACCATTCCATGCAAGTGATACGTTCTTTCAACAAAGGGATTTCATTTTCGAGGGGGCATGATCACACTATTATGAATTAAATTTTTGCTCGAAACAACATTAAAACAACTTCATTATCAAACAAACTAGGGGCATGACAATTTCCTTGACTAAGTCAGAACTATTGGATGAAAATATTTGGTTCTCATAAGCTGGATATCTGTGTTTCCTCATTACAAAAGATTCTTACTAAGCTCCTGGCAGCTTCATACTAACTTTTGGACGACAACCAAGTTTGGAATCATTATTATCAATCTTTGGACGACAACCAAGTTCAGAATTGGTATCTTTAAGATCTTTTATTGACCTTTGAATGAAAACCAAGTTCAAAGTCAATTCCATCAGTTTGGTTCGATCAAGTGCGAGACTGATCTCACAGGCATTTTGTTCGACAACCAAGAACGAAATTCTCAATCTTTCTGAAGTCAAAATCAAAAACTTTCTTTGAATCAATGTGCTTCTCACACATCAATTCAAAGAGGGGTAAATGTAACCACCTGAATTTGGTCTGCTCAGAACATAGACCCTATTTTCCCTAAGTGTGATCATACCCCCAATTATGTCCAAATGACCCTGTTACTGCTTGGCATAATTCCTTTGAATCGGCTTTAATTCTTAAGTGATCTAATCACTAATTTACATTAATTACTTTAACCAATCCAATCAATTCAATTCAAAACATACCTGGCTAAGGTAATTAATTTAAAGGTAATTAAATAAATCTTAAATCAATTGCTCACTTGCAAAAGAACCAATCCCCTAGCTTGATTAATCTAATTAATTGGCTATAGTCCTTTAATTATTAAAAAGCAATTAAGTTGTTTAAATAATTAAAATCCCTATTTTTGAATGAATTAAATAAGTTTAATCCATTTAATTTATATTCCTCTAAACCCCTAACCTAAACTATTTCAACCACTTCTACCCTGGGTTCTAACCTATCCCAACCTATTACCCCCATGCTAATCTAATTCTATCCCTAATCCTAATCCTAATCTACCCTTAAGCTTGTCACATTCCATTAGGAAGTGATTAACAACTCCACCTACTTGAGAAAGTCAAGGAATCTCAAGATTCCTTTCCTCAAGTCCAGTTTGTTAGGCTTGACTCTAAACCCTCACCCATGCTTCTTAAACCGTCACCCATACCTCATTAATGCTTTCATAAATGAAGCATTAATGGCTCTTACATATTCCTTCCACCCATACCTCATTAACGAGTCTTACACGCTCATTAATGACAGCCCTTCTAGAGTCTTCTCCCCTTCCTCCATTTCTCCTATAAATAGGATGGATTTTGAGCTCAAATGACCCTTTTCTTTTACCTTTGTTTTGGCCCCTGAAATTAGAAGTATTTTATTGTATTGTTGTAATGCTCCATAATTTCAAAGAGTTGATAGCATCCTTATGTTGCCCACATTTGGAGGATTAAAGGAGCAATCTCATGTTGCGCATGTTTTAGGACTTTCATATGGCTTTTTAGCTCATTTCTTAGTTATATTGTTATTATCTTCATTTCTAGAGCTAGAATGAATGTTTCTTGAATCATTTATATTACTTTTCATTTGAATCTTCCATTCTTAGGATTGTATTGTCACTGAGATATGCATAATCTGAGGGATATTATGTCATTTTTCATACTCCTCCTAGATAGGAAGGAATAGATCAATTTTGGTGAATGCTATGTTTACTAACCACTTGTTTTCACTAATGCAATTATTTATTGAAGTGTTGTGTCTCTTAACAGGTCCAAAAATCACACATACACAAAGTTATCACTAAATTTTGTAATCATGACAGTTAGTAAAGAAACATGTAGTAATTAGGAGATAGTCCATTTGTTGAGTCTCCTGATTGTGGTGGTCAAAGAAGAAATGTTTTGAGATCTGGAGATATCCTTGTTTCCCAATCTCACAATCATGGCGGTTAAGATCCAAACATATGGAGATCCAAAGACAGTCAGTCTCTACATCTCAAAACTTAATTGTGGTCAACACAAGCATTCAAAGATCAAGAGATTGCTTAGTCTCCAAGTCTTGCAAAGGAACTATGGTTAGAGCTCCCATTCAAAGATCATGAGATATGTGCTATGCGTACAATCTTGAGATAAAACCTCATGTTATTTAAGTGTTCAACGATTAAGAGGGAAGCCTTATCTCTAAATCTCCAAGTAAACCATAGTCAAGAAGAGCATGATTCTGAGAAACTTGTTTTCGCACGATCTCTAGGAGATAATAGTGAACTACTAGGGTTGAGGAAAGAAAATAAATCTAGATAAGGTAAATTACATTGCTAAGATATAAAAAGAAAGAATTAAAAGCCAATCAATCTTTTTATAAGGTTTTTAAAAGCAAAAAGTAATGATGTCCTTTTCTAGCTCTCTTTTCAAATTAAATTGCATGTCAGCTTCATACACCACGAATATCACCGAATTAAACCTGATACATGTAGAATGAATTCTAAGGTGATTGAACAATGAAATTCAAGGATCTTGACTAGATTGTTGCATTAATTGTTGAATGATATATAGACTCAACACTTATATCTTTTTGTTATCAGAACTTTTAGAAAAGTGTGGCAAGAAATTCAGAAGTTCTAGAGACTTTTGAAGAAGAGCTTGTTCAGAGAGAAATACTTTGATAAATAAAAAACATGAGCCAACCAGAGTCTATCAAGGCCTCAGCCGGTGAAGGAAGTAGTAAATAAATAGGAGAAGAACAGAAAGTAAAGAGAAACTACTCATAAGAATTCATCACATTGCTCCTCGGGTCTACTCAAAACAAGAAGGTTAGTGATGAGATTTTCTATGATTACATGTCTAGTTGTAGAGACCTTGTTACTCCAGGATGTTCTAGTTATCATTTATTCAATCACTTCTGCAATAACATAACTAGGCAAATCCCTATTTGCAATCCTTGGAAATTGGGTTGGGAAAATTGATAGTTCCATATTTGTTTCTAGATGTTGATTTGCTCGTAGAATTGGCAGGGAAATATGATCCAGTGTCTAAGACTATCAAAAAGAAGGATCAAACAACCTTAGTTTCCTTAGATAGATCTTATTTCAAGAAATATTTGGGTATCTGTTATTCCTCATCCTCATAAATTGATTTGAGCAAAGAGCAAGAGAAGTATAAGAAGGAAATCAATCTAGTTAAAAATTTAATCCTCACTTTCATGCCTAGAGAAGGGAAGAATGTAGCCCCGTTATCTGAGAAACCTGAGCCTCCAAGGTCACTTGGCCCTAATATGGCTAATACATCTTTTGATCCCTTTCGGGATGAAGAAATGACCGATACGAGGTTTTTCCCTACACAAGAAACTATGGACCAATAAGGAGAAACTTCTGTATTTGAAACTCCACCTTATGTTTTTGATAAAATGCATGATGAAGTGATGGCTTTAAGAAGAAAGGAATGTGATCAGTTTTTAGAAATAGACAATGCAAGAAAGAAGAATGAGTAGGAGATTCTTGAGTTTTTAATCAAGAGAGAAGAACTCTTGAAAAAGACAAAGAATAATGAACGTAAGGCTAGAAATTTCAATGAAGAGCTCAAGGGTTTGGATAAGGACTTGTTTGGTGATATTAGAGCCCTAAGGAAACAAGTTGTTAATAAAGAATCAAATTCTAAGAAAGATGAATTTGAAGGAGAGGGGCCTATTTGAGGTAGTTGCATCCATATGAGATTAAGATAAATGTTGAGTTCAAGAAGGATAACAAGGATCCATTTGATAAGGGTAAGCAGAAAATGGTTGGTGTGAGTATAAACCAACCCAAGCAAGGAAAAATTACCCATGATGGTATGTCTCAAGCTGACATGGAAATGGAAAAGACTATAAAATATAAGGAAGATCTGGTGAAGCATTTAGAAAAAATGGAGTTAGAAGTTGTTGCAGCTGAGATGAAAAGGAAAATTGCTTTCCTACATGCTACTACAAATACTACTGCTAGTAGCTCAATGCCAATTTCCACTAGGCTACTATCACAAAACCCACTAGGTGGTTCAAGGCCAAGTGCTCAAGTTTCTAGATCTAAGTAAGGTGCCCCTCAACCTACCCAAAATCAAGGAGGTGTAGCAGGCACGAGTGGGACTAATACCCTTGGAAATTTTTAGAGAAGACCTGTTCATTTGGATAGATACTGTCCTCTATTTTTTATGGCATCCCTGGTTATCCAAATGCTATTCCAAATGAGGTAAGAGATTGAATCCCCAATTTTACTGGTAATAATGTTATAAATTATGAAGAACACTTAAAAGATTTCACTGACAAGATTATTGATTTTTAGATTGAGCAAGAGGATGTCATAATGAATATTTTTTTCCAATCTATGATAGAAGATGCTAGGGACTGATTTATAAATTTTCATGAGGGTAGCGTAACATCCTAGGAAGAATTTGTTAGATCTTTCAGGGAACAATACCGTGAACATGTTAATTTAGGTTACATGTTGAATGAGTTCAATAGTAAATTAAGAAGTTACCCAATGAAAGTATGGCTTATTTTAATAATAGATTTCAGAAAACCATGAACAAGTTATTTCAGGTGTTAAGATTGGATGATAAAGTGTGTTTAACCATATAATTCAATGTTGTCGATGGAAATATGTCTTACCTTCTTAGGGATAAGAACCCACACACTCTAAGGGATGCTTACAAGCGAAAATGGATATTGAAAGAAATAGACAAGCCTCAGGGAAAATGGGGAAGATAGAGTATGGTAAATTATGGAAGGAAACAAGAGGACACACAAGAAAACCTGTCAAGGAGGAAGATAGGGTGGATAAATTGATGAGTGTAGTAAAAGATCTTACTGCCAAGGTGGAAAAAAATGATACAGGTTTTCATGATAACATATATTAGTACCACATGTATGATAGACAACCAAATTTGAGGGACATGCCATATAATACAAACCATAAAGTTGGCAAGCTTGTCCCAGCAAATTGAGAGAAACAGATGTCCAAGGAAACCCCTAATTCCTTTAAAAAGAAATAGTTCAAACAATATGGAGAATACCGCTTGGTGTGCTTCTTATAATATGTCTCTCTTCTTTCCAGTATGTTGTAGCACAAGCCTTAGCTGAACAAATGGAGGGTGGCAACAAACAGACATGTTCAAGACAAGAAAGCCTCATTGTAAATATGTTCACTATAAGGAGACCTTATCCATGGTCTTATGGAGACAATGAACCTGTTGAAGATGTAAGTAGTAGAGGAGGACAATACCAAGAGTACTGGCCACAAGTTCTTTCTGATTTAGATGATGAAGCTGGTACTGGGTCATGAAAAACTATTAATGTTGTAGATGATGATAAGGAGCATCCTCATTTCAGACTGCCAAGTGATGAAGAGAAATTTCCTTGACCATACCAGCAATAAATTTAGCTAGAAGTGCATATAACTTGAGAAATAGGAGGGTGGATCCTGGTCAAGGCAATCTTGCTTCTATATTTATCAAAGAAGATGCCCCAGAGGTTGTTTCTAAATCTCCTGCAAAGGATAAAAAGGAAAGAAAGTTACTAAATAAGGAGAATCTTCTTCTACCCAAAAGGAGAAGGAGGAAGTGAAAGTAGAGGAACAAATTGCTACTGACAAGGGAAAGAAGGGTAAGAGGACAAATGATGTATTTTCTAAATTTGCTGCATTTGACATGAGGCATGCTCTTTGTAACACCCCAAAATTGGCACCTTACAATTCTAATCAATTTTGGTGCATTTTCTCATCATCAAAGTCCTATTGTACTAGGAAAATTCTCCTTCCTAATTGTCTTTAATTGACTTAGTCTCAAATGCAGAAAACCTAAATTTGCATAAATCTTACACTATTTAATTCCTAAAATTTTAAGATTTATTAGCTAAAAATCCCTATGATTAATTAATTTAATTCTAAAGTCCTAAGTGATTTTAAATTAAATTAATCCCACCCCCTTTAGCTAATACACATCAAGGGAATTAAATATTATTTGGTTATTTGAATGGATTATCCTCATTTGAATTTAATAATTCAAAAAAATGAAAAGCCACCCATGTGGCAATAATTCATTTATTTAATCAAATAATTCCTCCATTTTTGTCTCACCTTCCTCCATGGAGATGAAGAGTTAGCCGTTTCTTTCCAAGAAACTCTTCATCCTCTCTTCAGGCTTTTCTATATTATGGACCTTCTTTCCTTCATTTGGGGAGAGCCATTTTTAGAGTACCAAAACTATAGCAAATTAGTATCTCAATTATCTCATATTTCTAAGCTTTTGTTGCATATTTTTGTGTAATTTCATTTAGCTTAGTGGCAATTTTTCATTTCAATTTAGTTTGTTTACTATCAAGTATCTTAATTATGTCATCTTTTTTCAAGTTCTTAGCTTAAAATATGCATATTCATTCCTAGATTATAATTGTATCTCTCATATAAAATAAGTTTCATTTCAATTTTCAAAGCTTTAAAATCCTCCATTTTAGCAATGGTCTATGGTTGTTGGCTCTTGTTTTGAGAGTAATTAAACACCCCAACTAAATAGGAGGCAACAGGTCGATTCGATTGATATTGTGGAATGAATAATTCATGTTCATCTTCGCGATTCAATGATTGAGCTATGACTATGTTGTGTTGTGGCTGATTTAGAGGTCAACATTCAAACACATACATTTTGGCACCCACCATGGGGCAGAAAATTTATTTGTGACCTCATAATTTTTTGACAAAATTCTATACTCTGCCGTACGTCTGTACTTCTCTGTGTATGGATTCTCGCACGAGAATTTTGGGGGTCCCGTGTGAAGTTGTGCTTTCATTAGTAAACTCTTGCATGACAAAAAGCACTTTCTCGCATTAGCTATTGTACTTCCTTACACAAAGCCTTGTACTTCCTTGCGTGAAGTCTTGTACTTCCTTGCGCAAAGCCTTGTACTTCCTCACGTGGATCCTTGTACTTCCTCGCGTGAGACTTGGTGAAAGTCTTTGGAATTTCATAGTTTCTGCAATTACTGTTACTATTTTCCTGATTATTTTCTCATGCTGCTATTTTTATCTCTCTGATTTCTCTGACAACATAACAGTGGGCTGCAAGTCGCTTGACAAAGACATAAACTTGCTAATGGTTTTCTTGCAGGATGGTTGTTGAAGATCATTTTAAAATGTTATGCTTGTTTATTGCTTTCATCACATAGTATAACTAGGGCCTTGTTAAAATTTCTTGGGAATCTTGATAGAAAAATAGGGGAATAGGCTCTTCATTACATGGAAGTGATGCCCATGGATGAATCCAAGATCCAGATGTTGCTAACATGATGGAGACCTAGGGAAGCAAGGAAAGGTAACAAACCTTTATCACGTTCACTTGTTAGGGGATTATGCTCTTCTCTCTTTGAGAGAATCAGAAACCCAAAAGCTTGTGAATTGGTTGGAGGAGAGTTAACTCAGTGATGAATATGTCTTGCATGTTTGGGTAAAGTGAATAGGTAGAGAAGTATTCTCTTCTCTCTTTGAGAGAATTAGAAAATCCAACCCTTGAATCTGAGCCAAGTTTGGTGTCACCTTTAGAGGGCCTGCCGGAAGTTGAACCTCCGAGAATGACCCAAGTGAGTACAAACCTATCACCGGTGATTCCACCTCACTATAATAAAGTATGCTTTGTCGAGTCCAAAGAATCCAAAGCCATGGTAACTTCTTTCTCATGATTCTGACTATCATCTTGAGAAAGCCTTATTTGTTGTACGAGAAGCGCCGCTCCCAGCCCTGCTTGCGGGGGTGTATGACTTTCAAGTGTTTGTGTGGCTACGAGGCCCCAGCCCTTTATCGGGGACACCGGAGGTTATTGTGAATGGAAGCCCACTAAAAACTTTCTTAGCTAGTTTCCTACCCGGATCACTTCTGAAAGAAGACATAATCTGTGCACAGGGAAGGGGAAGAATCTCTCCGCTAGATTCTCAACATAGGTATGCACCTGGATGCTTGAAGTGGTATATGACGCTAGCCCATGATTTAAGGTTAACCTTTGAATATATATTATTGAGTCCTTGGAAACACCAAAAACATGAGTGCCCTCTCAGGGGTGACACTGCTATGTGAGGTGCACACATACACATAAGTCAGTGAGGCACAGATTTTGTCTTCTCTACCATTTTTTTGTAGGAATAACTAAGTGTTTGTTTCAAGTCTTAAACTATCCAATCATGATTAAACAAAGACTCCCATGATTCTGTCAAGTTGCCTTGTCCTTGGTAGAACTATTTGCGACTACTTCTTGTGTCACCATTGCTTGATCAAAACTTTGTGCTTGTTAATGATTGCTTGTCACATTCAAACTGAGATTGCCGATCTGAATTGTCATAAAACTATCCTAAATCTAGAAATTTTGTCAGAGAACAGTCTTGAATGTGTCTTGAAATCTTAATTTTGTCTCAAAAACTGAGTTGATCTGTCGAAACCTGGAGATTTCTCACACGAGATTCTAGAAACTGAGCATTTCCTCGTGTGAGCTTTCAGTTTCTCACGCATAGTTAAGCCTTTCCTTGCATGAACTAGAACTTTCTCATGCGAATCTATATCCTGGTGTCCCAAAATAGTGAGTTATTTCTCATTGACTGATGAGTTTTTTGCCTGGTCTGATTTTTGTCTGAGATCTGATTTCTTATTTCCCTGTCGTCTGCAGTCTGAAACTGATTGTCTCAAGTTGCAAACTGACCAATTCTTGCTCAAACTCATTTTGTCTCTTTTTTCTCTATCCTATCTTTCTATGCTTTTGTACCCTGTGACGTGATAGTCACATCTCGGCTATTCTAGCCATACTCTCGATGATTCGTGTAGGGTGCATTTCACATCTTGGTTATTCTAACCTTTATCTCCTTTTCACTATTTCTAGAGACAAAATTTTGAGTTGGATCATAAGTCCTCTCTCATATCATCTTTATCTGCATTATCCTTATCCTAAGTTGTGAAAGCAAGTTTGTCAACCTTGACTCAAGATCAGACTCATTGCTATCTCTATTTTAGTTGGACATTATCTCCTTTTTCCTTTGGTCTTGGACTTAATCAACACTTTAGATATCACTTCAACACCTGTCAGTCAATCAATTGATTCATTATACTTTCTCTTCAATCTTCTAAGAAAGCGCATCAAGACAATCTTACAATGTCTAAAAGCAAAGAAGAGATTCTTACGACAACTTTTTTAAAACAACTTCAAACTTTGGAATCTGAACTCCAACGATTAAAGAAGGAAAATAATACTTCATTCAACGAATCCTCCTTAAGATCAACTTGTCCTTTGCTATTTGATTAGGATTCTCACATCTCTCCACTTCCTTCCAATGTGGATAAATCTTGGTATGACAATCCCATCTTTGATCAAGAACAGTTTTATGACAATCCCAACTTTGATCAAGAATAGTTTTATGACAATCCCAACTTTGATCAAGAACAGTTTTATGACAATCCCAACTTTGATCAAGAACAATTTTATGACAATACCAACTTTGATCAAGAGAATGTAGAGGAAACTGTGATAGAATCAGATGAAAGTCTCTTCTATCCGCAAAAGAAGGATATTGCAAGTCAAGAAGTGTCTAATTATCTGTTAGAGAGAATCTTTACTCCTTTGGGACAATCTTATGAATCTGCATCGACAAAACTTCTTGAGCATAATCTCATCACATTACCTCAAGCCACAACATATAGATTCAGATTCATGAGTCCCTATTGTGCATATCATCAAAGCAATAAGCATAAAACTTCATCTTGCATGGAGTTGAAACATAAAATCCAAGATCTCTAGATAATGGAATTATCAAAGTGGAAAATCCTAATGAATCATCTAGTGAAGATACTAATCTCAAGCATGATCAATATCAGGAATCCATGTCTAGCAACGGTTACCATATCACATCTACTTCCTCCACCATTCCTCCATCTCCTAAAGCTTCATCATCTGTATCAAGGATTGGACCTAATGATGACTATGTCTACCCTCAAGGACTACTTCTATAAGAGATCCAAGCTAATCCGCATACGATTGCAAGTCCTTCTCAAGATTCAAAGATCATAGACCCCAAGCTTCCATGTGCTTCAATGCTTATCATTCCTATTCCAAATGACTGTCCATCAGCGTGTCAAGAATCCCATATGCAGATCAAAACTCCTACCTTGTCCTTACAAGTGGCTTCATGTCAAGAGGAGAATCCACAATGTGAAGAAACAAATATCAGTTATGATCAAGATCAAGACACTATCCATCTTAATCCAATGGTTGTCCAGTGTCGCATATCTCAAGAGTCCCATGATAATTTTATCATCCCCTTCCATCTCTTCCAAGAACATCCTCTATCTCCCAAGCAAGATCAAGATATCCTTTCCACCATCTCTAATGAACCTATTAAAAATCAAGAGAAAGGTACCCTTTGTACACCATCTAAAGATCCTTGTCAAGATCAAAGCATCCCTTCTTCTCCTTTTCATGCTCCTCCATATCCACCTCATGTAAACATTGTTCCTCCAAATCCATTACAGAAAAATACATCTCATCAAGCTTCAATTGCTCCTATCAAAGCTACTCATGATCCGATTGATATAAAGATGAATTCTAAAGAGAAGAGCCTTGGTCATGCAACTCACTCTAAAGATATTGATATCCTCTCCACACTTTATATCCCTCCATTCAAACGTAAGCATCAGTCTTCTCCATCTTCCAAATCCATCCTTGGTACCTACATCCCAAATATGAAACTGTCACACCTTCCTTCTATATTGGGTCCTTATGTCCCTCCATCTATCATGCCTATCAATACTAGCTTGTCATCCACTTACCCTATTTCCTATCAAGATCAACAAAGACATACATCCTGGAACTCTCCCTATCAATGAATCCATATAAACCAGCCATATCGGCCCTATTCATCCACAATTCCCAAGTCTTTTGGAAACAATTTGGATGTACATCAAAAAAATTAGAAATACAAGAATCCACTTACATATGAAGATCACTATGTCCCATCTAATCAACATGTGGCTACAAAGAAAAAAGAAATATCCAAGAGACCACAAGGGTCCACTAAGAAAATATGGGTTCCTAAATCCATCATGGAAGAATTGCATTTTAAATCCAAGCAAAGAATAAAATCAAAGAAAATATGGGTTCCTAAATCCATTATGGAAGAATTGCGTTCTAAATCATCCAAAAGAAAAGGAAAATCAAAATTTATGTGGATTCCCAAGTCTATCTTAAAAGACTTGAACAAAAAGAAAAAGTTAGAGTTGGCATCCAAGCTTCCAAAGTCTTACACTTCATCTCCATCTAAACATCTCCCATCTTCTGACTCCATCTTGGGTTGTCGCATACCAAGATCCATATCCACTCATCCATCAACGTCTCAAGCTATTCCATCCACTTTTCCTCCATTCGTCCATTACCCTTCAATACGTGTGTCGATGTTGATCTTGCCTACACAAAACTCTCAGCTACCTATTATCCTTCCATATTGGATCCTTACATTCTTGCTATTCCTCTCATCCAGTCCTACTATCCTTCCACATTGGGTCCTTACATTCCTGCTACTCCTCTCATCTAGTCCATTACATAAATGCTTGGCTACCATCTCCCTTATCCTCCATATAATCTTCTCTACCATCACCCTATCAACATCTTTGAGCATACTTTCAGCGGCCTTGGCCTATTATAGCATATCTTTCAGAGGAGCACTATCCAAAGAGCAAGAAGCTTAAGTTCCTCCCAAAAAAAAAAAGAAAAGTGCCTTGGTGAAAACTTGGTAAACAGGCACCTTGGTAGCAAAAGTAAATATAAACCAATCCATCCTATGGTGAAAACCACTTCTTGTGGCACCTTGGATAAGTACCATGATGAAAACCTGGCAAACAAGCATCATGTGTAATTCCTCCTACTTGCGCTCTTCACTTTGGGGCAAGTTCCTTCCATGTCATCTTCTCCCATCATATCTTACATCCAGCTAGCTCGTGAACATCCATGTTCCTTCTGCTGATCTTGACAAAGTTGAGCATATCCATGAGCATCATGTATCCTGACATTCATGATCCCTTCCATCAGCCTATTCACTTTCTCTCATGCATGCTACCCTATCGTGATCTTTCTTATCCCAAGCCTATCCTTCCTATATCTATGCATTCCTATCATAATCCAAAACATGCACTTATACCTCCATCACCCCTTATCCTAATTACGCTTTCATAGCTATATCCTATCCAAAGTTGATCCCTTGGTCTTGATCAAAATTACAAAACTATTTCTCAAAAGTCTCTTGACATGTCCATTCTTTTGGACCACATGCTTTCATGACATCATGTCATTATCCTATATGCTCTCCAACATCACCCCATGAGCCTACATTGCTATATTATTTTTTGCCCTAGCTTGGGTAATCTTGAAGAGACTATCCTTGAGGGTCACATTCACCCTCTTCATCCATCATTGGCTATTCGTCTCATACATCATCTCTCTAATCCATCTGCAATGTCCTACACCTTGCTAGACATTGGGGGCACACCAATGTGATCTTGCTTGAGATCGATAATCTAAAAAGACTAAAAAAATCTAAAAAATTGCAAAATCTCTATAAATCTAAAAAAATTTGCAAAATCTCTAAAATTCTAAAAATCTCCCACTTTCCTGCTTTAGTTTGCTCTCCTGCTTTCCTGCTTTAGTTTGCTTGCTCATGCATTCCCTCTTAGTTATTTTCAAGATTGTGCTTGACTTCGCATGGATTGAAAATGGTCACACTCGGGGGCATATTCCTGGTTTAGGGGGCATTGTCCTATCTTTTGGAGTCTCTCTCCTCTTTGCATCAGTCACCAGTGGTTCTTACTGAGTCTGCCTGCTGATGCCTAGATCTCACACTGATCTTTATACTTGAGAATCTTTCTCGCGTCAGTCACCAGTAATTCTCACTATGTTTGCCTACTATTGTTGTACTACTAAGATTTCTCACATCAACTCACTATCTGCATATTTGACATCAATCCAATTTGGGTCTTTTCAAGATCCCACCTGACTTGACACGACCCCAGTGTCATAACTTGGGGGCAATCCACTCAGATTCGTCTTCTCTATATGAGTCAAGTCAGTCATCAATGTTCATTACTTGTGGGCATGACTCCCCACTTTGATCGCGTCTTCGGTTTACACTCAAGTCAGTAATCTTGTCAGTTCTAAAGGACAACTCTCTACTGGCACAAATTGGTGTTTCTCAACACCCCAATTAAATAGTGTTTTTCAACACTCTCTTTGGACAGATCTATGTTTTTCAACACACATCGGATATTGCAACGTAAGCATCTCTTGATTGCACTCACAAGCACAACGGTATTTTTTAACACCCTAAACACATGCACATTTGTAAACTTTGAAACATGCTGAGCTATGATTGAATCTTTCTTTGTATGCTGTCTGTTCTCATGGTTTTCATTGATATTTTCTTTTGTCTACTGCTTGTTGGTGTGGTCCCAATGATCTGACAGTGTCAAATAAATAGGGTGTATGTGATAAGAGCTCCTATACTAAGGTGGAAAAGCCTCACATCCCTTGATCATGTTTATTTGTATGCCATGGTGAGGTTGGTACTATCTCCTTGACTGTTATTGTCTGTTTGTTTACTTGTGTACTCTTACTATATCAAACTGGAAATAATGTTTAGGTCATCTTAGCTTTTGTGCCCTAGCGCTTACATTCGTTTCCTACATTTTATCCGATGAAAGTCATATTCATATTCTTATGGTTTCATTGGCACCAATAAGGATTATATTGACTCTGATGTTCCAAAAATACTCGATGATGATAATTATGCGATGAGTCCAACAACCAAGTCCTAGGGTTGCATTTAGCTTAGGCTTGCATTTGCATTTTAAGCTTGCATAGCGACAATTTGTGCTCTCTTCATTGTCTTCTCATTCTTTGAAGGTTCTCATCTTTTGTCCTAGATTCCTCTTGATTGCACACGTGTTCAATCCTTACTCTCTATCTTCAGCTATCTGCTCAATCCATTTTCGTGATCGAAATCAAAATCTGACACTCCTAAGTAGCTCAAAATCACATTTTAAAATTTTGGGATCGACGTGCTCCAGCGCTTATGCAGTCAAATTTATGACATCACTTTCTTATCAGAATCATCTCTCGTCATCATTTTCTCAGCTTTTGCAATCTTTTCATCAAAAGTCCACTCTCGTCAATTTTGGTCAAACTTGGGCAACTGTGGTCAAACCTAGTCAACAAGACCTCTCAATTGCTCTAAATCAATTCTGCCTTCTCTTGATCTATCTCTGAAATCCTTTAGATTTTTGATCTTACTTCTATCTGATCATGTTTCTGTTGTGTCATCTTTTGATTTTGCTCCCGAGGGGGCAAGATGATTGCATCATTGAATCTTTTTGCATCATTCTTGAATCAGTCTAATTTGAATCAAAATTCCCCATTGCTAGGGGCATCTAATCACTTGGGGCATATTTAGTGTTTCATACCTTATGGTCAAAATTGGATATTTTATGATCTTGAATCTCTAGGGGCATCCTGATGCCTCGTATCTTGTCATCTATCTTTCTAGGTATCTGAGCAATCTAACTCCGATCCTCAAGGATCAAGCTTCATTCTGGAGATGATTCTTGAAATCCCATTGGGTATTGGGGCAATCTAATCCTAATTCCTAAAAGTCATGCTTCATTTTGAAGATGGCTCTCAAAATCTCTTTTTGACCGTTATCTGGGCAACCTAACTTGGATCTCGGAGGGCTAACCTTTGTATTGGGACAATCTAACCTTGATTTTGGAGAAGTCCTAAATCTTCATCAGCTATCAGTGGACATTGGGGCAATCTAACCCCGATTCTGATTTTCTCTCAATTGGTATTTGGACCGTTGTCTTCGCAATCTAACTTAGAATTTGGAGAATCATTCTTCATTTTGAAGATGGTTCTGCTTCTCGATCTGATCGGTGTCTTGGCAACCTAACCTAGACTCTCGAAATCTTCATCTTCACATTAGACTATTCTTTGAATCAATGCACTGCTCGCACATCAATTCAAAGAGGGGTATTTTCTAATCAATTTTAGTGAATTTTCTCATCATCGAAGTCCTATTGTACTAGGCAAATTCTCCTTCCTAATTGTCTTTAATTGACTTAGTCTCAAATGTAGAAAACCTAAATTTGCATAAATCTTACACTATATTTAATTCCTAAATTTTTAAGATTTATTAGCTAAAAATCCCTATGATTAATTAATTTAATTCTAAAGTCCTAAGTGATTTTAAATTAAATTAATCCCACCCCCTTTAGCTAATACACATAAAGGAAATTAAATATTATTTGGTTATTTGAATGGATTATCCTCATTTGAATTTAATAATTCAAACAAAATGAAAAGCCACCCATGTGGCAATAATTCATTTATTTAATAAAATAATTCCTCCTTTTTTGTCTCACCTTCCTCCATGGAGATGAAGAGTCAGCCATTTCTTTCCAAGAAAATCTTCATCCTCTCTTCAAGCTTTTCTATATTATGGACCTTCTTTCCTTCATTTGGGGAGAGCAATTTTTAGAGTACCAAAACTATAGCGAATTAGTATCTCAATTCTCTCATATTTATAAGCTTTTGTCACATATTTTAGTGTAATTTCATTTAGCTTAGTGGCAATTCTTCATTTCAATTTAGTTTGTTTACTATCAAGTAGCTTAATTATGTCATCTTTTTTCAAGTTCTTAACTTAAAATCTGCATATTCATTCCTAGATTATAATTGCATCTCTCATATAGAATAATTTTCATTTCAGTTTTCAAAGCTTTCAAATCCTCCATTTTAGCAATGGTCTATGGTTTTTGGCTCTCATTCTGAGAGTAATTAAACACCCCAACTAAATAGGAGGCAACAGGTCGATTCGATCGATATTGTGGAATGAACAATTCATGTTCATTTTTGCGATTCAACGATTGAGTAATGACTATGTTGTGTTGTGGCTGATTTAGAGGTCAACATTCAGACACATACACTCTTATACAAATGAAAGTATCAGTTACCCTGATGGAAATGTTGGAAATAAAAGAGCACAGAGAAGCTGCAATGTCACTTTTTAAAGGGATAGAAGATATCCCTATTGAAAACAAGAAGGAAAATAAGAAGGAGGTTTCCTTTGAGCCAAAGACCCCTATACTATATGTGGGTAACATGATTACCCAAGAACCATCTCAAGTGGATCCCTTCTATGTCACTTTGTTGATAAAAAACAAAATTGTCAAAAAATTGCATGATTGACTCTGGTACTGTCACAAATGTCATGTCATATGAAGTGATGAAAGAATTAGGGATGAGTGTGGATACTTGCTATGGGAGATGCTATGCCATGGACAAAAGAGAGGTACTCATAGTAGGAAGTTTGAAGGGAGTTAAGGTAAAAATAGTTGTGTTTCCTAAAGCCACATACAAGATGGACATGGTTGTTGTGGATACCCAACCCCATTATGGAATGTTGTTGTCAACACAGTGGGCTACAACAGTAGGAGGTCATGTACAATTAGATTTATCTTATGCTACAATCCCAATAAATGGGAATGAAGTAAAATTTTATAGGGAGCCACGAGCACCAGTCACTGTTGAAAAAGTGCCAAGTGAAATGCTCAATTGCTGGGTGGAGGTGGACATGGAGAACTTCAAAGTGGATAAAATTCTTCCAGAATGCAAAAAAACCGATCCACCGATAGAGGAACTGAACACACAAAAGGATGGCTTGTGGAAAATGTACTTTGATGGAGCTTATTCCAAAGAGGGATCAAGAACTAGTATCCTATTTATTTCTCCATTAGGTACAAATTTCAAGTATTCTTTCTTGTTATCTTTTCTATGTACAAATAATACTACTGAGTATGAAGCCCTATATTTGGGGTTAGACATTGCATCTAAGCATGGTATTAAGTTCTTAAAGGTTTTTAGGGATTTTAAGTTGGTTGTAGCACAGGTTAGATCCAAATATGCTATTAAAAATGATAGGTTAAAATTGTATAAACATGGAGTATGGGATCAGATAGAACTGTTTGATGCTTTCAATATTAATTGGGTAGAAAGGTCAAAAAATATTATGGCTGATTTCTTGGCCAATGTTGATTTAAAAAATGATGATGTGACCCTGAGTGGTGTATCCATTTTGGAAGTCAAGAGTAGGCCTGTGGTGCCAGATAATGTATACAATTGGCAATTTTTTGAGGATGACTAAGATATTCTCAGGTTTATCCAGTATCTCGACCACTATGAGGGACAACATGTTGATTGTAATGCTTTGTTTGAAGTAGTTGATGGAAAAGACATGGTTTTTGGAAATGAGGTGGTTCAAGTGAGTTCTAATCATATCCCCAAGGGGTTGGTGGAATTAGAGACATTATTTAATGATCAAGATAATTTCATGTCTAAAAAGAGAAATGCAAAACTTGACGACCTAGAAGAGGTGAATTTGGGATCAAGAACAACACCCCAAAATGTATATATTGGAAAGAATCTGGACTCCCATGTTAGGAAAAAATTGATAAAGTTATTGAAAAAACACAAGCATGTGTTTGCATGATCATATTGTTAGGTAATTTCAAAAAAAATTCAAGCAGTAAGTCCCTGGTCTATTTTTGTAAAAATGTCTTATGAAGGATACTTGAAAAACCCTTGTTTCATGTCTCAAAGTATAAAATTTGGTCCAAAAACCCTAAGTGTCAAAATGGGTTCTAATTTTGTATTACCTTGTACCACTTAAGTCATGTCTTGCATGGGTTCCTTTTAAAAATGTTTGGTTTCAATAAGTTGTGAATGTCCTAACGCTTTGGCCCCGTATTATCCTTAAGTCTAAAGTCCGCAAATGTTTTATTAAATCCATTATCCGTCGAACAAATATATTTTGATCTAACGGCCCACTTAATGTTTTATTTCTAAAGTGAATGAGATCTATCATTTAAGCCATTAAGCCATGACGCCACATGTCTTTGGTGGGTCCGATGGTCAGAAAGGGTTTCAGTTAAACAGTGGGTAGATCTTGTTTCATCGGATGATAGACTTAATTGCTTAATCCCAACATGATCGACATCTATCATATAAGTGATTAAGTCTGAGCGACGTGTGTCTTTAGAGTAATGTGGGTCCTCTCGTAGGCAGTTTGATGCAGATTAAAGCACAGAAAGATCTAACAGTGGACTTAATCGCTTATGGCTAAGATGTGCAACATCTATCAATTAAGCCATTAAGCGGTGTTGACATGTGGTAGTTGGTGGACCCGGGTATTATGAACAGCTGTTGATTAAAGCGCAAACCATTTTATTTTGATCTCACAAATGACTTAATGACTTATCCCAAAGATGCACAAGATCTAGCGTCCAAGACATTAAGTGGTGTTGACGCGTGTCCTAATGATGATGTGTATTCCACTAACAGTAAAGGTGACCGTAGATTAAAAGGTGGAAAGTTTGAAGAAGATCTAACGGCTGACTTAATCGCTTGATAATAAAGTGCACAAAATCTATCACTTAAGTGATTAAGCCATGACACCGCATATCCTAGTGGGTTCGGCTAAGGTCGTAAAGAATGAATTAAAGGTAGATCAAGTATAAAAGAGATCAGATGACTCACTTAATGGCTTAAAGGAAAGATGCGTGAGATCTAGCATGTAAGCCATTAAGTGGTGTTGACACATGTCCAAGTGGGTGCAAGATTTATCATCTAAGCCATTAAGCGGTGTTGACGCATGTCCAAGTGGATGAGTTGCTGTCGTAGTTAGCAAACTCAAGGTACGATAACTTGTGGTCAGGTTGAGATAAATCTGACATTTGACTTAATTGCTTATGGAGAAAGTAAACAAGATCTAGCGTTTAAGTGATTAAGTCATGCTGACACGTGTCACAGATGGATAGTTGTTTTTGGGAAGAGATGAGAGTCATCTGATGAATGAGATGTTGTTGAAGATCTATAGTCCAGATTCAAATTTCTTAAAATGATCATCAGTGAACTGTTAAGCCACGAGTTTTGAACCAGGTGAATTGATTATAGAGCGTGTGGCCACTTTAGTTGAATTTAATGCAAAAGAATGATTTGATCAAGGCTATATAATTCATGCCTTAAAGTTGAAGCTACCATAATTCATCGAAATCATTCAAGCAAAGATCATAATTGCAGTGACATTGAGCTCTTTGTGACAAATTGCAGAATGGGTAAGTCTTTCTGTGACACAGTATAAATTCATGATTTTAGTTAAATTTAGAATTTGAAAGAGTTTTAGAATTGTTGATATAATTTGAAGATCATTCCTGTGAGAAGCCCTAGATTAAGAAAATGGCCCCTAGGATTGAATTATCTAGCAATATAGAGTGCAAAGATAAGAATGTACAAGACAACCTTCTGCAACAGTTGAGTGGGTCTATAGGTGATGCTACCCAAGTTAAGAGAATTTTTCCATTACATCCCTATTTTAGAGTTGGGGAGGGTTTATATGATACAGATAGATGGGAAAAATATGCCAAGACTAGCATAAGTAGTCTAAATTTGTTTAGAACTGCGTATAGCCAAAGGAATGCTCCTTCCCTAGATTGCAATATATGGGATCTAGATGTGGGTAAATTGATAGTGCCTAGAGTATTCATGGATAAAGACTTATTTAGTTTGATAGCTAATACATATGATAGAGTATCCAGGGTTTTAAGAGATACATAGGGGAATGAGTTGTTGACTGTCACAACCAATGAAATTAGAAAGGTATTCAGTTTAAGTGACCTCTCAATTTAAATGGATGAAATTGATTTCAACTATTTCAAAAAAGTGTACCAAACTCAGAAGGAGTACTATAGAAATGAGGCTTTGAAATGATATTTTAATAAAATAGGGGATTTGATTGTTGTAGGTC
This sequence comes from Thuja plicata, assembly GCA_018584345.1. Classification (NCBI taxonomy): domain Eukaryota; kingdom Viridiplantae; phylum Streptophyta; class Pinopsida; order Cupressales; family Cupressaceae; genus Thuja; species Thuja plicata. The sequence goes on along the minus strand of MU223064.1, from coordinate 226,545 downwards.
CAAATACACCAGAGCCTTTTAAACTTGACTATTTCAATAGCAAGGCTAGGAGAATGTATAGTTCCTTGTGCCATGTGCTAGGAGAAGATGAGGAAACAAAAATGCTTGCCTATCTCATGCTTATGGTTGTTCAGATTCTGCATCCCCACCTGTCAGTAGTTTTTGATTATGCTTCCTACATTGCTGAATTAATGCATGAGGGTTTGATAGGCATCAAAGATAAGAATATACTCAGGCTAATGGGATGATACTCTTTAATGATGCATATGATTTTGTTTAATAGTGTTGATTTCTTTGAAGAAGAAATGGACCTCACTAAGTTTTAGGATGATGAGGATTTGCCTATTCAACTGTAGAGTGCTGATTTTTTTTGGGATAGAAAGGAAGCCAACTACATAAAATTTGATAGGTCTATTGCTGCTAGGCTTAAATCATTATTAGATAAAGAAAACCCTAGAATTAGCATAGATATGTTGAGACTCTTGAGACCTTTGGAGTATGCCCCAAAATTAAAAATTGTTCATAATTGGGGTGATCTTATTTTGTACCCTGTCTCCACAGTTATCAAAGTTTATGGTTTCAGGGGAACCCCAAATGTTCTACCTTACAAGGCGCCACTAAAGATTGGTATTGTAGAAATTCTGAGTAAAATGGGTGGATTGCAAGAAGAAGCCTTAACAGGAAAGATGAAGGGAAGCATTTTCCCTACCATCACCAGAGCCCATCACTTTATCATCACAAAGGGGGATGAACCCAGTTTGATAAATATTTTGAGCCATACCATTTGGCAACATCTGTAGAAAGGTGTATGGATAATGAGGGTTTTGTCATTAATATGTTCAGGAAAAGGACCAAATGCCTGGCACTGGATCACCAGTTCAATTTTCCAGAGGATATCATAAGAAATGAATTTGATTTGACTGAACAAGAAATCAAGAAAGAAAAATGGTTGGTGTATAAGAAATATTTGGATTTTATTCACAATTTTGACAGATCTTATGATCCATTGAAGGTATTTTCACCTTGGTCTAAGAAGGTTGAATCTTTGATGACAATGTTTGAGGACATAATGCAAACCCTTGACCAGAAGAAGAAAAAAGTGATGGAAACTGAACTAGAAAAAGCTAAGGCTATTCTAAGAAAAATCACACAAGGAAGGGTAGTCCCACTGGAAATTATGTGGTCTTCAAGCAGAGAGGGTACAATACAATTATGCCTAATATTGACAAGACTTCTGACCAAAAGGGGAAGAGGCTAGCAGATACTACTGCTCATACAATTCCATTCCAAAATAGGCATAAAATGGAAGGAAAAGAACAATCAAGTGATGTATACTCCCCTTCTTAGTCCGCTCTGCAGATGGATGATCAAGCTATTGCAGAGCAATTGGTCAAAATGGGAAATACAAGGCATGTTTTTGTCATAGCCCAAGAGCTACAAGAGGGAGTGCCAGAGGCACCCAGGCATGCAACCCTAGATCTTATAGTAGCATAGTTTGTAGGAAAGGAGTTGGACCCTGTAACCAAATAGGTTAGTTTAGAATTTCTATCTGATGATAATTTTATTAAGGCTAGAGCCTTAATTAAATTCCCATGGAGAGTCCATATTGATGAATTTAAGGAGAAGTGTCACAAGTTGCAAGAAGCTCAACCTAACCAGAGCAAAGAAGATATTGAAAAGGAAGTGAAACAAGAATTGATAACTAAGTTTGACAAGATAACCCCCGAAGAGGGCAGGGAGTTAGTGAAGAAAAAGGGAGTCCTCATCTTACCCCAGTGGGATTTAGCTGATGCCATTGTGTTTGATATTGTGAGGAAGGAGGCAAAACAATTACACACTAGTGAGACATCAATTGGTGCCCATTTCAGTGAAGATCATGCAACATTGGCAATATGGTCCTTGAAGAGGAAAGATAAAAATAGAGCCAATGAAGATGACCAGGCTAAGAATATAGGTAGCCTCATAATAAAAAGATTTTCAGATACTTCAGGGGTGGAAGCAACTAACCTAACCTTGCAAACTGCAAAATTAAGCTTGAAGGTAGCTGAGAAACAAGAATAATCTTTCAAGAGCCTGACACAAAAGTATGAAGTTGTCTTGAAAGCTTACAATGATGAAATGATCAAATCTATTCAGAAGGATGATAGGATTGCATTCCTTGAGGGAAGGAAAACAATGAAATTAGTGCCTTATAGGAGGATTACACAAGACCCTCACTAGCCATCCTCATCAAGTCCTATTATCACTTATCCTCCTTCCCCTACACCATCAAGTCAAACCACACTCGAGGTGGTGGAGAAAGAAAAAACAAGACTGATTGCTGAAAGGACAAAACTAGAAAGGCAGAAGAAAGAATGGGTTGAATAGTCTACAACTTTCAAAGAAGCAGAGGCATGGGTGAAGCAAAAATATGTAGATAAAATACATAACACCCTCATGCATTGTACCCATGAATTGGTTCCTATTGCCATCTATGCACAAGGAAAGAAAATTGTCAGCATGATGAATGAGTACAATGCAGACAAAGATAATTTAGACCAACTAGTAAATAGGTGGAAATGAAAAGGAGGAGAATTGAAATTTGTTGAAAATATGTTCGTTCGTGTTTACTAAAACTATTATATATATATATATATATATAGATAGATAAAATGAGATATAAAATATATATTATTATAATATATCAAACTATAATTA